>JAAKBD010000069.1:0-27381 GCA_012656105.1 Phytophthora syringae
GCCTGGGCCTGGGCCTGGGCCTGGGCCTGGGCCTAGGCCTGGGCCCTAGGCCTGGGCCTAGGCCTGGGCCTAGGCCTGGGCCTAGGCCTGGGCCTAGGCCTAGGCCTAGGCCTAGGCCTGGGCCTAGGCCTAGGCCTAGGCCTAGGCCTAGGCCTAGGCCTGGGCCTAGGCCTAGGCCTGGGCCTAGGCCTAGGCCTAGGCCTAGGCCTAGGCCTGGGCCTGGGCCTAGGCCTAGGCCTAGGCCTAGGCCTAGGCCTGGGCCTAGGCCTGGGCCTAGGCCTGGGCCTAGGCCTGGGCCTGGGCCTGGGCCTGGGCCTGGGCCTAGGCCTGGGCCTGGGCCTGGGCCTAGCCTAGGCCTAGGCCTGGGCCTAGGCCTGGGCCTAGGCCTAGGCCTAGGCCTAGGCCTAGGCCCTAAACCTAAACCTAAACCTAAACCCTAAACCTAAACCCTAAACTTTTTAAAAAAATAAAATTATTCAACATTTACAAAAAACAATAACACATATACTATCCCACACACTACCCATTCAAATTTAAATCTACCAACTCTCCATTCACTCTTTTATTCCAACAATTCTTCATAATATTTATATTTTATATATACTATCTTTACTCAACAACACATAATCTCCTATTCACCTCACATTAAATTTACCTCACATCACCAACTTTTTTTTATTTTTCATACATCTAATTATATCTCTAAAACACTTCCAAATACCCCTCATTTACTCTCACCAACCTTCCAATTTATATCATTACCATATTTTCACTTGATATTTCTATCACATAACCATTTTAACAAACACTCAACCCACACCAATCACATCACTTACATTAATACTTACTCTTCACACAATATTTTTTACTTTTCCAACATATTACTCTATATAATTATCAACCAATTCAAACCCAAACATTATATATCCACTCTTATACCAATATATACATTCACATCACAAATAATTTATTCACATTTCTTCACCATTCTTTCACTTTTCACCAAACAACAACAATAAACCTTAAACAATTTCAATCCTCTCCACACTATCATTCCTAATTACTACCCATTCCTCATATCCCTTTCACCACATCCAATATTATATTAAAAATTAATTCTCCTTATTCACTCTCTTCTACACACTTCACTTCACTCAACCTTCTTTACATCCATTTTCTCTATACTCTTTTATTCTACCTTCCAACTTTTTTAATCAAATATCCCTTCATCCTTCACACTAATCATTTCACCTCACTTTTACTATATCTTCATCCCTATTCATTATTCCACTCATCCCTCATCTATTTATTATTCATCCCAACATCCACTCATTCAAATCCCACTTTTCACATCCATATACACTATTTAAATACTTTCTTTATTCTCAAATATTACACATACTCTCACACTACATACCATCATCATTTACCCATCCACCCCACTTCCATTTACTTCTCCTACTTCTTCTCCACATCCACTCTCCATTCACCACTTCACTCAACCTCTTTTTACTACCTTTTATTTTACTTCCATTCACTCTACATCCACTCACTCTTCATAAACACAATATTCATCCCTTCACTCTCCTTCATATCACTTATCATTTTTTCTATACCCACTCCACATTAATTTCCTTTAATAATATATTAAAAATCAACATTCACTACTCTCCAATATAATCTTATCCCCATTCAAATCCAATCACTATCCATTCTTATATACTCCTTACACTAACTACACATATATCTCTTATTCACATCACCAACAATTTCTATATTTAATTTATCTCATTCACCATCATACTATATTTATATATTTTACAAACTTCTTAATATATCTCTAACTATTCCTTTCACTCTTCATTATATTCTCACCAACCTTCTTTATTTTTACCTATTTCTTCTATCACACCCTCCTTTACACTACATATTTCTATCACACAACCAATTTTATAAACATTCATTCCACGTCAATCATATAAACTACATTTTTACTTACTATTCACCATAAAATATTATTTATCATTTATCAACAACTTTAAATATATTACTCTAAATAATTATCAACCAATTCATTCACAAAACTAAATATCCACACTAATTTCCTTATTTTCATCCATTTACTCTTTACTCTACTTCCAATTACTCCACATCAAATATCCCTCCATACCCCACCACTAATAATTTCACTTCACTTCCACTATATCATCATCCACATACAATATTCCACTCGTCCTACATCAGTTCATCATTAGAGAACATTCGAAAAACCTTGAGTTTCAGTTTCAGCAACTACAAGCGTCTCTATCTCAAACCTGAAAGTGAATCTCAATCAGTAATTTCGGTGGATGACAAACCGAAACGGATATAGAGAAGAGACGCGCAGCTGAAGCTCACTCATCCAATTTCTACCTCCAAGCATGAGTGACTCCAACCTCGCAGCAAATGACGCGCCCACCAGCTCCAAGAAGACGTATCAACGGGCCCCCATTCGGCAAAAGTTTGCTGCTGTTGATGATGTTGTGTTGTTGCGGGCCGTGAATGCTTTCCAGCCATGGCGGACTCCCGTCGGAACAGCCAACGGAATCATGAAAGTCTTCGAAGACGTTGCTCTACACTGTGGAGCAGACCCAGAGTTTGGCCTGGACAAGTCGGGGGCTGCTCTCAGGACTAGATTCACTACGTTGGTGACGAAGTTTAAGCGTGACCAATGCCAGTCAATGCGCAAGTCGGGTACCGTAGAGCAGTTTCTGGAGAGAGATAGTATTTTGCTCGATACTATCGAACGGACAACTGACTGGGAGGACAAGGTTACTGCAGAAAGCAAAATTAAGGAAGCCAAGCAACAAGCAGTTGAAAGTTCCGGCGCGTTGATTCGCCGCCTCACCATGAACGAAATGATTGACGACGAATCGGCTGAGGTAGATGCTGATTCGGCTGAATCGGACAGATCCTGCGCAATTTCGAGCGAGCAAACTGGTCGGAAGCGTCCTGGCAGTGCTAAAAGGGTAAGATTACGAAGCGAGAGCGCTTGGCAGCTGTTATGGACGTCCTTACAGATAGTATCAAGTCGTCCGGTCAAGAAGAGAGCAGCAAGTACGAGTTCAAGGCAGCCCGACTGGTATTTGAAGAAGAGCAGGCAAACATCCAGCGTCAACACGAAGCTGTACAGGCGGAAAAGCGCCGTCAGCACGAGCTAAACCTCGAACAGCACAAAGCTGAGGAAGAACGTGAAAAGCGAATGTTCGAGTTTATTCGTACTGTTCTAGAGCAAAATTAATCAATGCCGTAGTGCGTAGAACAAAGTATCTACGGTTAAGTAGCCTGAAGATATGCATCGAGTGTCGGAGGAGATAAACCAAAATACATGGATATTTGATTGCCTAATGGTTGAATGCAGGTATGGCAATTCGTCAATAACACACCAACAAAAAGAGATTTCCAACTGGAGTCTGGCGGACACGATTCGTTTTGTCCCAATTGAGGAACTCCCACAGTATTTTCACACGGCCAAAACCCCATTCAACACTTTCTCAAACGCGGCTCATCTCCCGGTTGAACGCAGCTGCCGAAAGTGAGCTGTCAATTGACGGACAGCAAAAAATCGACTGCATCCGTAAGCAGGGTCTCCATAGATAAGTTTGCCGCAACATATTCCAGTGCGATCGCTTTCCATTAGATCAACTTGCCCACTGTAGTTCAACATAGTTGAGTCGTGACTTCTTTCCTCCAATAGGTCATACAAACTTACAAGTATTCCGTCGGGAACCTGAATACTTTGCCAGTTGAAGCAATGTCGACGAGGGTGTCCGTTGTAAAGTGAGCGCTGTAAGTTTTCGTAAGCCGACACAGGTTCTTCGCGAGCACTGGGCCGTGCCACATAGTGCTTTGTGTCGTCAATAAACGCCCAACAAGTTCGGAGTGGTGATCCTTTGGCGTAAATAGCTGCGGCGTACTCGTTTATTCTTGAGTGAACTAGCTCACAATTAAAATACACTAAGTCACGGTGTCGATAAGCAATACGCTGAGCAGTAGCTATCACGACGCGACTGTAGGGTGCCATTCCTCTGCCAAATTCACTCGCAACAGTAAGGAGTTTCGATGGTTCGGAAGTCTCCGACAAAGCATTGCCAATGCCTCGACACAGTTAACACTCCATGATACGATAGTAGCATTCGTTTTGTACATAGGCATGTATTCAATGTACATAATTCGCAAGTGTAGGTGCAACGGGGTTACGCAAAGAGTTACGGTTATGTAGGTCACCCTATTTGGTGTGACCACACTCTCCCTAAAACAGTACTCAGTACGTGAAAGTTAACAAGACATCAGTAGGTGGCTTCACAGCCAATAGATATGCATTAGACTAGGCTCTACTATGTTAGATAGTGAGACCTATAGATTTACACCAGGGCGGCTCTGCCGCCGATAGCAATAATACATTCAGTTTACCTTTAACCTTAACAGTTCCAGTGTCTTGTAAAGACCGTTATCTCTTGGAGCCTGTACGCTACTGTCGTACGCTCGTCCCTGTTCTTCGTATAAGAACGCTAAGGTAAACTACCTGCTTAAAAGACTCACTGAGTCTGACTAAGTCTTCCTCTACGCTACAGTCTGGGGCAGCCCCGCTGCACTTGGTAGCACTTGTAGTCAATCCTACACCTGAGTCGTAACGACTGTCCCTCTGTGAGGATGGAGCATTTCGCCCATTTACCGGCGAGTCAACAAGACGGGCTTAAAAAGCTGATGTCTTTGGTTGGGCCGGAGGGTGTGGCTCATCTTGCTTCGCAAGGGCCCGACGTTGTTAACGCACGTATGGAGGCGTTCCCGAATTACGAGAATGCTCTGTTGGAGCACATGCAACAACGGATGAATGTGGCCGCTGCGGCTTTGCCGCCCAGGCCGTCATCGGATGGAGCTCCCAGAGCTAAACCGCTCATGGTGAGCGTCAAGACCTTCGAGGGCAAGGATGGAGAGAATCTCCTGCGCTGGGTCAGAAAAGTCGAGATGGCCATGACGTCTGCCTTGCTCAAGACCGAGCAACAGCGCGTGGCGCTGGCTATCTCAAAGCTCGGGGTCGAGCGCGAGAATGGTCACTGACCTGCGGTACGTCTATGAACGCCGCCTTCCCGTCGTGGGATCATCTTAAGCTGCAACTCTCGCGAGTATTCTCGCCGCCTAACTAGGCATATCGCGTGAGGTCACGCTTCCCATCTACCCGACAGGGCAAGAAGGAGTTGGTGGACTTTGTCCAAGAGTTGCGTACTCTGATTGCCGGTATCCGTGGATCGCATAATCCGAGCCAGAGCATAAAGCGAGCCATTTTTCAATACAAAAATCAAGATGTACCCCAAGAAGGAGGTGTTTTCGCGCGCATTTTTAGTGTGTTTCACGTTCGAACCAGCGCCGAGGGAATTCATGCCGTGAGTAGAGATCACGACGAGTCTCCCCCACTTTCAGATCTCGATTTGCTCCAACAGAAGCTGAACTGTGAGCGCCCCATTATGGCCAAGGTTGAGCCGCCGTGGGAGCAGGCGGTAGACGCCGTGATGCATGGCCTTTCCATCCGGAAAGCGGCACGGACATTTCCCGGCGTGAAACGAGAGGCCTTGCGGCGTCGAATTCACGGTCTTGTCGACATGCACGCCAAACCAGGACGGCGGGCGGTGTATTTGTCTCGCAGGCATGAGCAGGGTATACTCGAGGTGGTGGCTGCGCGTGCTCACATGGGGTTTTGCGTCGAAGAGCCCGAGCTGCGCTACATCATACGGCAATGTGCTCTAGCTCATAGACCACCGGCTGATGTGCCGCCAGGATTCCCGAACAAGTGGTGGATCGGGCGGTTTGTCAAGAGGCACAAGAAGGAGATGTCCTGGCGAAAGCCACAGATTCTAGATGAAAAGCGAGCAGAGCATTCAACAGAGGAAATTGTTCGAGGCTACGCTGGCCGTCTGGAGCCTGTCGTTAGAGGAGTCGCAGCTGAATGTATTTGGAATTGCGACGAGACTGGTGTTTGTGCTCAAGGACCTGTGAAGACAAGAGTTTTGTGCTCACGTGGACTTGCAGCGAGCACTCGGCGCTCGCACGACCGCGAGAATGTGTCAATGATGGGGTGTGTAAATGCAGCGGGTCGTGCGATACCACCGATGTATATTTTCGCTGGAGAATATCGAAAACTTCGATGGCTTGACGATGCTGTGGCTGGAGCTGTCTGTGCGATGACAGAAAGTAGCAACATCAACGGGAATGTGTTTTTCCATTGGCTGAAGTTTTTCGTTAGCAACATCGGTGAAGGGCGTCCACAAGTGTTAACTATGAACGGACATTTCTCCCATCTCTCTCAGCAAGCTGTGGAATTTGCTGTCGCCAACAATATCGAGTTGTTTCAGCTGCCGTCACAAACGTCGCATTTTTGCAGCCGCTGGACGTTAGTGTGTTTCGGACGTTCAAAGACTCCTATAACGACGCGTTGGTAGCTTTTCCGAGACTGAAAGGTTTGGGCGACGCCGCACTTCCTACGCGGGACGATATTCCAGCACTTACTCGAGTCCCGTTTGAAAAGGCCTTTACATCGACATGCATCCGCCGTGGGTTTTTCAAGACCGGCATATTTCCCTTCAACGTCGATATCATTATGGAAATGATGGTCGATTCACTTTCGACCCAGCACAAGAAGCAGCTTCCGCATCACGCAGCTTTAGAAGCCTCGGCATTTGATTTGCACCTTACAGAGCGTCAGAAGCTAAGTTTGCAGCGGCAGGGTTTGGATCTTGATGCGCTGAACGTGGTCGCCTTTCACGCGAAGAACCTCGTGATCCCGCAGATAAAGCCTCGAGCTCGAGGCTCATTTGTGACCGCGTCGATGACCGAGGGTGTCCTGTTGACAAGCGTCGAAATGCGTGAGGCGTTCAACGCCCATGCCGAACTTAAGTCCATGCGTGCACAGGACACGGAGTCAAACCGCTTCCGCCGATATACCAAGCGCGTTGAAGCCGACCGCATTAAGGCGGCGATGCCGCGAAGAAGGAGCTGATGGAACGACGGGCTATGCGCCAAGAGGACGTTGCCGCTCTGAAAGCCCGCCGATTTGAGCAGCGCGCCGACGCCACACAACGCAGAGTTGAAGGCAAGACCGCAGCGCGGAACGCAAAGGCAGCTCAGCGGGCCGCGAACCGCAAGAGCGGACGTCGTCCAGCAGCACCAAAGGAGAAAGCTTCCCCACAGCGAAAGCGACGAGTGCTCCATGACATCACGGCTGCCATACAAAATCTTAGTTAGTGGGAGTGACCTGCATTGTGCTCCGCTGCGAAGCGTTGGAATCAGGTCTACATACATTTATCAAGATAATTGAAAAGCGGCTCTTTATATGCAACCCACGGATATGGCAGCGGATCCTTTCCCCGATGCGGTCACGGTGACCATCTTCATGGAAGGTCTCCGCACTGGCGTTGCCAGGACGGAAGTCTTCCGTGTTCACCCCTCCTCTTTTGTAGAAACTGTGAACGTGACGTTGAACGCCGAGTTCAACTTCAAGTCCGCTCGACTTGGTTGGAGAGCTTCGCACAACAGCTCGTCTGGAGCTTCGGGCTCGTCCAATGGACCTGAGCCGATGGATCTCAGCTACGCTGAAGACGAAGAAGACGATCTTCAGACTGCCGAGCAGCCCATGGGCGTTCGCCGATGCTATGTGTGCGGGAGCACGCAGCACCTGCGTCCTGGGTGTCCGCTTCGCAAGCAACGTCAGGCTCCTATGAGCCGAGGCCGCGCCTCTGACCGGAAGCCGGATCCCTGGCAGGGAAATGCCAAGACCCTGTAGGAGCGGGGCGGCCTGCTGGGGAAGAACTTTGTTCTGTTGAACCTCTGAGAGGAGGTCAGCAGGGCTTGCCCCCAGAGCGCCCCGTGCGCTATAACACGGAACGTGTATGCAAGCCGGGCTTGCTGGTCGTTGAGGCGACCGTGAAGGGCTTTAATAAGCCGTGAGTAATCCTTATCGATTCTGGTGCGTCGGTCAATTACGCTCGACGCGCCTCGATGGAAGGAAGTCAGCAGTATGCTGAGGCGCAAGTGGCGCGAGTGCGTGACACGGTCACTGCTCGTCTTGCGACGGGGACCCGTGTTACGGTGCCTAAGGTTCCTGTGAACCTGAGCGTGAAGGTTTTGGACTTCGAGAGCGTCGAACGCTGTTTGGTCCTCGACCTTCATTCGAGATACGACCTCATCCTAGGCATGGCCTGGCTGGAACGCCATGAGCCATGGATCGATTGCAGGTCTAAGACCTTAGGCGCTACGGGCTTGCCTCCTAGCGGAGCTTTGGCGAGTCATGAGCCCACATCTGCTAGGAAGCAAAAACGCTATTGGCGCGAGCACTGGACCGAGACGGTCAATGTGCTGGATATTGGAGTGTCTGAGTTAATGGACACTGGTGTCACTGACGCGAGCCATGAGTACTGCTCTTGGGCTGAACGTGGAGTGGCACGTAAACCACTGAGCAACCCTCGTTGTGCTAACGAGCTGTCGCTGTTTGCTTCGGAAAGCATGGCCAACCCGATTACGAGGCACGCGGGGTTAGGCCCGTCCGAAGCGCGTGGGGTGACACGCTATTCACCGAGCGACGCTCGCTCTGATGAGCAGCCTTGGCTGCATGCCAATGATGGCGTGGTCGACAGAACGTCGAGGCATCTTGGGCCTGGCCCTAGTGATGCGCGTGGAGTGGCACGTAATCCACTGGGTGGCGACTGCGAGTCATGCAGCCCGCTGTCGGATATCGGAAATGACATCGAGTCTATTATGGAGCAACAAGAGGTGAGGGCACCCGAAGACGCGTTTGGACTTAAAACCCTGGTCTCTCCGAGACGTTCGGTCTCCGCGAGGAGACGGCAGCGACGCCGCATGTCGACTGCGAGACGCAAGGCGTCTGTCCTGATACAGGAAGTATCCCGAGTGGAGGATGATAGGGAACAGCTATACACACTCGTGGATGGAGTGACTGGCGAGGCCATTGGCGATATCACCTTGGAACGTATTCCCACAGTCGATGCTCTGATAGAGCTGGACGAGATGTCCGCCGCCGAGATTGGCGAGGCCTTAAAGGCGGGCGATTTAGCCGAAGTGGTCATCATACGACCTGAAGAAGAGTTGAACTCTTCGTCGCTTATGGATGAAGCGGTCCTTGAGGACACGAAGAAGATCTTAAGTGATCGTAGTGGATCAGCGATCCTGAATAATCCGTCGGATCCCTTCTATCCTTTATAAAGGACTTCCAAGACGTGGTCTCTAATGACCTTCGTCATCTCTACATCCCGATCGAGGCGTGCGTCATGAGATTGACCTGGTTCCTGGAACCAAATACTGCGTAACACGGCAGTGGCCATTGCCAAAGGAACAGTGTGACGTCATTGACGCGTTCTTTAGGGCTAAGCACGCGGCAGGAATGGTACGGGAAAGCAAGTCCCCTCATTCCACGCCGACATTCTGTGTCAGAAAGCCAAATGGCAAGTGGCGTATCGTTCACGTTTTTAATAAGCTCAACGCGGCCACTACCCCGGCGCAGACGCCTATTTCTAGAAAGGATGTTCTGCGGAACAACATGGTTGGCAGTACAATGCACAGTGCGCTCGACTTAGTCGATGGTTATTACCAACTGCTCATGCGTACGAGCGATATTCCGCTGACAGCGGTGAGCACTCCGAGCGGTATGCTCTGGGAGTGGCTTGTGATGCCCCAAGGACTCTCGAACGCGCCTGCGACGTTCAATCGTCTAGTGACGCAGCTGTTCAGGCCTCTTCCAGCGTATGCACAAACCTATTTTGATGACATTTTTGTCCACAGTCGTGCGGAGCACGGAAGGTCGGATGTGGAGAACCACATCGACCATCTACGAGCGGTGCTCGAGTGCATGCGCACTAACAAACTTTACGCTAATGCGTCTAAGTGTATCTTCGGTGCTGAAGAGATTCCCTTCTTGGGATGCTTTATTGGAAAGCGTGGCCTTCGTGCGGATCCCGCCAAGGTTAAGTCCATTGTGGACTGGCCGGTTCCGAAGAACCAGAAGGACTTGCGAAAGTGGCTTGGCCTTGCCAATTACTTGCACGAGTACAGCAAGAACTATGCTGAGATGGCTCGGTCATTGTCCAATTTCCTTAAGAAGGATGCAGACTGGTGTTGGGACACCGAGCATCAACATGCATTTGAGGCGGTCAAGGAAAGTCTCCTTCACGCACCGATCCTGGCGTTACCAGACCCTGAACGTCCGTTCAGCGTCGTCTGCGACGCATCCCACTTTGGCATTGGCAGTGCGCTTTTACAAGCTGATGCCGATGGGCACAAACGCGTGATTGCGTTTGAGTCTCGCCCGCTTAAAGCTGCAGAGAAGAACTACCCAGTTCATGACAAGGAGCTACTTGCAATGAAGTATGCCCTTGTCAAGTTCAGGGTGCACCTGCTTGGTTCAAAACCGTTTGTGGTCTTTACAGACCATGCGTCGCTACGCACTGCGATTCAATCGCCTCATCTCTCGCAAAGGATGGCCAGATGGCTGTCCTTCTTCGCGGAGTACAACTTCGAGGTGAAGTACAAGCCTGGCAGGCAGAACGATCTGGCGGACGCGTTATCACGTCGCCCAGACTATGAGCTTGTTCATGTCACGACGGTGACTTCGTCTGTGACGACGCTAATCCGCGCTGCTTATGCGCGTGACGATACGTGTGTTGCTTTGCTACGTGCTCTTGGGAGCAAGGAGTT
The DNA here is from genome assembly GCA_012656105.1 of Phytophthora syringae. Taxonomy (NCBI): domain Eukaryota; phylum Oomycota; class Peronosporomycetes; order Peronosporales; family Peronosporaceae; genus Phytophthora; species Phytophthora syringae. The sequence continues at coordinate 10,741 of JAAKBD010000069.1, forward strand.
TGAAAACTCGGACATTAAGTTGTCGGCGCGCCTGCGCGCGAGGCTACATCGCTACTCCATCGATGATGACCGGCTGTACTACAGCACGGATGTTGAGGACACTCCCGTGTCGTGGTCCCTCGTGATGAGGATCTCAAGTATCGCATCCTCTATGAGGCGCATGATACGCAGCTTAGTGGCCACCTTGGTCGTGAGAAGACCTACGGCTCGGTGAGCCTGGCGTACTGGTGGCCCAAGCTTTACAAGTGGACAAGCACTTACGTGCGCACGTGCGAGACGCGTCAACGGGTGAAGCCTTCACCACACGCGGCTGCGCCGCTGGCAAGTTTGCCTGTACCCTCTGGGTGTTGGGAGTCCATGAGTTTGGACTTTGTGTTCGGTCTTCCTAAAGACCAGGATGGGAACACAGGAATCGTGGTCTTTGTAGACCGATTGAGTAAGATGGTACATCTTGCGGCTGTGCCGGACACCATCGATGGCGAAGGAACAGCGAAGCTGTTTATCGATAGGGTGTTTCGCCAACATGGCTTACCCGCATCGATTGTCTCTGACAGGGACCCCGTTTCACGGGCCATTTCTGGTCGTCCGTGTTCACCGTGCTGGGCACGAAGTTGGACATGTCCACGGCGGATCATCCGCAGACCGACGGTCAAACCGAACGCGCGAATCGCGTTGTGGATGATATCCTCAGGAGCACTTGTGCTGAGAAGCCAAAGCTTTGGAGCACCATGCTCCCACTCGTTGAGTTTGCATTGAATAATGCTGTGCATGCCTCTACAGGCTACACACCGTTCTACGTGAACGGCCTCTCTCACCCACGCGTCCCGTTGACGCTACCACTCCGTGGTTCTGGGCTTGGTGGGGAGGAGAGCTCGCTGAGCGACTTGCTGAGTCAGCCCTAATACTGTTAAGAAACAGGTTGATGATTTTCTATCAACGCGTCTGAATGTCCTTCGACATGTGCGTGACGCAATGGCTGAGAGCCAAGACAAACAGAAGGAGTATGCAGATGCCAAGGGCAGAGGAAATGAGCAAAGCTTTGAGGTCGGAGACCTGGTTTTATTAAATGCCAAAAACCTCCCTACGCATGCCGTGACCGCGGTCTTCAAGACCAAGCTGCGTCCGCGCTTTGTGGGACCTTTCAAGGTCATGGCCAAGAAGGGCTTGGCGTATACGCTAAATCTCCCCAAGAGGATGCGAACGCATCCCGTGTTTTACGTGGGCTTGCTCAAGCCGTACTGGGACGCGTCGCAGATTAGCTCGGAGGAGCTGGCGCCGCAGGTGGCGGAGCCACAGCGCCGGGCAGAAGACGGTACAAGCAGTCAAGCTGTCCCTGCACCCAAGCCACAGTCTCCACGAGCTTATCAAGCTTCTCAACAGTCGCCGACTCAGTGCGCTCAAGGGCAGCCAGGCGTTGGACGTATGACTCGGGGATCTTAACCCCAGCGAGCCGACTAGCGAAGTCATCGATCAGACTTATCGAGTGGCCATAGACCTGCTCCGCTTCGGTCAGAGTACCACGAAAGCGACGGACCACGAGTTCGAGGGCCCGCTCCGGCAAGATTGCCCAGACGTCGTGGACGCTGTTGATCAGAGTGGTTTTATTCGTGCCGCGCACCAGCGACCTCGTCGTCGGTCGCTCCACGCTCCCCTCCAATAGGCAGGGAAGCGAGAGGATCAGCAGCTGCGCCCAAGCGCTGATCCTGAGCTGCGGCAGCAAATGCTGCAGAGCTCAAGAGAGCATAGTGGGATATCTTAGCTTGGTATTGCTTTCCAAGCGTACACTACCCTTCGCGTACCCGAAGAGTAACTTGCGCTCAAGGCGCGCGTCAATTTCAGAATCAAACCGGTCGGAACGTGTATTTATCAAGTGCACCGGTTTGCGTCTGTCTATGGTATGTGAAAGTGGTACAACTGTCTTCAGCAAAGTCGAAAACGTAATGTACCAACTTGCTAGCCGAAGCTGATTGGCTGAATTGCTTAGCCGCTCTTAGCCGTGCCTGACCGCGTTAGCTTGATCTACTGGTCGGAACGTGTATTTATCAAGTGCACCTGTTTGCGTCTGTCTATGGTACGTGAAAGTGATACCACCGTCTTCAGCATAGTCGAAAACGTAGTGTACCAACATGTTAGCCAAAACGGATTGGCTGAATTGCTTAGCCGCTCTTAGCCGTGCTTAGCCGCGTTAGCGTGATCTACCGGTCGGAACGTGTATTTACCAAGGTCACCGGTTTGCGTCTGTATATGGTATGTGAAAGTGGTACAACTGTCTTCAGCAAAGTCGAAAACGTAGTGTACCAACTTGTTAGCCGAATCTGATTGGCTGAATTGCTTAACCGCATTTAACCGTGCTTAGCCGCGTTAGCTTGATCTACCGGTCGGAACCCGTATTTATCCAGTGCACCGATGTACGTCTGTCTTTGACACGTCAAAGTGGTACCACGAGGGAGGCAAAATTACATTTATACAGCACATGTAACATTTGTACAGCATGTTTTACTTGGAATTCAAGGGAGGATACTAGCCGTGTAAGCACGGCTAAGCGCGGCTAACCACTGTTAAGAACGACTAAGCAATTCAGTCAATTAGATTCGGCTAAAAGTTTATATACTACGTTTTCGACTATGCTGAAGAGAAGTGGTATCACTCTAGGTTGCAAGAGACTGGCGCAAACCGGATAAATGCAGGTTCTGACCGGCAGATCCAGCTGAAAACTTGGGAACAGATGTAATCGAGTACGGAGAACACTCATCAATACTGCACATGCGACCATGAAAATTTGTGGAAATACGTTTATGAATATAGGGAACATGATAGTGGTACTTTTTGTGCATAGACGGTCCCTTCATCCTGTTCTCGATAAGCAACTCAATATTGAAGCATTGCCCATGGAAATGCTAGTATACGGTGGACATGATGGTACCACTCACATGAGCATAGACAAGCCATTTGGCCGTTCTTAAAACTTCCTCAATATTGCAGATACGATCTTGAAAGCTTGTAGAACTATGTTTTATGATGCGGTAAACATTGTGGTGGTACTGACTTTGTACATAAAAGGATCCTTTACCCGGTTCTCAATACTCATTCATTGCGCACTCAATAATGATGGTCCATCCATGAAAATTTGTGAAACTATGTTTTAGACTACGGTGAAGATGATGGCGGCATTCTCAAAGTGCATAGACAGGCCATTCACCGTTCGGCGTTCAAATTGGCGTTAAAACTTCAACAATATTTTTCCTCCAATCATGTAAACTTGTAGAACCACACTTTGTGAAATATTGACATTGATGGTACCATCACGAAGTGTATAGATAGGCCGATCACTATTCGGAGTTCTGATTTGTATTTTTAGCGCTTCATCAATAGTTGTTATCAGACTTGGATGCAAGCCGTGAATCCAAGAGAATATTTTAGCCAACGAAAATGCACTTACGTTGACTGTCTTTCCAAACTCAATCCAAGCGCTGGATCCAAACGGCGACCTTTGGGTCACTGCATACGATGCCAACTCGTAGTCGCAAGCGAAAAATCATGAGCGCTATCATAAAGCTGTGGTGATCCGCACAAGAGAGACAGCTGGATGATGACGACGATGACTCCAGTGCAGATGAAGAACAAGACGAGATTGCTGTTCTGTACGCGGTCCTCAGCGCAAGGCGTTACATCTCTCCTCGTCATCGCGTTCCGCGACCTCCCTCACGGATTCAATTTTACTTGGGCAGCATGCCCGACTCTGAGTTTAAACTTCATTTTCGACCGTCTGCGCACTTCTTGCTGATCTAACTGAGTTCCAGAGTGTCCCTGGGAAACGGAAAAAATGAGCGTGGAGCTACATTTAATGGGGCTTTTAAAGACGCTAGGATCGACAGACGGCGAAGGACTCTCAGCTGATTTTCTGTCGGTAGGCAGTCATACGCCTGAGGATCTCTTGGCGAAACGGTCGATAATGGTGCGAAATAGCTTTAGAAGCAACGTGATTGTGTGACCCGATGCTGAAGAGCGACGCGAGATCTCTGCGAGAGTAATGAAAACATCGACAGTGTCAAATTGTATTGGCTTGATTGACGGGACATTGTTTTCGCTGCTTACTCGACCGACCGCAAGACCATGGTGAGGGCTATTTCTCTCGCAAGGCTTCCTATGCTGTTAACGGGCTGGTGATATGTGATGACCTTTGTCGCATTCGCTATGAGAACGTGGGGTGGCCTGGCTCCAGCCACGACAATCGCGTTTGGCGGAATTGTAACGTGTCGCTGCAGCAAGATAAGTTCTTCGACGACGAGCAGTACTTGCTCGGTGACTCGGCATACCAAGCCTATCCTGTGCTTGTTCCTGCATTCAAAACTTCTCTAGGTGGTCAACTTGACGTTAGAGAAACCTACTTCAACAATTGCTTGGCGAAAATCCGCATTCGTGGTGAACATTGCATAGGAATTCTCAAAGGCCGATTTCCATTGCTGAGGAAGCTGAGGTGCTTGCTTCGAAAAAGAAAGGAAATGAGAGCCGCAATCAATTTGATTCGAGCGGCAATGATTATTCATAGCATAGCTATAGCACATCCGATCCCAGAAGATTGGATTCAACCTGAGACTGGTTGTGGTGAAGAAGCGGATGACGATGAAGGTCAGTGGGGTACCAATGAAACAAAAGGTGATCGACATGGCTACTTGAGAGATTTCGTGTTTGACCAGGCGTTCTGGATAGCACGTCGCATCGTTGACAGAAGTCATTATCAGGCTGAAAGTGGAAGCAGGCGATCAACTTCGTCGACGGGGACACCGTTGTTCATAAGCTGTTTGCGTGCGAGCACGAGTTGGACAAGAGCTTCGCGTTGTGCAGATTGTAGCTGGACTTTTTTAGTGCTAACTCAGCATTGGCGTGGTCATCCTTCACTTCGCGCTCCTTGAGCTCCACCTTCGTCTCCTCCAGATGCAGTAAGCAAACCGTCTTTCCGCCCTCTGCTTAGACGCTGTACTCAACAATTTCTCGACGTTCTGCCGCTTGGCGTCCTCTTCAGCGAGAGCAAGTGGGCGCTTTTCACATCGCTGTATTATTACACTAGGGCGCTCTTCCTCCTCGTCAATGTCGTCGGAAGTGATAGGAGGGCGGGCGGCTGGGCGGGACTGAAACACATCTGCGAGCTGGTAGTAGTACGGGCAGCGTTTCAGTATCTCCCCTCGCAACGTCGACTCACTCGTTATACCGGAGCCGGTCTGTGCTTGAAGTCGACCGCTTCGCGGAACTGCTTCTCGATGGGGTTGATTTTTCGCGAACGTCGCCAAGTGTTCGATGCAGGATCCCCACAGCTCCCAGCTCCGCGAAATTTCTTTTAGCAAAGCCTCCTTCGTGTTGCCGTTATTTCGGTCGCTCCCACGCCACTTATTGTAGTTTGTCTCCGTCGAGAGCCAACCCGAAACGAACTGTAGATACGACTCCTCCTGGTTCACGCCGTCACGGTCCCAAAAGATGGGCTTCTTATTGACGCGCTTTCCACTCATCTTCTGCTTGTTGCGATCTTCGGAGGTGGGGAATTTGGTGTATTACACACCTCTTGTATTCCAAGCGATCCCTTGGACGCCGAGAGATCACTTGGAATCCAAGAAACTTTTGACCAATAAGGAAGTCGGATTGACTTGGATCCGCGACTTGCATCCAAGTCTGACAACCACTAATATTGAAGCTAGAAAATGAAAACCAGTGGAACTACTCGATCGCCTGCAGGAGTAGTCACACCGTCAGCTGGAAGTTTTAGCTTGCCCGCAAGCAAAGTCAACTCAGCGATTTTGAAGCGGTAGCGGACCTTGGACGTTGCATCGTCCAGCATGACGTCAAAAGCCCTGCTACTATCCTCAGAAGGCGCTGTGTCACACAGAAGAAAGCAGTTTTGTCGTTGCAGGGTCGACATTATTCTCTTGAAGCGTTAGGTGTTTTTCCTGGAAAGCACCCAAACCGAAGCGACGACGACAAGAGCTTGCTCGGCGGACAATTCGGGTGCGACGAACACCATCTTCCCTGTGCGTCGCTGAATCTCGAATGAAGCAGGGACCTGAGATAGCCGGCCGCTAGCTTTAACCTATCCGCGTTTGAGTTTAGATTGGTGCCCTACCCGCACCGTATCTGAATTTGAATCTGAAACATGGTCGATTTGCCCACTCCGAAAGTTATCTATTTATCCCAACATCCACTCACTCTTCATCCACTTTTCTGATCCATATACAATATATACACTATTTCACACCCCATTCAAGCTCAAGACACACCTACTGCAGCGGGGCTGCCGTAAACTGTAGCGTAGAGGAAGACTTAGTCAGACTCAGTGAGTCTTTTAAGCAGGTAGTTTACCTTAGCGTTCTTATACGAAGAACAGGGACGAGCGTACGACAGTAGCGTACAGGCTCCAAGAGATAACGGTCTTTACAAGACACTGGAACTGTTAAGGTTAAAGGTAAACTGAATGTATTATTGCTATCGGCGGCAGAGCCGCCCTGGTGTAAATCTATAGGTCTCACTATCTAACATAGTAGAGCCTAGCCTAATGCATATTTATTGGCTGTGAAGCCACCTACTGATGTCTTGTTAACTTTCACGTACTGAGTACTGTTTTAGGGAGAGCGTGGTCACACCAAATAGGGTGACCTACATAACCGTAACTCTTTGCGTAACCCCGTTACACTCTCCCCACCAGACTGAGGACACCAAGTGACCACACGCGTCACATTGCCTCACTTGAGGTGTCGTCTAAAAGACGTGTGTGACGGGGTCACTAGCTGTCAACTACTTGCTCGAGAACTTCCGAGTTCTTCAAGAACTGGTCAATGACCTCAGTGTATGCTCCACAACACTTTCTGGTCCTCTGACCGCAGACTAATCCCAGTCTCTCGACCGAAGCTCACAGCACCAAGTGCATATATGGCCAACGGCCTCACCGCGTGTGCTTCGTCGCTATTAGCGATACCATCGTCGACCACGTCAGCCCTGCTGACTATGTTCAAGTGTACGTCATGTACGAGCTGAACGACAAGAGGATTGCATCCTTAACCGTCAGCGTACGCTCGAAGAGCAACATCCCATACACTATCGTGTATCCGTGTACGTGTACACCTACGCATACGCATGCATGTACATGGTACCGCATCTCCGTGTATCCGTGTACGAGTGCACTTACGCATATCCATGCATATACACCATAACGTGTATCCGCATAGCGGGCAGTACCTGTCATCTGCATGACCGTTGGTACCTGTCATCCGTATGACGGATGGTTCATTGTACGTGTCCACGGACGCGGGTTTCCAACCCCAATACTCGCGTCAGCGCCGTGAGCCGCTAACGCATACCCGTGTACACGGTATCGCTTCCCGTGTACACAGTACCGCATATCCGTGTACGTGTCCACGGACGCGGGTTTCTAACCCCAATACTAGCGTCGGCTCCGTGAGCACGTAACGGGCCGCCACACTGTGTGGCAGCCAACTAGTTGACATAATCGATGTCCCCGGTGTTAGCTCTAAGAGCCGTCTTCTCAGAAGTTGACGTGCGCAGGGTGCGCGGCGAGAAACCAATTCTCAAAGCGAAGTGCCGACTGGCGCTTCGCTACCGTCATACGACGTATCTCTATCATGCTCCCTAGAGCTCTGCAATCCTCCACATCCGTGGACTCATGGCTGCAGCAGCCCAGGATCAGCGCTTGAGCTCCGCGACTGATCCGTATGCTCCCCAGCCTATTGGCGGGAAGCACGAAGCGACCGACGACGCGGTCGCGAGCTCGCGGAGCGCATCAGATCACTCTGATCAAAAGCGTCCACGACGTCAGGGCAATCTTGCCGGAGCGGGCCCTCGAACTCCCACGAGTTTTCGGAGTGAGGGTATCCACGCCACTTCACCAGATACTGAGTATGACCCTGGCGACTTCGTCGCTTCAGTATCTCTTCCACGTGGAAGTGGAGCTCCCCTTGCTCATCGAGCAGCGCCGGCGGTGCACGCGTCACAGGAGCAGGCTGATGAGCCGTTAGAGGACGATGTCCCGCTGTGGCGCTCGAAGTTCGATGGCTTTGCAAGCCGTCTCGACTGGGTTGAGAAACCGGAGTCGTGTGCTCAGCGGCTGACCGCACTTGAGCGAGGTCATGTCGCGACCGTGGAGAAGCTTGACAAGCTCGTGGAGTCTGTGGCTCGGATGCAGGGACAGATTGACGGTCTGTTTCGTCTTCTGCCCGGCGCTGTGGCTCCGCCACCTGCGGCGCCAGCTCCTCCGAGCTAATCTGCGACGCGTCCCAGTACGGCTTGAGCAAGCCCACGTAAAACACGGGATGCGTTCGCATCCTCTTGGGGAGATTTAGCGTATACGCCAAGCCCTTCTTGGCCATGACCTTGAAAGGTCCCACAAAGCGCGGACGCAGCTTGGTCTTGAAGACCGCGGTCACGGCATGCGTAGGGAGGTTTTTGGCATTTAATAAAACCAGGTCTCCGACCTCAAAGCTTTGCTCATTTCCTCTGCCCTTGGCATCTGCATACTCCTTCTGTTTGTCTTGGCTCTCAGCCATTGCGTCACGCACATGTCGAAGGACATTCAGACGCGTTGATAGAAAATCATCAACCTGTTTCTTAACAGTATTAGGGCTGACTCAGCAAGTCGCTCAGCGAGCTCTCCTCCCCCACCAAGCCCAGAACCACGGAGTGGTAGCGTCAACGGGACGCGTGGGTGAGAGAGGCCGTTCACGTAGAACGGTGTGTAGCCTGTAGAGGCATGCACAGCATTATTCAATGCAAACTCAACGAGTGGGAGCATGGTGCTCCAAAGCTTTGGCTTCTCAGCACAAGTGCTCCTGAGGATATCATCCACAACGCGATTCGCGCGTTCGGTTTGACCGTCGGTCTGCGGATGATCCGCCGTGGACATGTCCAACTTCGTGCCCAGCACGGTGAACACGGACGACCAGAAATGGCCCGTGAAACGGGGGTCCCTGTCAGAGACAATCGATGCGGGTAAGCCATGTTGGCGAAACACCCTATCGATAAACAGCTTCGCTGTTCCTTCGCCATCGATGGTGTCCGGCACAGCCGCAAGATGTACCATCTTACTCAATCGGTCTACAAAGACCACGATTCCTGTGTTCCCATCCTGGTCTTTAGGAAGACCGAACACAAAGTCCAAACTCATGGACTCCCAACACCCAGAGGGTACAGGCAAACTTGCCAGCGGCGCAGCCGCGTGTGGTGAAGGCTTCACCCGTTGACGCGTCTCGCACGTGCGCACGTAAGTGCTTGTCCACTTGTAAAGCTTGGGCCACCAGTACGCCAGGCTCACCGAGCCGTAGGTCTTCTCACGACCAAGGTGGCCACTAAGCTGCGTATCATGCGCCTCATAGAGGATGCGATACTTGAGATCCTCATCACGAGGGACCACGACACGGGAGTGTCCTCAACATCCGTGCTGTAGTACAGCCGGTCATCATCGATGGAGTAGCGATGTAGCCTCGCGCGCAGGCGCGCCGACAACTTAATGTCCGAGTTTTCAAACTCCTTGCTCCCAAGAGCACGTAGCAAAGCAACACACGTATCGTCACGCGCATAAGCAGCGCGGATTAGCGTCGTCACAGACGAAGTCACCGTCGTGACATGAACAAGCTCATAGTCTGGGCGACGTGATAACGCGTCCGCCAGATCGTTCTGCCTGCCAGGCTTGTACTTCACCTCGAAGTTGTACTCCGCGAAGAAGGACAGCCATCTGGCCATCCTTTGCGAGAGATGAGGCGATTGAATCGCAGTGCGTAGCGACGCATGGTCTGTAAAGACCACAAACGGTTTTGAACCAAGCAGGTGCACCCTGAACTTGACAAGGGCATACTTCATTGCAAGTAGCTCCTTGTCATGAACTGGGTAGTTCTTCTCTGCAGCTTTAAGCGGGCGAGACTCAAACGCAATCACGCGTTCGTGCCCATCGGCATCAGCTTGTAAAAGCGCACTGCCAATGCCAAAGTGGGATGCGTCGCAGACGACGCTGAACGGACGTTCAGGGTCTGGTAACGCCAGGATCGGTGCGTGAAGGAGACTTTCCTTGACCGCCTCAAATGCATGTTGATGCTCGGTGTCCCAACACCAGTCTGCATCCTTCTTAAGGAAATTGGACAATGACCGAGCCATCTCAGCATAGTTCTTGCTATACTCGTGCAAGTAATTGGCAAGGCCAAGCCACTTTCGCAAGTCCTTCTGGTTCTTCGGAACCGGCCAGTCCACAATGGACTTAACCTTGGCGGGATCCGCACGAAGGCCACGCTTTCCAATAAAGCATCCCAAGAAGGGAATCTCTTCAGCACCGAAGATACACTTAGACGCATTAGCGTAAAGTTTGTTAGTGCGCATGCACTCGAGCACCGCTCGTAGATGGTCGATGTGGTTCTCCACATCCGACCTTCCGTGCTCCGCACGACTGTGGACAAAAATGTCATCAAAATAGGTTTGTGCATACGCTGGAAGAGGCCTGAACAGCTGCGTCACTAGACGATTGAACGTCGCAGGCGCGTTCGAGAGTCCTTGGGGCATCACAAGCCACTCCCAGAGCATACCGCTCGGAGTGCTCACCGCTGTCAGCGGAATATCGCTCGTACGCATGAGCAGTTGGTAATAACCATCGACTAAGTCGAGCGCACTGTGCATTGTACTGCCAACCATGTTGTTCCGCAGAACATCCTTTCTAGAAATAGGCGTCTGCGCCGGGGTAGTGGCCGCGTTGAGCTTATTAAAAACGTGAACGATACGCCACTTGCCATTTGGCTTTCTGACACAGAATGTCGGCGTGGAATGAGGGGACTTGCTTTCCCGTACCATTCCTGCCGCGTGCTTACCACTAAAGAACGTGTCAATGACGTCACACTGTTCCTTTGGCAATGGCCACTGCCGTGTTACGCAGTATTTGGTTCCAGGAACCAGGATCACGCTAACGCGGCTAAGCACGGCTAAGAGCGGCTAAGCAATTCAGCCAACCTGTTTTGGCTAGCAAGTTGGTACACTACGTTTTCGACTATGCTGAAGACGGTGGTATCACTTTCACGTACCATAGACAGACGCAAACCGGACTTGGTAAATACACGTTCCGACCGGTAGATCAAGCTAACGCGGCTAAGCACGACTAAGAGCGGCTGAAAAATTGTGGTAGAGTGGATCAGCTAGAATTTGACTAATAGACTGAAACCCTCTTGTTCACTGTGCCGGACACCGACTATCGGAGAGGGTACTCCGCTGGCCGTGTAGTTGCTGATAGGTTCAGCTTGTGTATCCGTCGGTTGGCTGGATCTGCTCTCTTGTTGTCGCGAGACACGCAGTTGTAGAAGCTTGGACGTCCGGAGGAGGACGTGGGAGGGTGGATCCGTGTGGAAGTCTTCACAGGGATCCGCGTAGTTGTAGACTTGAACTTGTAGTCGAAGCCTTGTGGATCCGCAATAGAAATGCGCGATCCGGAGTTGTTCCTTTGGGGGTTGTCTTGTGGATCAGCAATAGAAGTGTGGGATCCGTTCCTTTTCCTTTACGTGGGCTTGCCGCTACCTTAGCGTTGATGTTGGGGGGAGGGTAGAGCCGATGGGCGAGCACTAGCCAAGCCTATCTAGTGACTGCCGTTAGATGCAAGGTATGCGTGTATTTACTTGATTAAAGTATGGCTCCTTAACGGGGATCCTCCCTACGACTGGCCCCCAGAGCTCGCCAGTTCATGCACTAACCGTTTGTATGCTACGGCTACACTCTAGCTCCCTAAGTTCGTATGCGTACTTATCGGATCTCCAATCGTACCTATCCGGGAGGTGCGCACTTAAGGATCCCCTTTCTCATCGTAGTCCGGATCCGTCACTCCGTTATCGCACGTCCCGCATTGACAGCCATCAATGGGGTCGCTAACCATCGTGCCCACTGTTTGGACACACATTGGCACCACATCAGCCCCTGCGACGAGGTCGCTGTCGCACAACGGCAGCACGTCGTGCCACCTGGATCCTCATTCTCCAACTTTCCTAGGGCCGACCAAGCTTCGCCTCCAACGCCATGTCCAGCCACGCTTCGCCGCCGTCGTCTGCTACCGGATCTCCGCCGCCTGACGCCGCTGGGCCAGCATTTCTCGCCGTCTTCGTGGGCCGCGCGCTTCCTGCCGCCCCCGCGCGATGTGCGCATTGTGACCACGCGCCATCGGATCTTGCGGCCGGCATTACGCCCTTCGAGCCCGATCGCGACTCGCTGTGCGCGGCTGCGGCCTCTTGGGGCACCTTCGCGGACCAGTACGGGACGCTACTCGACGCCTATCAAGAGGTACTCACTCGGCTCACGTCCGCGCGCCGCCACAACGAAGAACTCCATGCAGCTTTGCGGCCTAGCTTGGACACGGCTCGCGAGTCCGTCACCTTCGTCCAGAATCGTTACGCCAAGTCGCAGGAGATGCGCCGGCAATTGGAGCTCACCACCGCGGAGGCCGTGTCGTGCGCGGACCGCCTGAACGGCCAGACTCCCTGCGAGGGCGCTACCAGAACCTCGAGGCAGACACATCCATGGACTTCTAGCCGCGCCGTACTTTGGCGAAGTGCATCATCCTGGCGTCCTCCTCCAGCGCGTACTGCATCCTGCCACCTCTTCTCTTGGGTTCTCTGCCGCTCTGCACTGCAGTAAAAATGACGCCAGATGGGTCCATCAGCGCTCGATAGGCCACAGACTCCTTGATGAAGTCGATGGAGATCCGCTCGGGATGGCGCGCGTCCAGCTTCTCGTCGTCCATGATCTCCGCGGCGTCCGCGGGGTGGCCGATACCTCTCCGCCATGATTCCCAATCAGCTGCCTCAGCTTCGCCCTCTCCTGCGGCGTCAACGTGAGCGTGGGGTAGAAGCGCAGATTCCGAAAGAGCTGCGGTGACGCCATTTCGCGCGCGGGATTCAAAAACGCAGGGTCTACATTGCATATCGGGTGACCCTTTTGACAGGGGGAATACGGTACTGTCAATCCCTGCACCACACATCCAGATAAATTGATGTGGGCCACACCTTCAGATTTCGTAGGCGCCACAAGGTAATATGGCGACGAAAGACGACGAGGCCTCGTTGGCCGCCTCCAGCATCAACCCAGGGTGCGTGTGCGTGTTTCCCCTCCCTCGTCTCCGTTCTCGCCTCTCTCTTGCGCGTGGACCGACGCCGCATTCGCCTTCAAGCGTGCCGTGGGCCCCTCACGGTCGCCCAATCCGCTTTTGCTTCCGGCTGTACTGACCTTTGCCGTGTTTGAACAGAGAAACTGCTGCATGAGCTGGAGAGCATGTACCTGAGCCTAAAGAGCGACTTTTCCATCGCCGAGAGCGAGCGACAGACGCCCGCAGCAGCCAAGAAGGCGACTTGTACGTATTAATAGCAAGGATCCTGTAATTGCTGGCTAAAACTGACATGCGCTTCAACTGTATGTTGCTGAAAACCAGTGGAGGAGACCCAGGGCGTGACCGAGCTCGCAGTGGATCGGGTCCAGGAGACGCGCGAGCTCTAGCAGCAGCTGCTGCAACTGACTTCGGACAAGGATTTGCTGAGTTCAAGCTGCAAACAGCCACGTCGCTGGCCGAGCGCCGCCTCTCGGACGTGGAGGGGCTGCAAACTACAGTTAGAGAGCACAACCGGCTGCTGATTGAAGCCCAGCGCCAGGAGATGCAGCCGCATTGCGCGCGGCCAAACAAGAGGCGCAGGTGGCTTCACTGACTCACACACGTGCTGGGACCACGACGGAGACGGAGTCAGCTCAGCAGCACTCGCTGTGGCTCGAGACGTAGCTGAGTGAGAAAACGAAGACTGTGCAGGAGCTGCGGCTGGACCTGGCCAAGCATACGCACGACCTGGAGGGGCTCACGTCGACCAAGCACCAAGTGGAGAGCGCGCGGCTGGCTAGCAAGAAGAGAGACAGCGCGCTGCTTAAGGGCAAAGAGGCGGTCAAGGAGCTGGGGATAAGCGAATCAATAGGTAAGAAGCACGTCGATGTTGTGTGGACAGCGTCAAAATTCGGTCTGTAGGCCTGTAGAGGCCTGAAGGTTGGATATGTCTGCCTCAATCTTCGTACTGAGGAAACTCGTGAGCAAGTGGTCACCACCGCGTGGAATATATCGTTAACGTCATGGGATAAGCGAATCAATAGGTAAGACGCACGTCGATGTTGTGTGGACAGCCTGTAGAGGCCTGAAGGTTGGATCTGTCTGCCTCAAACTCAGTAATGAGGAAACTCGTGAGCGAGTGGTCACCACCGCGTGGAATACATTGCTAACGTCATGGCATAAGCGGATAAATAGGTAAGAAGCACGTCAATGGCGTGTGGACAGCGTTAAAATTCGGTCTGTTGGATGGGTGGGCAAAGTTCACCAATTCCGAGCAGCTGCGGCTAGCAGAATTGCACCACCAATATCCATTACTCTCCTAGAGTTTGCTCAGCAGTGTCTGGGCCGATGGACTTACCAGCATACTGAAGCGATGAAAGTGCTGTGGCAGGTCTGGTCGACGACCACTCCGGCGATGTTGTGGAGATTACGAGTGGATGCCGTATTTAATGATAAGCATAGTAACACCGAGGTTACCACGGCCGCAGTCCAAACTGCAGGACGATACCAAGTACAGGCCATATCGCGGGCTTGGAGGAGCAACCCTGCGCAACGGGTTCAAGGCATTTGTCTTGATATCTGTCACCAAATTATGACTATTGCAACCCACGACCCAGTACCATCGGGGATCCAGGTATGGGTACTCGATGTCTCCTACAAGAAGACTGTCAAGGGTCCATGGAACGGAGGTTGGGTACTGTATACCTACTGCCGTGACACCACCTGGACAGCCAGCAGAGCGGGCAGCATGACGATTGCAATGCACCATACCCAAACTGAAGTGGTGTATCAAGTAATTCAGCAAGGACTCCGACAGCTCCAAAACGAAACACTGCTGCACAGCGTGTTACTCAGAATCAATACTTTGGACAAGAAAATCCGAAAGCAACTGGAAAACAACGACAAGAATTTGGCAACGCTACGCACAACAACGAACAAACTATTTGGACTCATATGGTAGCAACCATCGACTGCGAGGCTCAAAGCCGCGAAGTTTCTCGCAACGTTGGGGACTACTCAGACAATCGATATGATTTCCACCAACACAAGCGCTATCTCTGACTTCATACGAAAGTCAGCACCGCAACACTCCGCGAGTGTTGCGAGTGCCTCCCGGAAGACACAAGACATCGTCTCGCGTCTCACTGCATATCAGGCTTCTATAGAAAACAAAAAGTAAAACAAAACCAAATAGAAGGCCATTTCAACATCGGAGGTTGACAAGATGCCATGTCTCCATTTGGATCTGCTTCATCACGCCGGCGGTGCGCTTGATCTCTTCAACGAGAATCGAGACGGAACATATGGAGGACAGTCGACACACCACGTTATGGTATCATTTGCCTTTGCGGGACGCTTTCTCGAGGATGGTACCGCTCGACTTCGTTCGCTGCATGGTCCGGGTTTGAGTGGACTTGCTCTTCGGCGTGACTTTCTTCGGCTGGTTGCGTTGGGGATCTGCTCCCTCTGTCCATGCGCTTCGATAACAGTGAGCTGAAAGAGCTCCTGGTTCCGATCCTAGATATCATCGGCCTCCTACGTCCCCGCGACGGTCTCAAACAGCAGCGGGGTCTCGTCGTAGTCCTCCGATTCCTCGACAACACTCCAGTCGCCCGGGAACTCGAACTTCTTGCGCTTCTACCCCATTACATGGATGGAGGAATGAGCAGGCATGTTCCAAGGAGTCACAACAAAACCTCGTGCCAACGACTTGAGTACTTGCTTTTGTATGGCAAAGTGCAAATCATTTGATGACGGCGTACTTCTTGAACATTCTTCTGCAGACCGCTGGCGTAAGTCTCTGAACTGCGGTTCGAATGCTTGCGTGCAGCGTGTCCACTGTCCTTGGACCGATTTGGTTCACATGTTTGCGAATTAAGCTGAAACAGAGCTCGACGGGATTCAGCTGTGGAGAGTTCGGCGGGAGATATGTCAGCGTCATCTTCTTGCCGTCCGCTAGCTGTGAAATGGAAGTCAGATCCTGCTTCTGGAGGACATGTGACGCGTGGACATGTGACGCGTGGTGCGTAGCGTAGTTGTCCAATAGCACGTTGGGGTACCCTTTCAGACCGCCCAGGAACTCGTGAAAACGAGGGAAGTTGACAGAGCCTTGCATTAATCGTTAGTTTATCACGCCATTTGGCGCCGTAGCGAGCATGAGCGAGTGCATGCGTCCTCGACTATTAGGTTGTCTCACAACGGATGGGCGCCCCCGCTTACTTTAGGCGTATTTGCGAGAATGGTTAAGGAAGAAAGCGGCTTCGTCCAACGCAATCCAGGATATGCTAGAGTCGTGAGGAATCCTTCGAGGAAAGCCTCCTGCCGGCGGTGTCTGCCTCGTGGTAAGCGGAGGCGGCGCGTTTGAACGAGATGCGGTGGTGATGGAGAATCCACCCTATTGTTCGGGCACAGATGTGGCGGGGGTCACACGCACCTTGTGCTTTGAGGAAGCGAAGCTTCACCGCGACAGACGCATTGCGTCTCTGTCGTATATCGCACGAGGAAAGCCTTGCTTTCCGGGGTCGTTCCAACGACTTGCGAAC
>JAAKBD010000070.1:0-429613 GCA_012656105.1 Phytophthora syringae
TACACGAACTGTTGCTTCCGCCGCCGCAGCCAATCCTGCTTCCAGGTCCAGTCGTCCAAGCAATTTACAAAACGAGGGAGGAGCTTCTGGAAGAGGAACCAGTGGCAAGTTGCCTGCAAATGACTACGCACCATTTGTTCGAGAAGTGGCGGAGGAGTGTCAATGGACCGAGAAGGTGGTACTCAATGTACTTCGGTGCATGCAACACTCTATCGAGTTGTACCGGACGAACAAACTGGTTGACTTCTTCACGCAGATCGCAAGCCTAACACCAGGTTCGAAAAGCTATGTGTATCCTTGGATGATACGGAGCGAAGTTAACTGTAGCTTTCATCCCAATAGGCGTCACATTTCAAGACCTGTTCGTGGATGGCCACTACATTCTCACCGAGTTTGAGAAACGTACGCAACCCCAATCTTTGATCGCGCTTGTCGATTAATACTCACGTGACCCCGGCCCATTTCTTGTGGTTATTTGGTGGATGTGTACAGGTTTCGGCACGCTGGATGGCTTCGAAAATGTCAGTCTGATGGTATCAGATGTCAATTCCCATGTGGAAACGAAACGGCAAGATCATGGGATTGATAGCGAAGCTAGCACTGGGTCTGCCTCGACGCAGGTGTTAGACACGGCTGTGGTGGCGACTGACGAACAAGAAATGAAGCAGCAAGATCGCACGATTGAAGCTGGGGCTAGCTACACCGCTGATGATCCGCCACTTAATGCGCTTTCGGAAAATGCCATCGAGCATGCTGACTCTAACAGAGTTGTTGCCGATGAAGATACAGGTGGTAGTCCTGGGCAAGATTCACCTCCCCGATCCTCGAAGCAGACACCCTTGACAGGCAATGAGGATGCTGCCATGGAAGGAGATCACTGTGATCATGATCAATCACCCCTTCTCGGGTCCCCAGTTCAGACACCTCAGACAGGTAATGAAGATGCCGCAGATGAGCACAGTTCGAGCACTGCCGGAAAACAGTCCAGTCCTGGTACGTTGCTTACTATTACTACGTATACGCCCATGAACTCATTTTACATTGATGGCAACGCAAAAGAGGATGCGTGGGATGAAGGAGCCGATGTTGGCGCTGATCTGGACGATGATGGTCTGGATAATCAATCCGTCGGCTCGTCCGATAATGCGTGTACGTAGTAAATTAGATACCACGGATACTTCTCGTTTGATACATGTTGAGTATCTGACCTGTTGTTTCCTTTATTGCAGGGTCGGGCTCAAGCAATATTTATGACATGAAGGACAGTCACCATTCATGTTTGAACACTCCGTATCCTTCTGGTAGCTCGAAGAAACCTTCCAAACGGGGCAAGGATGAACAATATGGGAAGAGCTTTAATTTGGCCAAGAAGCGCCGATTGGACGAGAACAAGGTCCCAGCGGACAATGATGACGAGGACGGAGAAGATGAAGGTTACGACGAAGGAGAGGATGATGATGATGGTGATGAAGACGATGACGAACTGAGCGAAGATGGCGATGATGAGGTGCCGGACGATATTGACGGCACTAACTCGGATGGAGAACAGGGCGAACCTCCTCATCCACTACAGAGCATCCTCGACTCGCTAGATTCGCATATGGCGGAACTGCAAGATAAGCAGCGCCGCCTTATTGAGCGAAAGGAAGAGCGAGAGTGGTGCGAGAACCAGTACGCTACCAGCGAATACAGAGGGATCCATTTGGGTATCCAGCAGTTTGCCTCAAGAGGTAAACTCGACCGAAGAGTAGCCCCGGTGGCAATGCAGCGTCGTCCCATCTACCTGTGAAGTTATTCGGCTTTTTGATGCGTTGAGAATGAGAGAGCTTGTCAGAATTTCCAAGTGCATATTGATTGCCTCTATTTTGCTTACACTTCGTCGTCGTAGACTTGGTGTTGTATTGCCCACTCATTGCTTTTCAGGTGGCCCACGCGGCTGCGAATGGATCCGATTAATGTCGAGCTGTCATCCCGCTCTCCGCGACTCTAATGAAATCGTTATTCAGCAGACAAAGCTCTTCAATTGGCTTAATACTACCGGTAGTAGCATCAAGCGGACCCAACGAGCTGTGAAGGTTGTCGGAGCTGCAGGTACGCCGTCGCTTGCGATCTGCCAGAACTTCCTGTTCTTGTCCATCAATGCCTGCATTCCTAGCATTACCGGAGTGAGCAGCACTCGCACTAGCAGGGGTTTCTAAAATCTCTGCTATCGTCGCAAGCCCACTCAATGTGAGAAGATTTCCACTCAAGTCAACCAGCGTGAAAGGCTTCGTTTCAGCACGCTTTACCAGCGCTCGGAGCAGAGCAGACGCACCATCATCCCGAACTCGATTCGCTCCTAATGATAGTGATGTGAGTGTGGAATTGTTCTCTAGTGCCGTCAAAAGCCGAGCAGACACACCTGCCAGGCCTAATCCAACGCCATTTGCTTGCAGATTTGTGACCGCGTCGTTGGTGAACAGAAAGCCAGCGAGCACATCGCCAAAGCCAACGTCGAGAAAATTTTGCGCGAGGTTCAAGTGCTTGACTGTCTTGTTGAGCCCCAGCGCTAGCAGCAAATTGGTAGCACCCTCGAGGCCAAAATTGCAGCCGCGAACGTCTAGATGAGTAAGTGCCGCTACTGGCCCAGCACTTAGGGAGGCAAGCATCGGTGTCAGGGCGTGTATCCCTGGATCGCCAATCTGTACGTTGTTGGTAAGTTCAAGTCTCTCCAGATTCAGTACGCCGTCCATACTGGCCCTGCAAATTGCACCCAGCGTTATAGGGGACACATCATTATCGCTGAGGCGTAGGTGTCGTAGTGTCAGTGGCTTTCTCATTTTCGCAAGCCCCAAAAACGCATCATCCTCCAGCTCGTTATGCTCCAGAAACAGTCGTTCCAGCTTGGGGGCACACAAAGCTGCGTCGACAAGCAACTTCGTGTCGAAATCCGTGATGGTGTTGCTTAGCCTTAGCTGGGTCAGCTGAGCCATATCCGTCACCAAAGCCACCAATTGGCGAAACCCTTCAGGTCGTATTTTCACAGAGACCAACTCCAGCGCCGTGATTCGACTGCAGCTCAGACTCTTCTCCCCGTTGGCTTCGGATTCATCAGCGTACTGCGGATTTGTACGATCTGATCGTCACTTAACTTGCCATGGAAGAACCCCATCTCAGTCAGATTTGGATGATCCTGCATCAATTTTCCCATCGCCGCCCAGCTCGTATTCTGCTGTTCTGGGTGGTGTACTTCCAGTCGTCGCAGCCGTCGAAGCGCCAAGACCAGCCCCACATTGTCCTCGCAGACCTCCCGACCGTGCACTTTCAACACCTCCACGACGTCCACAAAAGCTTCCGACACTCTCTCAACACATCCACCGGTCCTGCAAGTTCTAGAGGCGTCCGCAGCTTCAAAAGCGAGCGAAACTGGTGCTCCCAGAAGATGTTCCGGTGGTTGCGTCTGCGTCCCCGCGCGGCCGCCGTGTTCTCGATCGGGACCGGCTCACAGCCGAGTCTCGCTGCATTCATGCGGGTCTCCCACACTCGCTGAGTCTCTCGGTCGAACAGGAACTTGTCGCCTGCCTGGGGGTCGAAGCCGTCGCGCGGTTCCGGAGCTGCCGACTCGGCCGCCGCTTCCCACGCCACCTCCAGCTCGCGCAGACGAAAGTTGGACAGTTCTTGGAAGAGCATGTGGCGGATAGCGACCGGTAAGAGCTCGACGTAGTCCAGGAGCTCCTCCGCCGGCGTAGAGAGCGCCGCGGCACACGGCCAGCTCCACCAGCGACTTGACCTGATGCATGGAAAATAATACAATTTGATCCCGTGAAATTTAAATGGGGAAATTGCAATTTGGTCAGGCGAATAGGTGGGAATTTGCAATTCGGTCAGGTCGTTGCTATTTGGTCAGGTGGTACAAATGTGGCATTTGCAATTTGGTCAGGTCCTTCAGGTGGCATTGTAGCTCGGTGCTTGCGGCTACCGGTACTCACTCGCCGTGCTGTCGTCGTCGCTCGGGAATCGGACGTTTGTGACGAGTTTCGGACGTCCAACTCCGGGGAGCTCATACGACCCGGTACTCCTCAATTCTTGAACCTCTGCGTGGGCGTTGTGGGCCAGAGCTCCGTGACCACCTCGAGAGGCTTTCTCCGGTCGTACCCTGGCTGTCGACGCAGCAAGTTGGGTTCTTTTTCGACTAGAACGAACAAGATTAGGTTCTGCAGCAGATGCAGCAAGTGCCGGAGGCTCGCCTCTGAGGACGTCATGAAATACACTGAGACGAAAGTGTGAAGGCTGTCTGATGTTGAAACTCGACACCGATGAAGGATACTGGTTCTCTTCGTCTTACTTAAGTATGGGGATTGTAGAACGTCAAGCCTATGAAGTTCACAGAGATGAGAGTGGTTTTTAGAGCGCAAAATTTGCCACCTGACCGAATTGCAAATGGCCTGACCAAATTGCAAATGCCACCTGACCAAATTGCAAATGTCACCTGACCAAATAGCAATGACCTGACCGAATTGCAAATTCCCACCTATTCGCCTGACCAAATTGCAATTTCCCCAATTTAAATTTAAAATACGGATCGCCAAGTACGTCAGATGGATGCATTTTGTGATAAAGTTGTAGCTGTTGTTGTAGCTCTTTAACATTAAGCGCGGATAGTGTTGCGTGCTTGTTCCCAAAGCTGTTTGAGTTTGGCTACGCCCGCCTCGCCCTCTGCGAGAGCTTCCTTTACCCCCTGCACGAGCCGGAGGGTTTCCAGCTCGGAGTGCGAGTTCGCCTGTAAGGAGCGCTCGAACTGTTCCGACTTCTTGGCGGCGCACTCGATCACTTCCTCCGGGAGCTTGGCCAGCATGGCGACGTTGAGGCCGTAGCTCTTGGGGCACATGCCGTCCTCCAGCTTGTACAGGAAAGTGACCTTGCGCTCGTTCTCCGGGTCGACGATGCACCCCATGTGGCCCAGTGCAACCTTGTCGTTGCCTGCGTACTCCTCAACCAGCGAGTGGTAATGCGTTGCAAACATCGCTCGGCATTGGATGTCGCTCAGCAGGTGCTCAACCACCGAGTACGCAATAGCAGTGCCGTCGAACGTGGACGTACCACGTCCCAACTCATCCAGAATGACAAGCGAGTGGCTGGTAGCGTGATTCAGGATCGTCGCCGTCTCAGCCAGCTCAACGTACAAAGTACTTTGACCAGCCAGGATGCGATCGGATGCACCAATGCGGGTGAATATGCGATCAACGGGACTAAGACGACACTTCGAAGCGGGAACGAAGCTGCCGATCTGGGCCATGAGGGTGAGAACGCACGTCTGGCGCAGCAGCGTCGACTTACCACCCATGTTCGGTCCACTGAGGAGAACCATTTGTCCTTTTCCTTCGATTCCGAGTTGGGCATCGTTCGGAATGAAGTCACCGCTACCGTATGTTGCGGCGACGCACGGGTGTACACCCTCTTCAATGTCAATGAAAGGGATTCCTCCATTCGCGGTACTGGCCGCCACCACTTCAGGCTTCGTGTAACCTTCGCTTTGACTGCTCAGAAGTGCGAGGCTGACCAAGCAATCAATCACGGCCAGACACTGGACTGCCTTCATCCAAAACTTGTAGTCTTCATCAAACTTGTGGAAAATACGACGTGTCTGATCTTTGAGTGCGTCATTCTTGTGGTCCTCGGCGATGGCTAGTCGTTTTAGCAGGCTGCGAATCCTAGGCGTGTGAAAGCGTTTAAAACCCTTCTTGCGCGACTTGAGCTCGTACTCTTTCGGCTGCTTCGACAGTACGTTCTCAGGAACTTCCAGCTGGTAACGATCCTCTTTCTTCTTCGTGCTCCAGTAGCTAATTTTCCGGCATCGCAGAGCGGTTTGTTGTTCCTCCAAATACTCGTCAAACTCGGCTTCCACCTCTGCGATTTCAGCACAAGCACCATCATATTCTGGATCCACGCCGTTATGGGGTACGATAACTCCACTGTTCTGCGCCATGGTTTGGTCGAAGCTGCGCTTGAAAAACTCGAGTTTCGCCGTGAGGTCGGGGAAATGACCATGTTCAATGTTCGCTTTAGCACCATCCTCGACTTGGTACGTCTTCAACAACGACTGTAGAATCGGTGAGTTGGACTGAGAGAGGCGCGGCCCCAGTTCCTGGGTAAGGTTCATGGCCGCATCAAATCCTTCTAATACGGCAAGGAACTCTTTAATCTTTCGGACGTTGTACGTCTGAGACTCATACATGATTGCCCGACTATCGGGGTGCTCTGTCGAACGATGCGAAGACCCAAGCGCATGAATTCTTGATAGCAGACGTTCCAAGTCCGGCAATTTTCGGAGAAACTCGCGAATCTCCATCATCAAATCGCCACTATTGCCGAGTTCTTCAACGGCATCCAGACGTTCTTGAATATCAACAGTCTTGCACAGCGGCTTTAAAACCCATTCCTGGAACATTCGCCGACCAAAACTTGTTACAGTCTTGTCCATGATATCGATGAGTGATCCCGATCGCGTGCCGTTAAAGCTGTTGGTCAGCACCTCCAAATTGTGGATGGTCTGTGAGTCCAGCACGACGTATTGCTGGTTCAGCTCGGCCTTTGCAGCGGACAACGACTTGTTTGCGCGAGCATCTCGTGTCTCCTCATCAGAAGGTTTGTATCTCCTGAAGTTACAGAGAGAAAGCAACTCTTGGTCGATGATACTGCGTCTCAAGTGCCAAATACAACCACCAAGGGCACTAATCGCGAGTTGACCGTCAGCCTTCACGACCTTATCCATTTCCAAGAAGTAGAGTACATCCTCGGGCCACCCGTGCTCCTTGAAATACCCTGCACGCTCGATTTCATCAATTGTTTTCGACGCATCCCAGAACTCCTTTCCAACACGCAACGACGAACGAATTGCACCAGGTGCTGCGTGCTTGAGCACCAACTTCGTATCGTCCGAGATATTAAACCGCTCGGTGATGATTTCCACGATGTGGAACTGAGCAAACAGCGTCTTGAGACGGTCTCGCTGCTCCGTATCGTTAAACTCGGCCAACTGGAAGGCACCAGTAGCGGCATCTGCCAAACAAACGCCAAAGCGCACTGTTTTCTGGGAAGGATCAAAAGCTTCCTTAAGCGCGAGGAGATACTTTGACACTCGTTCCTGCGATGAAATCGGGGCATCCAAGAAGCTGATTGTGTTGGTCCCAATGGACAACAAGCTGCAAACTTCCCGGCGCACTACCTTAGCTTTCTTCGCCAGTTTGCTGTTTCGGATCTTCAGCATGTCAGGGGTTTCTGTTTGTTCGACACGAGCAACTCGGTAGCCCTTTTCAACCAACTGGGCTGACATTTTCGAGTACGCAATCTCTGGGAACCCCGAATGCGCTTTGTCTCCTTTCATGTAGATGAGGTTGAGCTCCTTGAAGCCAACATCCGCATCCATGTGAAACAGTTCATAGAACTTGCCCACCTTGAAAAACAGCACTGTATCCATATTATGTGCTTTGACTTCCCACCACTGCACCATTGCAGGGGTCTCCTTCTTCACGAACTCTTGTGGCACTTTTATCGTACGCGGGTCGTAATCCGGCGAGTCTGGTGTATTTCCATTGATGTCACGTCGCTGTTCATGGAGCCAAGGCAGCGAGTCGTGAATGTGATTGCCAGCTCCCGCCACCGAGTTAGGCAGGTCGGGCCCATCAGCCAGTGGCGCAGACTTCTTGCTAGATGACGTAGGCGTGCCATTTGCTTTCTTCTTGGCTGGTGGTGGCGATAGGAAGGACTTGGCCGCTACTTTCTTCGACGTGGCCGCAGCAGGAGCACTCTTGCGGCGTTTCTTAGGAGGAGGGACATCTTCCTCCGACTCCTCATCCACCAGGTCGCCACCATCCTCGTCATCGGAAGGTTCTTCCTCTACCCCACTAAACTCCGACTCCTCCCCATCCCCTCCTTCATGGGGACTGTCCTGTTCCCACTCCTCTTCACTGCTCACGACGTTCCGAGTAACTGATTTCCCCTTGCGACGACGAGAAGAGGGTGGCGCAACAGCTTCTTCTTCTGAGTCGCTGTCGTCTTGGATAATCACCTTCACCTTCGTCCTCTTCATGGGCTCCTTCTCCTTCGTCTCCACAGGTGCCTCCTCCTCCGAGCTCGTGCCGAGGAAATCCTCGTACGACTTTTTGCGCTTCACACCTGCAGTCGTCGTAGCGTCCTCCATGTCCACATCGTCGCTTTCCTTCTCCTTCTCCGCCGGTTTTTGCTTCAATTTGGGCGAGAACTCGATCTTTTTGCGCGTGTTGCTCAGCGACTCGCGCTTGCCGTGCGTCTTGGTCGCCGCCTTCTTCTTGCTGCTGCTCGTAGCTGCGGCTGCCGGTGCGTTCTTCTTCTTGGCGGACGCGCCCTCCGACGACGGCGGGCTAAAGAAACTCAGCAGGGAGCTCTGCGTTTTCTGCTTCATCTTGACCAATGCACGCCAAAGCAAAACTTCCCGCCAAAATTACAGGTGTCTAAAAGAATAGTCGGAATTGGTCGGGGGGTCAAATTTTGTGAAGACTATTTTCGGAAAATGATCTGCATTTCGGATCGTTGTGCTTCTTATGACGATGCACCAACTCAACATGGAGAAAGCTTTTTGAGGACCATCGAGCTGTATTTGGGCAAGATGCATGCAATATTGCTGCAGGTTTTCATTTTGACTGCAAAGAAGAAATGTTGACAATCAGAGCGATATGGCGACGCCTTCCAGCGCGATGCCCGCCAAGGTACAAGTCGGAACGTGATGAAAGCACTTGTGAAGAGGACAGCTCGATCAGTGAAGACGAAGGCCCAGCCTCCGGGACCGAGTGGCTCTTTATCGAAGAGCCTGTTGGCTTCTTCGTCCCGAAGATGCAAAAGCGAATACAGCACCTGCAACTCGACCAAACTCAACATCTCCTGCACTACGGCAACTTCAAGCACGTAATGCGGCTGCACAACATCAGTCTTGTCACGTCGGTGGAGGAGACAGACACTCGCAACATCCGGAAGTGGTGGATGACTGTCCAGGACCCGAGCACGCTGCAAGTGTGGCTCATCCACTTCCCGTCCAGGCATCGACTTCAAGCTTGGCTCGACTTGCTCTCTTTAGTCTTCAAAGCCACAAACTGCAGCGCTGTTATCAGTGAACTCATCGACGTCAGTGCGCAGGAAACCGCACCAACATCCTAGCTACTCCACAACAGCCTAATTTTGATCGTACAGCCATGCCATCTCGGCCTCTTCACTCCGTCCTGGTGTAGTATCTTGTAGCTACGGAAGCCATCCCGCATCCGTCGAACCTGTTCCTGCACGCACCAAGGCAAACCAAAAAACGACCCACGCGGACAACCTCCACGAAGACGGAACTGGAAAACGCGCTTGCTCTCGGCATCAGTAGAACCCATTTCTCGGCAAGGCTGTATTAAAAGTTGTTACCAAACTTTTCGCCACCCTCCTCGCGTCTACAGTCGCTCGTTCCCGACTGACCGTTCGTGTTTCAGGCAAGAGAAATCCCGTGCGTCGAAAGCAACTTAGTTGGCAGGGACGCCGCCGCCCGACTTCAGGCGCAGGATGGCCTGACGCTTGCGCGAGACCTTGACGGGCTTAGCCTCCTCCACGGCCTTGGCAACGTTCGCGCGCTTCTCCGTCAGGATGAGCTCAATGTGCGCCGGGTTGGACATGTAGGGTCCAATGCGACCGTGGGCACGGTACGTGCGACGGCGCTGCTTGATGGCGGCGTTGGCCTGAGCGTGCGAGATGTACAGCAGGTCCGTGTCCAGGCCCTTGACCTCGGCGTTGGCCTCGGCGTTCTTCACCAGGTCCAGGATGATCTTGGTGGCTTTCTGGGGCCACTTGCACTTGTCGCCAGCGGCTCCGCGGAGCTTGCCCTGAGCGTGACGGCCGCAGCCGCCCGTGAACTTGGTGAAGGGCACCGCCTGCTTGTACTCGAGCACGGCCTGCAGGAAGAGCTTGGCCTTGTTCAGGGGCATGCCCTTGATGGCGTGGCTGACCTCACGGCAGTGCTTAAAGTGGACGCGAAGGTGCGAGCCACGGGCCTTGGCGGCGCGCTGGGCGTCTTCAGGTTCCTGGCTGTAGGACGGCATGATTCTTGCTTCACGTTCGGGTTCTGGAAACTGGATGAGCGACAAATGCTGCGGCCTTGGGACCGAACGGACCACGCGCCCCCACCACCAATCACCTGGGCGAGCAATTTACAGCCGACTTTGGGCCAATCCCGCGGTGCCATCAGTTTATCACCCAATCATACGGGAGTATGACAGTCAGCGGCTTTTGTGGCACACAGGCACGATTTGGTCGCAGGTGCACAAATTGTGGTCCACAAAGACTTGCCCGTATCACAAAAAGGCAACTTGCACTGCAACAACACCTTCCTTACCCGATGAAGACGACAGGCAATTCTCTATTTGCGGTAGAAGCAGCTACTTACTACTGCACACGCATTTCGCGTCGCCACGAAGCAAAATCCACTTCAAAACGACAAAATCCATCTCAAAATGACGCCACCGACGAGTCCGAGTCGCTCCCATCGAAGTCCTCGGCGTCCTTGTCGTCCTCATCGTCATCTTCTTCCTCGGCGCCACTGATCGCCTCCTCCGTGTAGGAAACACGCTGCGTTTCGCCACCACGACGTGAGCGGCCGCCCGTGATGATCAGGCTCGTATCAATGCCCTCCAGCTCTTTCGCTTCGTCGCGTTTTCTCTTGGCAGCGCTGATATCGCGACTCGATGGGTATGTGCCACTGAAGCCAACACCAGAATCGTGTAACCGGTCGCGCATAATCTCCTCTGCATCATCAGTTGATCCAGCATTGATGAGAAGTCTGTACAGCCGAGGACTGAAAAAGAGAGCACTCGAGCGGGTTATAAAGATTAACCTTCCACACAAGTCCACATCAAGCACGTACTTCATGACGCCTGCCGCACGGCCAAGTTCCTTCAACGAGGCAAGTCCTGGAGAATCATGTGGCTTGGTAGTCTTGGCTTTCTTCGCTGGCGGGCCGTCACTTTTGCTCGATTTTCTCTTTGAAGACTGCAACCAAAAACAACCAGAACAGCACACAGTAAGTATATGCTCGAGCATTTCGAGGGAAATAATAACACGCACGTCAGTTCAAAATATAGCAAAGTCCATACCTTTATCCGCCTCCTTCTGGCTTGAGACTCGTCCTCGTCTTCATCTTCGTCTTCTTCTTCAGGCTTCGCTTCTTCACCTTCGCTCGCTTCGCTGTCGTTACCCTCCTCCTCCTCTTCGTCACTCTCATCCACAATTGCATTGTGCTTTGAAGAAGAGCGTTGTGTGCGCTTCCGGTTGGGTCGCAGGTCGACTTCCTCCATCTCTTCCTCCTCCTCTTCTTCAGCTTCACTTCCGTCCTTGTCACTGTCACCCTTAGACGCATCTCCTCCCAGATACTTCTCCACCATGTCCGGCAGGACCGCCTTGATGTGAGGTCTCCACTGCGCTTTCAAATCGCCGAACTCCATGCCGAAGTGAACCGCCAATTTCTGCATCACCACCTTCACAGTCGCCGTATCTGCGTCCATTGTCGGAAGCAGCTCTAGCAACGCCCTCACGATCGACTCCTCTGTGACCAGCGACTCCACCGACGCCGGCGGTGCATCACCCAAAGCCTCCATCATCCCTGCTTGTCTGTTACTACGTATTATCCCGCAAGCCACGCACTGGTTGTCAAAATGCTCCCGCCAAAATCGAGCCTTCGTAATAGCATATTATATGCTATTGGAGAGGTATAGTTGACTTTGACTATGGTGAAAGTTCATGCGGGCAGGAACTTCAACTCTCTCCAATATCAATGGGTGAATGGAATGGACACAGCATACTTTTTCATTTCTCTCTCTCCAGTTTACTGTTTACCTTAAAACAACGCACTCTAGTCCTTCCGCAATGCGGTTACTTTCTAGTCGTCTTTGTTCTCGTTGTCCGAGTCGGATGACGTGCCTTCGTACTCCTCCTTGGCCGCGTCGTGGGTGCCCTTGGTCATCACGCCAATGAGCACCCGCACCAAGAGCAGACCCCACCAGATGTGCAGGCAATACAGCGTCGTGAGCAGCACGTTGAAGAGCAGCCAGGATGGAGGGCCTGGGTGCGGGAAGAGCTGCGTGAAGTCGTGCGCGTCGACCATTGTCATGCTGGCCTCGCGATTCTCCACCACTGTCGTGTACAGCAATTTGACCGGGAACTGGTAGACGCGGTAGTAGAACCAGAGCCCGATAGTGACCACGAACAGAGTTTCGCTCGCAAACAGACCCGGGACGCCTTCCATCTTGAGGTAGTTGGCCATCTTGAGCATGTCGAGAGGGATGTCGGTCATGTCGTGCAGAAGTAGCACGACCACGCCAACAGGTAGAAAGCCAACAGCGTATGACCACGTGACGAGCGCAATCGTGACAACGTGGTGGGTCATCATCACCAAGTAGTCCTTGCGGATCTCCTCCAGGAACTTGCACGAGAACGCAGTATAAATCCAGATCGCCTACCGTGCACACATTCAGTATTAGTCCTTTCAACAACAACAAAGCCACACGTGACTTCCTCACCAGTTGCGTGATGTAAAGCAGCTTGGTGCTAAACTTCTGCGTCGGGAACACGCCATTGTCCGTTCCCTGGTTCCAACCTGTCAGCACAAAGAGAAGTCAGTCCGCCATCGTACACCAATTATCAGCTCCCCTGGGCTCCTTACAGGTCTTCGTGTCTTGCCACCACGTCTCATCGCGCAGCACGTACAGCTCGAAGATCGTCATGGACACGTGGATGGCGAGCTGCCACGACTGGTCGCACCACTTCTTCATGGTCACGGCCTTCTTGAGCGGGTCCCCGAGGTGCTGCAGGAAGGTGCGCGAGAACCAGCCGCCCCCGAGCGCGAAAGTCGTCTTGGTGGCCTTGACGGCCAGCGCCACCACGAAGAACATGGCCACGAGGATGTAGAGCATCTGCTTGTCGTCCCACAGCGTGTGCGTGATGACCCCTAGCTCGCACACGAGCAGACTCACCAGCAAAGTGTCCAGGATCGGGTTGGGCTTGGGGATCGACCGCGCCATGTTCGCACTTCTTAGCGCTCGCTGCTCCCTTGGCGGTTCTTCGTTTTATGCCACACAGGACGAGACGGGCGTCCACGGTCGGGCACAGCAGTTGTTTACGAATTACAGCCCTGAATCTTTATAGATCAGAGTATAAAAGTGCCGCCTTAGTCGGTATCAGTAGCTCATTGTCAAAACTGCGCCTGATCCGTTGAGTGGAAGATGTCGCAGTTGACTTTAAAAAGCGCCAAATGCGCTGTACAAGTCAATGGTGCAGCTTTACTCTGCTTTTTGTGCCCAGCGCGGCGCCGATGCCTACCGACCTACATTGTACTTCTGAAGTGGACAGCAAAACGCCTCGTAATCTTGTTGCAGCCTCCGTTTCCAATACAAATCACGCTTCAAATTGAAGTTACAGGTGTACAGCAGTCGCGGCTGATCTTTCATGCAAGAGCTTCATTGTAGAAACTCGAGGTCCTTCTCACCGAGGTTATCCAGGACGCTCAAGCATGCGCGGCGATTCACTTCTCGGAAGTGAGCATCCAGCTCCACACGCATCGTTTCGGTCTTGGCATTCGCCGCGAGGCTTTGCTGAGGCTGTCGTACACGACCAGAATCACGAACTGGTTCAGCACGCACATCTTATACTGTTGATGCAGCTCGTCCATCGACAGCGGAGCAGCTTCCAGCTCTGCTGTTAGTTCCTTGTGGTATATGTCCAAGCATTGCGCCTCGTATTCTCGGCGGTGGGCTGCTTGAACACTGACAATGAAGAAAAAGGCAAGGTCTCGCAGTGGGTTGCCTTTACCACAGGTTGCCCAGTCCAGAAGCCACGTGACTTGATCGGCGGGGTCCGTCGAGAGAAGCATGTTCGCAATGTGAAAATCGCCATGGATCAGTGACGACGGGCCGCCATCAACGATGTCGTGCACCACTTGAAGCTTGCCAGGGTTTTCGCTCAGTTGCTGACACAACGCTGTCAACCGAGCCTTATCACTTCCTTCCAGTGGCACTTCGTCCAAGTAAGTTGTCCAACAGCCAGGAAACTGCAGGCGCTTCTCTTCGCCAGTGAGTTGGCTGCCGATTCCCGCCGGTGTGGAGAGACCGTCGCAGTCGTGGTTCCAGAAGTGCGCGTGCATCTGCGCAAGTTTGGTCACGAGCATCGGAATCTCCTGGGGAGGACTCCCTCCACGCAAGTGAAGGTCTTCGTTGAGTCGACGAACTCCAGCACGATCAGCACATTGGACGTGAAGACTGCGGTCGGAATGGCGAACGGGAAGCCCACCACTGCCGCCGAGTTCCTCCTGGCGGCGTTGCCGGCCTTTTTGGTCGTGAACTCGTTATAGAATTTGGACTCCACAGCGAACATGGACTCGAACGGGAATTCCGGGCGCAGGAATTTGCCCACGAACTTGCGCTGCGTTCTCTCGCAGTTGTCGTGGCGCTCAAACGCCACGGAGAAGATCACCACCTCCGCGATCACTCCGATGTTCATGGGGGCCCACTCGAAGTCGGCCACACGCTGCGAAGGGTACGATGACCGCAGGATTTGCTGCAGGAACTCGGCCGTCACCTGGCCCGGCCGCGCTGGGACCTCCGAAGTGTCCACCATCGAGGGTGATTCTCGAAGTGACCGACTGGGGCACAAGGGAAGATTTGATTGGTTGAACATGCGACGAAGACTTGGTGATGACGAAGGCTGAAATGTAGAGCGTACAATCTGCAGCGTAAGATATGGCAACTTCAACTTGGCCAAGCACATCGGTAATGCTCTGGTCGTCAAACCCTGGTCTCAGCTGGCGCAGAGATCGGATGCCGGAAAATGTACTAACTGAGGGCAAACTACGCGGCGAACACCCTGAATCTCGAAGGGCATGACCGGTCAATTCACTTGCTGCTGTGCTTGACAAGTCCATTTTTGAAGACCCGAAAGGATCGAATATCGGATACTGCGTCAGGCAGGACACAGTACTTCAACTTGGCGTGTCGATTCGGTTATTGCTCGGGTTGAATTGAAGCCCCAAGCTCCACTATCCAGCGCCTACCAGTACACAAAGACCGACGCACCGATATTATTCGACCACAGACCTCCTCTTTGGGTTTCTCTGATCTCATGCAAAAATTGGATGTGGAAGTACTTGCGCTTGGTGTCGAATCGAGCTTACATGTTCATCATTTTTTGACAGATTGTTCGCAAAAGCATAGTGCCGTGTGATATCACCGAGTCGAAACCTAAACAACAACTCCCGCGATCTCGAAAGTCATCACCGACGCAGTCGGAATCGATGCACTGAAAGACGTGCCAGACAACTCCACCTTCGACGACTTGTAAAGTGCACCCGTGCCGCTCGTCTCCGTCGTCCACGCACTGATCGGGCCCGCCACTTTCGAAAAGCTCGCCAAGTCAAAAGTGACTTTCGAAGCCGCGTCACCGGAGTTCACCGTTGCAAGGACGAGGAGCTTGGACGCGGTGTCGTAAGCCATGACAGTGTTCTTGTCATCCGTAGAAAGGATCGCCATGCCGGGTCGAATGTGGCGGGAGTACTGAGCGAGCGCGTAGTACTTGGAATTGGGCGCGTCAATCGTCAAATTACCCGGGGCAGAATTGATGAGGCCCCAGCCACCACCATCGAACGGCTGCCAGTAGACGAAAGCCGACACTCCCATTTCGTTGATGTTGTTGGCAACCGCCCCAGCTAAGCTGAGTCCTGTCGCGTCCTTCTCGCCGTACTCGGAGTCCCAAAATTTCTTCTTTACCTGCTCAATAAGCTTCTTCAACGGTGCTCGATCCGACTCGCGGTTGCCATATCCGTGGGTGTTAATTTTTCCAATGGCTGCCATCACATCGGCATCCGTCGTCATCGCGGTAAGCGTCGATAGGGTCTCTGTGTTGGAGTTTTCATCTGACGATGACACGGCAACATCCTGCAGCCCAAAGTCGTCCAGCTTCGAACGCAGCTTCAAGACGACATCCTTCTGGGAGTCCACATCAAAATGGCAACCTTCTTGACCACCCGGAAACTGCCACCATGTACTCATCGGCTCGTTGAACGGCACAACGTACGTGAAGTTGACACCCCAGCTTTCTTTGGCCTGCTTCACCACGGTGGCCATGTACAAAGCGAACTGACCGTGGTTCCAGGCTTGCAAGTTATCCTTTGACCCACTAGTTCCACCCGCAGTAGCGTGGTTGTTGTTCATCCACCATGGCGGCGAGTTGGAAAAGGCCTCCGTGATGTCGACGTCACGCTGAAGCGCCAAGTCGAGCATTTTGCGCTGCTTGGCATCCGCGTCCCAGTTCCAACTTTTGCTGGTCGTGTCGTTGCTTGACCAGTCAAGCCAAAACGTTTCGATGAACTTGAACGCCGGCATTTTGTCGGACTCCTTCATTGCAATCTCGGTACCGCCGTCATCGATGACGTTTTTGCCAGAGCCACCGATGTTGTAGCGCGCAATGTTGAAGCCAAGTGCTGGAAGACCCGAATGTGCACCCTCAAGAGTGACAGTGTCCTTCATGGTGAAAAGTAGATCAGCAATGTCTTCACGGTCTCCAAGGGCGTTGGCCCACCAGCAGAGCGACGTTCCCCATCCTTCCCATGTACTGACAAGTGTCGTAGCGGCATCAGCCTTGACCGTGTAGTCCTCCGAGTTGACTGGCGAAAATAGCAAAGTGCTCGCCAGGGCCGAAGTTGCCAACAAGCGAATGCTCAACATCGTCGTGTGGATGTCCGTCGAACGAGACGAAAGCAAAAGTGGATGCAAGAGGGACACGCATGTATAGGGTCGGTGAGCCAGGAACACAAATTGAAAATTGAAAGAGTTCGGTGCAAACAGATGAGGATTGAAGATGGCGATTTGAGATGAGGCGGAGGGCGACGTCACTATGGAATGGTCTTTTCAGATTTTGACGAATCAAACTGATACAAATATCAGATACCATTTTTATGGTTAGATACGATCAGATATTATCACTTTTCGAAGGCGCAGATATCAGGTGGTTTCCTAACAGTCGAGTTAGCTGGATGGTATAGACTTTTGCAGTGTCTCCAATCTTCAACTTTGTATCATTTCTAAGAGTTAGAAAACATTTCCTGCCATTTCAAACTGATAAAAATTGGTATTTTTCGATTATATTTGATTCGTCAAACAAACTGACCAATCCATAGACGTCACGGCGAGAGTGACTTGGACACTTGAACACGTTTCATCCGATAACGCACTGTACCTTGGTCAAGCAACGAGTTCGTTATCATCTGAATAGGAAGCTGGGATGCGGATTTTACCTCGACGTATCCTTTGAAGTATTAAGCTCCGAGCAAAGCGTCTTGCTCGTTGACAACAGTTGAGTACGAGTCGTTGTCCTTTTGCATCGACGAAGGCGAAGGCTTCAGTACTGCGCAGATTGTACCAGCACACTTTCAGCATGTGAGGCATATTGACTGGGTAGAGCTAACCCTTTTCAGTAAACTCTACATGACCAAAGGCTGAAGAGTTATGACACTAACGTGGTCCGTCACGTGATTTACGAAGTCAAGAAGCCTAGGTTTGGGGGCTAATCTCAGTGCATGCACACCGAAAGAAGTTTATTGCGTAGTATTCGTTAGAACTCAAGCTGCCGACCACAACACTGTCGAGTTTCCCCGCCACTTCCTAGCAGGTGACGCTTTGGGTTCCACTGCAAGTCTACCACGGGACCATTGTGAGCTTGCGGAAGTGTGTGCACATGTTGACCGCTAGAACTCTTGTAGAAGAATACTCTCCCATCCTCCGCCCCTGTGGCCACATACGCACCATCGGCCGAGTAGCAACAGCCGAGCTGTGGGTCGCCGCGCGGACTTTTAGTCAAGCCATGCTCCTTAAAGAGATGCAGCAGCTTCCCCTCGAACGCATCGAGGTGGAGGAACACTCCGCGGTTGGTCGTGACGAGCAACTGGTTACCGTCGGGGCTGAACTTCATGTCGAGCGCGTGCAGCTTCTTGGCATTCAAATTCGGGGCATGCATATTTGCGAGGAACGGCTCCACGGCTGCCATGACCGACGCATCATAGAGCGAGAACTTGGCGAAGGGGCCTTCCTGATAATTTCTCGCGTCGTACATGCGGATCAAGTGGTCGTCCGTATATACGCCAAACACCACACCCTCCTGGTCATACGCAGCGCAGATATGCGAGATTGGCAAGTGATCGGTTCGAATAATAGCCTGCAGCATATAGGTTTCGTTAGATAGGAGCAGTAAATTATGCAGTCACGGACTGCAACGCACCGAGGTGTCCGAGTTACGGATATCCCACAGTCGAATCGTGCCATCCATTCCCGCGGAAAGGAACTGGTCTGCAGTGGGGTGCATCATCAGCGAGGTGACTCTGGCGGCATGAAAAACGAACACCAAATTAGCATTTGCTTTCAAATGAATATGCACCTTGTCCCTTCAAGTTTCCAGGTCTTTTGACATACCTGTCGGTATGGCCGGTGTAGTAGCGAAGGAACTTGTTGTCGAAGAACGAGTGATACCGGATGCGGTCTGCCACAAACATCCCAATACCGTCACTGATTCACATCTCCCTTTCTGTGAAGACAACAGTCACCGCAACGTACGATCACTGGCGCTGTTAGCCGAAGAGAAAATGACACAGTCCGGGTGGTGGGTGAACCGCACGGTGCCGACGCCGTATCGCTTGGTCAAAATCGTCTTGGCGACTCTGGAGGGCACCGCAACGTATCAGTCAGAACTGCCATACAAAAAAACAGCGAGTGATATGCAAAACTTACGTTCCACTCAAGCAGTTGACCATGGACATGACACCGTCGCTGCGACTCGTGACGCATCGCTCGCCGCTGCGGTGGAAATCCAGGGACGTGATCTGCACATTCGGGTCGTCGTCCTCCTGCATAGCGACACAACAACGAGAGTTCAACTCAAACGGCCGAGCAGCGAGCAGTTCCATCCATTGACCGTCCTACCGGCGGGGCGAAGTTGCGCGCGACGCTGTACGAGCGCAGCACGCCGTCCGAGAGCTCCACGCCCTCCATCGTCGCGAAAAGGAGCCGACAATTGCGTTTGGCCCGGAAAGAGTTGGCAACCAAATGTGCCCAAGGGCAATTTGTATCGGCTTTCACGTCCGTCCAGGAGAGACTGTTATTGTTGGCCTTATTTACTTTAGGATGAGCTATAGTTTAGGTAGAGCTATACTTTGGGTAGAGCTATACACTGAAGTAACACCTACATGTAGTAACGTTACTGAAGTAACACTGTCAGCCGCTACACTGCCTACGGTAATTAGTCTGTATGCTAGTTTTGCAGAAAAAGTGCGAAAGTCACACTTTGACTTTTAGTCCACGCACGAATTTTTAGCCTATGAAAGCGATAGACCCCGGAAACGACTCAGCTGATTGAGCAAAACTCGACTAAATAGCGTACTAATTGGCCAAAAGCCTGCAACATCGATACCCTAACCCTCCCATCCACACAGACTAATTCCGTAGGCAGTGTAGCACAATTACACTACAGGGTGGTGAGCCAAACCAAACACCCCTCAATTTGCAATCTCCACGTCAGCATGTCGGGCGGCCACTTGTCCAAGGAGTTCTTCGAGCTGGTCAAGTCGATCGGCGAGAGCAAGTCGAAGCAGGAGGAGGACCGCATCATCATCCATGAGGTGGCGCAGCTCAAGCGCAAGCTCAGCGAGGTGACGGCCTCGTCCAGCACGTCCAGCAGCCTCGTGAACAAGCGCAAGCGCGAGTTCCTCATCCGGCTCATGTACGTGGAGATGCTGGGCCACGACGCGAGCTTCGGCTACATCAAGGCCGTGGAGATGACGGCCAGCACGAACCTCATGCAGAAGCGCGTGGGCTACCTCACGTGCAGCCTGTGCCTGTCCCCCACGCACGAGTTCCGCTTCATGATCATCAACCAGCTGCAGCGAGACCTGCAGAGCTCCAACCACCTCGAGGTGTGCGCCGCGCTCATGGCCGTGTGCAAGCTCGTGACGGTGGAGATGGTGCCGGCCGTGCAGCCCATGATCCTGGACCTGCTGCGCCACGACGCCGAGCTCGTGCGCAAGAAGGCGGTCATGGCCATCCACCGCTTCCACCAGCTCAACCCGGACTCGGTCACGGACGTGGGAGACGCGCTGCGCCGCACGCTGTGTGACCGTGACCCGAGTGTCATGGGAACTACATTGTGCATCTTGCACGACCTGGCGGAAGCCACCCCACGGACTACAAGGACCTGGTGCCGAGCTTTGTCAGTATCTTGAAGCAGATCACGGAGCACCGGCTGCCTCGGGAGTTTGACTACCACCGCATCCCGGCCCCGTGGATCCAGATTCGGCTGCTGAAGATCCTGGCGCTGCTGGGCCAGGCCGACCAACAGACCAGCGAAGGAATGTACGAGGTGCTGCACGACGTCATGCGTCGTGCTGACACCGGCATCAACGTGGGCTACGCCATCATCTACGAGTGTGTGCAGACGGTGACTACTATCTACCCGAACAGCACGCTGCTGGATGCGGCGGCTGCGAGCATTTCGCGTTTTATCTCGAGCGACAACCACAACTTGAAGTACTTGGGTGTAACGGGACTTGCTGCAATCGTCAAGGACCACCCACGATACGCTGCGGCGCACCAAATGGCTGTCATCGACTGCCTGGAGGACCCGGATGAGACGCTCAAGCGCAAGACGCTGGACCTCCTGTACCGCATGACAAACCCCGTGAATGTCGAGTTCATTTCGGACAAGCTCACGCAGTTCCTCCGTGAGGCGTCGGATGTCTTCTTGCGTACGGAACTCGTTTCGCGTATCACGCAGTGCGCCGAGCGTTACGCGCCCAGCAACGCTTGGTACATTCAGACCATGACGAATGTGTTCGAGCTGGGCGGTGACCTGGTTCGCCCCGAGGTGGCGCACAACTTGTTGCGTCTGATTGCCGAGGGAAGTGGTGAGGATGAAGATCAGGACATGGAACTTCGTCGTGATGCCGTGGATACGTACCTGGAGTTGCTAGAGCGCCCTGTGCTGCCCGACATTCTGGTGTGCACCATGTCCTGGGTCCTTGGTGAGTACGGCTACCTTTCAGACGCTATGGACCTGGAAGAGATCTGCGAACGGCTGGTGGAGCTTGTTGACCGTCCGTTCGACCAGGAAGACACTACTCGTGGATACGTTCTCTCGGCCGTGACCAAAATCACAGCTCAGATGGGCCACACAATCGATGTGGCGGACGCCATGATGGACAAGTACAAGACAAGCCGCAGCACGGACCTGCAGCAGCGCTGTTTCGAGTATCTTGCTCTTTCCAAGAACTTCTCCCTCATGAACGAGGTGTTCCCGGAAGATGCCAGCTGCGAGGACATTGAGGTTGACCCGAACCTTTCTTTCCTTACGAGTTTTGTTGAGAGAGCGGCAGCTCAGGGAGCCCCGCTGTACGACCCGCCCGAGGACTCGGAAGACGAGGATGAAAGTTATAGCCACCGTCGCAACGGCGGTGACGCGAACCGTCTGAACTTTGAGGCCTATAAGAAGCCCGAGATCCCGTATCCGACCAAGCTCCCTCCTGCGGACCAGCAGGGTGCCTTTGGTGCCAATAAGTGGGGTGGCAACGGCGCTCAGGGCGGTATGCCCGGTTTGGGTAGTTCTGGCGGCCCTGATCCTACCGCAGGGTTTGGCGCTGGAAAGCGTGGAGTGGTCAAGAACGTGTGGGGTCCTACTGGTCTCAACACGCCCGATAACGCTGCACCCGGAGGCCCAGGAGTACCCGGTGCTTCTGGAGGTTATCCGTCCGACCCGTACAACCAAGGACCTGCGGGCGGTCAGGCTGCGTACGGTGGCCAAAATGCCTATGGCGGCCAGGGTGGCTATGGTGGCCAGCCCGCCTACGGCGGTCAAAATGCCTACGGTGCTCAGCCTCCTCAGCAGCCACCGCAGCAGGAGTACGGTGCCCCCAACAATTACGACAACGGTGAGCCTACGAGTGAAGACGAATCTGGTGGCAGTGTTGACGAGCGCCAGATTCTTGCTTCTGCAATCTTTGGCGGCATTCCTGGTGCTCCGGCACCGATGCCTGGTGCTCGCCGTGCCGGACCAAGCACGCGCTCGAGCCTCAACTCAAGTCGCCGCTCAGGTCGCTCGTCATCGAAGCGCACGTCCAACCGCAACGAGCAGCAACAGCAGCCGCCGCAACCTCAAGCGCCGGTGGAACAAGCGCCTCCTCCGCAGCAGCTGAAGGTTGAAATGGATTTGCTCGATATTTCGTTCGACGCACCCGCCGCCCCACAGCACACAGGCATGTTCCAGCAACCGCCTCCGCAGCAGCAGCCGATAATGAATGCAGACCCGTTTGGCATGGGCTCACCACTGGCTCCAGCCCCGGCCCCCGAGGTTAGCTCACCAGCTCCCTCTGCTTCATTGGATCCGTTCGACATGTCGGGACTCGGATCAAGCATGAACGGTGAGTGTGGATACGTTTCCTGATGCATGGGGGTGATAACTGCTAACGCTTGGGACGATTTGTTTGTATGTGAAGCTGCCGTCGAGCTTGGCAGGAGCGCCAACGGTTTGGACATGCTGGGTGGCAGTAGCAGCAACACCAGTGTTTTCCAGTACAATGGGCAGCAGCTGGAGCCGTGGCAGATCACCACGCAGGACTTTGGTAGCCGCTGGGGTACGTGCCCGTGTGAGCAGAAGACCAAGGTGAACCCGAGCGGTATCCGCACGCTCGAGGACTTCATGGGCCGCATGCACCTGTTTAACGTCCACACCGTCGAAGCCATCCCAACCAGTACGGATTCATACCTGCTTCTTGTCTGTGGTTGATCCCTTGCTAACACTGTCACTTTGTGGTGATCTTTTCTCCAGCCAACGAAGCGATTGCAGCCTGCCGTTTGGTGAACTCGGAGCACGTCGGATTGCTCCACGTGAAGGTCCGCAGCGGTGGCTTCGTGGACCTCACGGTCCGCACTGCCGACCCGGAGTTCACCAGCCAACTCCTGGCTGCCACGGCGCAGCGGCTCAAGTAGGAAGGTGACGACAAAATGGAAATGTTTCACGTGATGTACATCAATGGTGGGCTTTGCAACGTAGCGGATCATATCGCCACACTGTAGACGCCATGTGGAGGGATGCAGAATCCAGGTGGTGCCTAAAGAGCTCGAGCGCCCACGTGTGTGGCAGACTGCTGGCAGTACCAAATAGAGCGCGACGTCGCTCCTCACTCTTCCTCTAGCAACGAACGTCGCGCTTCCGCCTCGAATCCTCGAAGCTGTTGAACTAAAAGCCAGTTCTACAGTGGGACCATCTCGGCATCAAGCAAACATGGCTTGTGCACGTTGCAGTGCAGAGCCTCCGCCGTCTTTCCTCACTCCGATAAAAACAGTCCAGTGCGCAGGAGAGCCATCAGCAGGGCGGAAGGCTCCAGACGCAGAAGAATCCCAAGCTACAGCAGTCGACAGTAACCCGCACTCGCCTGCACGTGTCAACGTTCGGGCTCAGCTGAACGTACGAGGAGTCCTTGGCGCCATTGCGAAGACTCTCGAGTCCGCCATGCAGCCTGCCGACACCATGAAGCCCCGCACCCGAGCCGCGAGCTCCGACAATGCCAAGCCCACGATCGTGCTCACCCTGCCGGGCTTCCGCCTCGCGGTGCTCACGAGCGCCTTTGACTCGCTCGTGCATCTCGACGTGACCCTCAGCTCGGCCGCGTCGCTCGTACTCGCCAGCTACGTCGCCTGCGTCTTGGCCTGGAACATCCTCTCGTTCGCCCTCGCGCTGCTTGCTCAAGGCGTGGCGTTCGTGCTCATCAGCTTCTACACGTTCACGGGGCTTGCCATGCTGTCCATGAACTACGACACCCCAAAGCCTGCAGCTGTTGCAGCAATGCCCCCACGCTCCCAATGCTCCGCGTTGACGCCAACACCGCGTCCAAGTCCACCCGAACAGCTTCGAAAAGGAAGGAAATGCCGGCTGCTCGACACCGAGTGCTGGCGCACTTGAACCGGAACCGCCTACTGGTTAATGTGGTTCCTGGTGACATGCGTCGCCGTGTCGACATGAACTTGAGCCAAGCGAACGTTCGTGTGGGCAAGGCGTTTGTTCAGACAGTACCCGGCAAGCGCAAACCCCGCGACATCTACGTCGTGCGTGTGGACTGCGGCGCCCAGTCGGCTACCCAGGAGAAGCACATGAACCCTGTGATCATGTGGGATGTGACTGCTACGTTTGATGAATTCAAACAGCTCGAGCGTGAACTGAAGAAGGAGGTCAAGGCGAAGAAGGTGTCGCGCGGAGTGAAGGTGCCGCATTTGTCGAGCGGCGCTGTGCTTTTCGTGCAGCCAGAGCTCACGGACCACGTGATCAATGCCCGTCGGGTGCGTCTGCAGACGTTCATCGACGCTGTGCGCTCGGACCCAGTGCTTTCCACCATGGGGAGCTTGCGCAAGTTCTGCCAGGCCTACTAAGCTGCTCGACCCCAATGCACTCACCGACGGAAGGAGACTGCAAATACGGGAGAGATGACGCTCGTGTGGAGAGTGAACTTCATCATGGCTTCGATGAGAGGAGCTGGAGCTTCTACATATTGTGTGTGAAAAGTGAGTATGCGAAACGGATGCAGGTTCGGTGGAAGGTGGCAACACCCTGACGGCCGACAGCCTTCGTCTGCTGGAATTTTAAAAGCACGGTTCGACCAGCACAGCCGCGACTCTGAAGAAAGGAGGCGCGGCGCTCGAGCCGACCCGAGGCCGATCGCGAGGTCATGTCGAGGTCGGCGTGAACGCAGTGGAACAACAAGTTGTAACTATTATGTTTTCTGCTGATGTTGTAAAGCTTGGTGTCAGGGTTTACTAACAGGTAGTTTTGCTAATTATTCGGAATTGTCATGGCGTCGTCTATCGTTTCGGTGGTCTCTACTTCCCCACTGGTTTCATCTTCGGGCAAGAACTCCTTCAGCACCCCCAACGATGCCTCGTTCTCCTTCCGTGACGCAATTACTAGTGGCGTTATACCGTTTGAGTCGGGCTTGCGTGGGTCCGCTCCGTGGTGCAGCAGTAGTCGAATCGTCGCTAAACGGCTTGAAGCCGACACTTCTTCCCGTCGCATTTGCACCGCCCAATGTAGCGGTGTAAACCCAAGTCGATCAGCTACGTTAGCATCGGCTCCGTCCTCAAGGAGGACTTGTGCCGCCCTGTCAATCGCTTGCTGCCCACAGACGTGCAATGCAGTCGTGCCATCACCAGAGCAAGCATCTGGGTCCATTCCGCGAGCTAGAAGTAGCTTCACTCCAAGAATGTCATTGTTCCTCGCAGCTTCACGCAGTTCATCCCCATCTAGCAATCCAAAAATCAAATAAGCATCGACTTGAGCATACAAACAGCTTCAGCAACAGCCGACGTACCGTGTTGAGGCTCTCGAAAGAACCGTGCAAGAGCGAAGCTTGCACACACAGCTGCAGCCAGCAAGATCTCCACTGCGAATCGTACATACGAAAACGTGCTCGTTGACGACTGCTCAGCCGCTGCACCCCCACAAGTATTTTCCAAGTCACATCCGCTCGATCGTGGAAAAACAAGCTTTCAACGCGTTTCGGCGTGAACACTTGCTGCTCTTGCTCCGGAGACCGCTGCAAAAGTTTCTAGACATCGTCTTCGCCACACTTTCTATGGTTGGGTCTCTGAACACCAGCACAGCCTCCACGACAGCAACAATGAACGCGTACAGCGGAATGCCAACCAGGCGACTCCACTTCCCAGGGTGCAGAGTGAGCGGCAGTGGCAGCACATGTTTCCAGAGCTGCGCGGACGTCGAGGAGACCCAGAAGCGACCATAGCAATAGTCCTGATGCAGAGCAGCCGCTGCAGCCACCGCCAGCGACGCGTGGAAGAGCGGGAGGAAAAACGCGTGCGGGAAGTTCTTTGGGTAGCGCAAAATGGCGTCCTGGACAACGCCCACCACGTACTGAAGCACCAAAACGCGCGCGAAGCTGTAGAAGACGGTGAGCAGCAGCACCGCAGCACCGACCTTGAGCGGGTGCTGCGCCACCAGCATCAGCAGCCGCTTCATGGCGAATGGGCGGACAGCTGCAGTCCATACGCCGTTTCAAGTGACGAATCTGAGCTGCTCTAAAAATAGCTCGAACTTCAAAAATAGAATCTTGTTGGATCAAACACCAGATT
This sequence comes from Phytophthora syringae, assembly GCA_012656105.1. NCBI lineage: Eukaryota > Oomycota > Peronosporomycetes > Peronosporales > Peronosporaceae > Phytophthora > Phytophthora syringae. The sequence goes on from JAAKBD010000070.1 coordinate 26,199, forward strand.
CATGTTAGCCACACTACTTCGTGTCCGCCACACACACACGTTTAATTTCAGGGGAAGAGCACAAATGGCGGAGGTGAAGACGGAGGTGGCGGCTGCCAAGAGCAACGGCCGCAGTCGCGATGAGGACGAGGCGCGTAAAGGCGCGCGCCCCCGGCGCCAACGCGTCGGCTGAGGAGCGCGCGCAGTACGAGCTGGAGCGCAAGAAGGTGGCCAAGTACAAGGAGGACAAGCTCAAGGCCCGTCGCGACCACACGCGGATGATCCTGGAGAGCCACGCGCAAGCCAAGCGCCGCGCTCTGCTGGGGAAGCAGTCGGAGTTCCTGGCCAACCTCGAGTTCCGCAATACGCTGCCGGACATCCCGTTCGACACCAAGTTCGTCAAGTATCCGCACGAGCCGGAGCGGTACGACACCAAGAGGAGCAGCCATTTTACCAGGGGAAGAAGAGGGAGAAAAACTGACGTGGATGTTTATTTGTGTTTCTTGTAGACTGATCAAGTACAAGCCCAACTCGCTCGAGATGGACTACACGTACGAGATCCACGAGGAGCCCAACCTCGGAATGACTATCGACCTGATCGACCCGGCCAAGTACGAAGGTGCACTATTAACTTTTCCCTGGGAAAAATGGAGAATTTGTAATTTGTACTGATTGTTTTTTTTGCAGCTCCCGTGGAGCCCGAGCCGCTGGAGGTGGGCGACGAACAGGTGCTGATGATGAAGGAGGACCATGCGGGCACCAAGGGCCGATCCAAAGTGCGTCCGACGGTCTCCTGGCTGCGACGCACCGAGTACATGGGCAACGACCTGTACGATTCCGTGCACAAGTTCAAGAGCGAGGCGGAAATCCAGAGCGCGCTGCGCGAAGGCACGGAGAACGCGCTGGCCGAGGTGGTGTCCGTCACGTTGGAGGACCGCGCCGAAGCTTCCTTCCGCGACATCAACGATCCCAAGTTGCTGGTGCACCCACACAGCAAGAAGAAGAAAATCGCCAAGGTGTGGGACGTCTTCCCCGATCAGCTCTTGTCTGCTAACAAGTACGCCATTTTGGTACGTCTGCTTGCTATGCGTTGTTAATTCACCAGTCCTCAGTGTACTAACCGATGCATTGCAGTCGTACGATATCCTACCCTCCGAAGATGTCAAGAGCAAGGGAATCGTCAGCCGCGAGGACCGTGCACTGCTTTGCGGCGTAAACAAGAAGATCCAAGCTGGCAACGAGCTTATTCAAGGTTCTATTCTGCTGCCAAACGGATCTGCCGAAGACGAGGTACAATTTTTGAATGCGTATTATGTCGCCTACGTGGCACAATCTAATGTCGTGAGTTGTTTGCACTACCACAGGATATCATCGATCGCGAGAAATTCTCGTACCTCCGCGAGTATCTTATGGCTGTGGAGTCGCTTGATAGCGTACGTTGGCGATTTAGACTCACTTGACCTTAGAGCTTTGTGCTCACGTGGCTTCATTCCTGTTTGTTGTTGTCCGATTTTACAGCGGGAGTCACAGCATGTTGTATTCATGCTAGACCCAGAGTCCAACCAGTTCACGTACAGTGATATCTTTAACCGCATCCAACTGAGAAAGACGAAGGTATGTGTGCGCTTTTGCGCTTGGTACTCACGCCGTTGATGTTCTGACTAAATCCTGTTTACGTGCAGATGTCTGGAGAGGAAAAACGTCGCCACGGAGCGGTTGTCCATCGTAGGGATTACTCGGAACGCGAAACTAGCGAACGTACTCAGATCCTATTCGAGTGCGGAGGGGTCTATGACGAGCAGCTTGATGACGAGGAGAGTGTGCGTGAATTCAAGCGCCGACGGGTTGGAGGAAGCGATCATCGCCTGTTGCTGACGACGAGGAAACCAAGGCTAGCACACACCCTCCTGGCAGCTCACCGGAGAAATCTAGCAGTCCTGCCGCCGGCACCAACAATGGCAGTGATAGCCCTGTTCCACACAACGACGGCAGTGCTAGCCCAGTCATCAGCGACAGTGACAGTGACTAGCTCGCTAGCAATTGTTGGTCTACCCAGACAGATAGGAAACGCGGCATCACCTTCAACGCATGCACCAAACCGGCCGAACACCATTTCTCTAGCTGTTACCCTGTGCAATCATCGAATCCAAATGGAAACCCATTGTATTTTTCACTTGCACTGTTCGGCAGCCAACGATACCACATTAGCTGCATCTCCATGCTGCCCCAAATGAAGCATCTACATGTACTGACCATTTAACTGCCTGGATTCGACACCATACCTAACTTCACTACCCCTTGTGTTGAATTTTGCATACCGCAACGGCACCAATAATGCCCGAGTCATACCCCGCACTCGCCTTTTCAATACGAACCTATACCACCCCATAGCGCGAGTTAGATCACCAAGCTGGCTTTGGAAAAAGAAACTCCTACGAACCGGGTTGGGGAACTTCGTCCAGGTATGCTTCGCATAGGCACGACGAATTTGCTCGATATACGTCTCTCCAGCCTCGGCAATTCCTCCCGACAGCACGATAATCTAGCATCAATACCCACAGCACGAAAACCAGTTATTTATCCAGTACTTTCGTCCACCCCCGTTTTGAATACCCTTACTTACCTTCGGATCTAACATTCGACAGAAGGTCACACACGCAAAACCCAAGTAGTCGGCAGCCTGTACATTTAAAATCAACACTTCTGTAAGTCAAACTAAACTATACATTGTCGCGAGGATAGTGCCACGAGCATAGTTTACCTCTTCGATCAGATGCTTGCAGAGCTCGTCGCCTTCTGCGGCGTGTTTGAAAACGAATTCGACATTAATGTCTTCCTCGGAATATTTGGCAAGACTCGAGTCCCTTCCTACATTATCCAAGACGGCCATGGACAAAATTTGTTAGAGACTCAGCGTCTAGAATGCAAACAGCACCAGTTTCGTACCTGCACGCAAGTGCTCCTGAGCTTGCGACATCAACGCGCCTGCCGAGCTGTAAGCTTCCAGGCAGCCTCGTTGAGAGCAACCACATGGTCGCCCATTGCGCTCCACAATCTACAAGCGCATGCAGACTTAGCGTACAACAAGCAGCCAAATTTAATAGTTTAGCTCGTACCATGTGACCCCTTCGATGGTACTGCTCCCACCACGTACGAGCTGGCCATTCGCAACGACACCGAATCCTACACCCGTGCCAAGTGCTACACGTTTGTCGGTTATAATCCAGATCTACAGTAGCACCACTTTGAAAGAATCCCATGTACCGTACTGAGCATGATGAAGTCCTTGATGCCACCCTTGGCCGTGCCGACCCACTGCTCTGCCAAAATGGCAGCATCTGCATCATTGCACACTGTAACCTAAAACAGCATCAAATTCCACCCGTCAGCACAATAAATTGCCTTCAATTCATTCCCCACCCTCAAATCTCAACTACGAACCGGCCTGCCCAGGGTCTCCGTGAACAATTGCTGGAGTGGGGCGTCCAACCAGGAGGGGAAGTTGGCAGCCGCGTGGATGACACCGCCGGCTTCCAGGACGCCAGGGCAACCCACGCCCACCGCTTCCAAGTCCCCCAGTCCCAATTGCGCCTGCCAACATGACGCACACGACGAGTGAGACACGGCCACTCAACTTCTTATCCACGTCACAAAGACGAACCGTCTCAAGCACACGATGCAGCACGGAGACGGCGAGGTCCACGACGTCCTGCGGCTCGTGCTTGGCCGGGTGGTACTTCTCCTGCTCACGCGCCACCACGCAACCTTCGGATGTGACGACGCCCACCTTGACGGCTGTTCCGCCAATGTCCACACCCGCGAACATGACTGTTGCCGTCATAGTGCGCTGCTATTGCCTGGAAAACACTCGACGTGCTGTACCGCCGCTTCGGTTTTGAGGTCTGAACTTGCTTGCGTGGCAAAAGCACATGGCCCTGATTGGCCGAGCCCGGCGACACAACCGCTTCAAGCAGGCAGCAACATCAAAAGCTCAATTTGTTTGTATTTTTTCACAACATCAATTTGAATGCACGAGTGGGGTTAACTAACACAGCCCGTAGGACAAAACATGGGTCATCTATCACCATCGACTACCGAAACACTCTTCGTACGCAGCTTCACGGTCTACAGTCCTGCGTCTTGCACACGGCGACGGCACCGATGATACCCGAGTCATACCCCACGGTTGCTTTCTCAATGCGAGTCTAAACAGGCAAACACATGGTGAGCCGTGTTGTTGACGAATGGAGCAAAAGAATGGGGGACTTACCAGGTCGGGGAAGTTCCAGGTGTGCTTCGCGTAGGCTTGGCTGATCTGCTCAATGTAGGTCTCTCCAGCTTCGGTAACTCCGCCAGATAACACGATGATCTGCACACAAACCGCGATCGGATCAATCTAACCGCACCAATTCTCTACTAATGCATGTACCTCTGGATCCATCATTCGAGCATACTTCACGCAGGCAAAACCTAAATAGTCGGCAGCCTGTTGCACGAGACCACCACATCATTAGCCACGTCGAGCAATGAACACGTGATGCGTAGCATGACTGCCTCACGTACTTCTTTAACAAGATTCGTGCAAAGTTCGTCACCTTCGGCAGCGTGCTTGAAGATAATCTCGGCATTGACGCTTTCCTCGGGGTATTTGGCCAGACTTGAACCTTTTCCTGAAACCGCATCACTCAAATGTCAATGACTCCACTCTTTCTTTCAGGCGAGCACACAGAATAACAATGTCATACTGACCCGCACGCAATTTCTCTTTGGCTTGAGAAACCAAAAGCACCCCTGAGCTGTAAGCTTCCAGACAGCCTCTTTGGGCGCAACCGCAAAGCCTCCCGTTGCGCTCAACAATCTACAAGTAAACCACCAAGTCGCTGATTAACTAATGAAGATCGTCTCAATGCAACAGCAAACAACATCATACCAGGTGTCCTCCTTCCACGGTGTTGTGCCCGCCTCGTGCCAACTGGCCATTAACGACAGCTCCAAACCCCACGCCGGCGCCCAAAGCTGCAACCGCAAAGAACATTACTATACGTCAGCTTTTGCTTATCGCTCTGTAGACAAGCAATTCCGCCATACTAAGCATAATAAAAGTCTCAATTCCGCCCTTCGCTGTGCCCACCCACTGCTCCGCCAAGACAGCGGCATCGGCGTCGTTGCACACTGTGACCTGGACAGCCGTCAGTTCCAGCTCCATAGTGTGAAGTTCACACGCATCTCATTGCACCCACCCGCTTCTCTAACTTGTCCTCGAATAGTTGACGCAGTGGCACAACTCCCCAGCGCAAGGCACCGCCTGCATGGACGAAGCCGCTTGCCTCGACGACACCGGGACACCCCACCCCCACAGCCTCCAGGTCCTCCAATCCCAGACGCTCCTGTCAACACACCACCAATTAATTCAACATTACACGATTGGCGATCATACAAACTCGACATATTGCCATTGCAGCGCTCTCACCCGCGTCAAGAGTTTGCGCAACACTGCGACTGCCAGATCCACGACGTCCTGCGGCTGTCGACCGTCTGGCTGGTAGCTTTCCTGCGCGCGCACCAGCACTTCTCCTCCATCTGTGACAATTCCCACTTTTACACTGGACCCTCCGATGTCCACGCCCGCGAACATTCTCCTTGTCATGGTCATCTCGGAAGTCGGCGCTTGAGTTATGTTGCCTTTTTCGCGTGTCAATTCGGAGAACGATATAGTGTGGTTCACACAAACACGTTTCATTGGCTGATATCCCTATTGGCCAAAACTGCGCACCCGCGGAATGCAGCAATCATTCAACGTGTCACTATTGAAAAGAAGAGAAGCATGGCGTTCCTGGCGGCGGACGACGAGATGGCGGCCTTCGAGGCCGCGCTGTCCTTCGTGGACGAGTTCCCAGACGGCAGCGGCGCCGCCCCCAACCAGTCCATGCTGGGGCTGAACACGCAGGAGATGGAGTGGGCGCTGGGCCTCTCGAGCTCCCAGGACAAAGCCTCGCCCACTTCGTCCTCGTCGGTGTCTTCTCCGCCTCTGAACCTCAACGAGGCGTCGAACAGCGAGAACCACCACACGACGACGGACGAGGACGGATCTCCACGTCGCTCTGAACGCGAGAAGCCCACGCGCGCTCGCGCACCGCGACGTTCGACGGCCAAGAAGCTCCTGCGCAAGAGTTGGGTCACGGGCGACTCGAATCGCGCCAGGAATGAGCGCCGCATCGAGGTGGCGTATCTGAAGGAGAAGGTGGCCCAATTAGAGACGGAGTTGGAGGGCATGCAGCAGCACAGGTTGGCCGTGAAGCTCATCAAACAGGATGGGCTCGAAGATGCTCGTGGGGAACACGATGGGGCGCTCGTGGCGCCCTCGTCCGGCGCAGAGCAATCGGTGTGGAAGTCCGTGGCGCAGCAGCAACGCAAGCGCAGGGAGAGGGCAGAGATTGAGAATGCCAGGCTGAAACTCGTGCTGGAGAGCCAACTCAAGGCCGCCAAGAGCATGCAGACGCTGCTGCTCAAGCGAGCAAAGAATCAGGTGATGACGAGTGCTGTGTGTGTTTGATGGTTTTGACTAGTTGCTGACTTGTGGGTATTTTGCTGCACAGCTGATGGAGTGTGCGAGAACAGTGTCACCGGAGACGACGGATTTCGCGGCAGGTCGAATGGTAAACTACCACTCAAATGCCGGCGAGTTCGAAGATTTGCTTGTGATTTTGGAAGGTGCATACCGCGAGATGGATGCTGTGTTCTGCACCAATGGCTTGAACTCGATGGAGGTCACGTATAAGGACACCCAAGTGCGCGAAGGAGATGATGGTATTTACTTGGATGTTTTCTCCAACAAAGTGTTACCTTTCGGCATGGATACTACATCGAAGGCGGTGTGGGACCATTTCAAAGGCGCGGATAAACACAGGGGCAAAGTGTTCGAGAAGACTGCACAGGTACGGTGCAATTGTTATCAGCAACACGAGTCCGTTTCACTGCTAACTATTGCGTGCGCTGTAGATCATGGATGAGTCTGACACTATCGTCGAGAATTTCGCAAAGGAGATGTACGTTGGCTCGACGCACGCCATGTTCCGTGTCAAGCAAGTTCTTCGCCGATACGTGGAGGAAGACCGTGTCGTGGTTGTTTTTATCTCGATCAAAACTCCGCTGGAGGTGGTGGATGAGCCTTTCGCGGGGCTTACACATCGCCACCAATGCTACGCTGTGGTTAAGCGTCCATCAGTACCTTCTTCACAGGCTGCTGGTCCGCGGTGTCTACTTCAGATGTGCTCATTGGTGTCACTCGAACATGGACAAGAGCAACCGGAAACAGATTCCCCGGTCATGGGAGCCATGACCAAGTTCATGATGGGCGCTGCTGCCAACAGCATCACGGGGAGCCAGGAGCTCATCGAGAACGCGCTCATGGACCAGACGGTGACTCAGCCCAGCGACTAAGTCACAAGAGCAGATGGGTACGATAGGATACCCATTTTTGCATTTCGTGCATTGATTCATGCTACACCACGGAGTATGGCGCACAAGGTGGACTTACCACCGCAACCCGACACATTGAGCCCGGTGAATCACTTGCAACCCTCGATTATTTCGTACGCCAGCACCTAGCAGCTTAAATCCACCTGGAAACATAGGAAGTGGCTCATGTAAAGGAATTTAGTGGTTTTAGTTGAAGTTGTCGCGCTAAGCGAATCTGGTCCCGTTTTGGTCAAGACCAAAATTTGTACTAGTATACCATATCACAAGACTAGTTCTATTCGCTTCAAGATGTGGGTCGACTCGGACGCGCCTTCCTCGCTGCAGCAGAGCGCCCGGCTCCAGCGAATTCAGTGGACGGACGCGCTGCTCGTGTGCTTCGTGGCCGTCTTCTTATGCAGCTCGTACCTCTTCTGCTTCCTGTACCGCCGCTGCTGCCTCCGGAATTTACGGCAACAGGAGATGGCGCGTGTTCCGAGCGCTGCAATAATGGACAGCGACATGGAGGAGCCGCTGCTGGGGACGCGACTTACGACACGCTGCCGACATTTGAATCCGCGCCGCTCTCTCACGAGTACCAACCGTCGGCGCCGCCGTTGAGCTGGGACGCCGAGCCTCAAGCGGTCGTGTGAGTGCACGATCCTGGGAAAGCAGCAGTGGACAAGCAACACAGACGATTTTTTCAAATAAATTATGTATCTGGCGAAAAGTAATGGAGGGCCTTGTTTGCGGAAAGATACTTGCTACGCACAATTGTGCTAGACCGACGTGGTGTGGGGAACAGAAGCTGCAGCATCGCCGGACGAGGTAGTCGACTCAGTCGCCGACCCCCTCGTCGTCCTTTGACTCTTCTTCCTCTTCGGCGCCTAAGATGTTCTTCAGGTTTTTCTCAGCCTCCTGTTGCTGGATCGGCGGCAACGCCACCGTCTTGGCGATGTTTGCCCTGATCTCGCGTTGGTGCATTGTGAAGAGCTACAAGCACGATCAGAAGTGAGAGGGGGCAACGATTTTCTAGCCAAAACGCCTCCTTACCTCGTGCAGAAGCTGATACAGCAAATCAACTTCGAGGCCCATGGCAATTGTAATTCCTTCGCGTGTTTTGCTGAATCCAGCCCCACAGCCACCACTTGAATACCAAACGACGTGGTCTGAGCGACATTTACGACATCTTCAAATGGAACCACAGTCGTGTGCGCGAATACAGGCACCATCGTCCGATAAATCAAGTTGCTGTAGCGAACCAGCAAACAACATTGAGAAGAATTAGCTCATACGGATTTTGATCAGGAAACGATTTGTCTTCCTAAAGTGTACAAATCATACCCGTAAGTCACATGCAGCGTGACAGGAATGCCGTTGACCATGCAAGAGGCTTCGTACAGAAGTACATTATTTCTACAATAGCATACACCAACGGTCAATGAAGTTTTCCACGGAGAGTCGTCAGTTCTATACAAATGTCGTACCTGCCGCCAGCTGACGAAGATTTGAGACTTGAAATTTCAGCGCCATCCCTGCAGCATATGAGTGGTCAATTGGGTTGCATGCCCCTCATAGCAAATAGAAAGAACTTACACAGCCATAATTGCCTGAACAGCCCGAGTCCGCAAACTTTGCACAGCTTCCACCCGTGCCGACACTTGCTGTTGCTTCTCGTCGATTTTCGCCCGGAGTCTCACCTCGCAGTCTTCCTTGCACACCCTCCACAAATTTTGGACCAGCTCAGAAATCACTTCTCCATAGATTTTGTTGGCTTCACTTGGCGGAGCCTTTTCAGTTGATGGCGAACCGTCCGACGGCTCTTGTTCATGAGGAGGAGGCACCTCCTTTTCAGTCAATGCTGGGTCACTCTCACTTATTGAAAGGGCTTCGACATCGGCAGTCGTCTCGGCTGTGTTATCGTCCAAGCTCCCGCCCTCTGTATTTGCATCACCCAGCTTGACCCCGTACTTCTTCAGTGTCGGTTCCAGTAGTCCGATGAGCAAAGCACATGCAAACTCCTGGTCGTACGCATACGATTCCAACGGGATGCACAGATCCCTCATGTTTGCTTTCATCTCACTGAAAACCATGAAACAATTATGTGAGGACTCTTCCAACACTCAGTCTTGCAACTCCAATCGAAACGCAGCTTACCTGCTGAATGCTCTCTTCAAATCTGCAACATACCCTTCATCCAGCTCTGCATGTTCCACTACACAATACAGAAAATAGTGCACACAAAATGGTAAGTCACTGAGGCGCTCCACAATAACGACCTCAAAAGCACCTGAATCCATCGAGTTCTCTGGAGTGGACATGTACAAATCACTCAGAGAGAGGCACTGGCTCAGCAGCGTCGACTGCAACGCTCCAAGCAGTTGGTCCAACGCATACTCGTGTGGTTGATTGTGGTCCGGTGTTGCCCACAAAGAGCTTCTCCCCGTCGACATCATTCCGCCCAACAGCCTGTTCTCATCTTCCACCAACGTGCAGATATCCACCACCCGCAATTTGGACGGAGACACGCCAATGCGTACGAACACAATGAGGAATGTAGCCATGTGGGCCATGCCGTGCGCCACCGACTCTTGCGTCACTTTCTTGCGGAACAGCACCGATTTGGCGCCTCCCTCGTCCAGCACGAGGCCCTTGCCGATGCAGACGGTAGCGATGAGCTCCTGGATGATCTCCCACGCGCGGTCGGGACGGATCTGCACCTCCAGAATGGTCCATCGGCTTGGATCCTTCTCCACGGGCAGGTGCGTCATCCACAGAGGCACCGCACGCTTGTCCCCAGACGTCACAGCCGCGCGGATCTCGTCGGCATTTAGGAAGTTGAAGTCCGGGTGGTCCTTCACCGCGCTCTTGGGCTCCTGCTCCATCGGGTCTGCGTCCCGCGACGTCTTGCTCATCCCAAACTCGTCTTCCTCGTTCATTCTCAACTTGACTTTCGAGTCTGATCTCCGGATAGATGTGGTGCACACGATATCAGGGTGTAGCCATTTGGAATAGATGTGGTGCACATGATATTAGTGTGTAGCCATTTGGGATTCCCATTTTCGATGGCCAAGATTGAAGCGGTGACGGGTGTCGACGAGCGCTGGAAGGCGCAGCGACTCGCCCGCCAACTCGACGGGGAGGTGCGTTATAAAGGCTCTTGCTCGCCTGGTGTGTTGGAGTGACGTGTTTCATGGCGATGGGGGCGACAGATTCAGCAGCTGCAGGTCGCGTTGAGCGAGCTGGACGCGGTGAAGCCCAAGAGGGTGCGTTGCATGAAGTTCAGAGCGTGAGTTGGTGTCGTATCCGGAATGGTTACCGTTGTGTGTGGACGCCAGTCGACCTACTCCAAGAAGGCCAACGTCTTCTTCCTCGACAGACGAGATGTTATTGTCAAAACGAAGCAGAGTACGTAAATGTTGGTACCTTGAGCTAATGTTTCTGCAGAGAACTTGACTTGTTACTTGTTGACAGACGAGCTAAAGGATAAGGAGAAGAAGCGGCATGATGTTGGGCTCGAGCTCCGCAAGACGTCGCAGTAGCCAGGAGGGGCGATCGCCAAAGTAGCAATGAAAACACAAAATCAAGGCGTACTTGTAGAATGTCAATTCCTATCGAGCTTATCAGAGGAGAGCACCCCGCGAGCAACTACGAACCATCATTGCATCTAGCGTCCAAGCGTCGCCAAAAAGGTAGCAATTGTCTTTTCAGTCCGTATTGCTGATGCTCCAAAATTCTCGGATCTCCCCTGTCATGGTACTCGGGATGTGCAAATTATCCGCTGCAATGTACATTTGCCGACTACACATTTCAAGAGCAGTAAGATATCTCGCCACTTCGGCCGCATCCAGTCGCGCTAGTTGTTGCAGCAATATCAATAGTCTCTCACCCAGTGCCGATGCCGATTTTGAACTTTGAGCACACGTTATCAGCCCAAAAGGTAGCAGATCGGTTGCAAAGTCGCTGTCGGCGTTTTCGGAACGCGCTAGTATCGCCGTAAACTTTTCGTGGCTCACGGACGAATTCCAGGACAGAACACACGCCACTAAATCAAAAAGTGCCCGACGTTTAAACTCATCCGAGCGAGCAGAAGAATCGAGGGAAGACATGCCTCTGCTGAAAGCGTCCATTGCATCCAACAGCGAAGAAACATTGTCTCCAGGTCTCGTATGCTGGGCAATAAGTGCACCAACACGAGCAACAAGCGGTTGCAAATACATGTTCACAAGCTTGTCGCCCGTCCACTCGTCGAACTCATGACGCAATACCCACTGGAACAACAGGGATGCTTCACGCTTCGTGATGGTTATCGCGTTGAGTTGTGCTAGCTCAATTACGAAAACGCCGTTTTTCCACCAACTCCAAATGGAATAATTTGATCCCGACGGCATTAGGAATGTATCTGCAGGGGCATGATCGCCGTAGTTCAACTTTGATAAAACACGAACGGCGAACTGTTCCACAAAATGTGACGCGTCTGGACCGAACGGAAGCTCCACGACAAACTTTTCCAAAACAAGCTGGTTAACCATTTCGCGGGAGCTCTCAGAAATACGGTGAGTTACCGTGGTGTCCAAGATAGCACACAGCATAGATGTCCAGCTGTCGAATAGGCGAGCGCTGCTGCTGCTCAAGGCTTCACTGCGCCAGATATCTTTCAGAATAGCGAATATCGTTATCAGAAGTGCTTGTAGAATATCTGTTGGAACGCGAGTAGCTACGCGCGAAAGTGTTCCGATGAGCTCAGTCTGAACGGCCACGTCAACATTACCAAGCCATCTGCTAGACAACAACTTGCCAGTCAAGAGATCGTCACAGCTTCCCTGCGTAGCTGCGAATCGAACGCATGCAATGGTCGTTTCAGCAGAACAAAACCGCAACATGACGCGCTGTGTTAATGAAGCATAGTCAAGCAGCGGCAGCCCAGATCCTGTCGATGTCAGACAGCTCATAAGTGAAGTCGCTATGTGAGCTTCTGGAATGGTTTTAGCCGGTGGGCTGGTTTTCTTGGACGGATTCGCTTGTTGAAGCCACTCAAGCGTTTTCGCCAGCAAGTTCTTTGATGGAAGAGCAAGAAGCTCGACATCGAAAGATTTCTTCTTCTGGGAAATATAAAATCCATCTGCCGTGCTAGCGATAGCACCAAGTACTGCTCTGGAAATGTCACTCTTTTTCTACTGTCGGCTCGAAGGAGCTTCACAAGCATATCCACATTGCTGGGATCTAGAGTAAGCTCCACCTTATCATCCGAACTCAGCCTCGACGGTCCAGAAATACCAAATGCCAAGTGGAAAAAGTTCGCGACACCGGATAGCATCAACTGACCCACAGTGCCTGCATCGGTGCTTCCGTTTTCAAGCACTACTCGAATGATTTCGACAACCAGATTGGTTTGATTTTGCGTAGTGCTCACAAAACCTCCAAACGATTCCAAGCGGCACAACACATACGCTGCTGATAACACTACAAATCCACTATCGAGGCTTGCTCCAGGGTCGACAGCACGCTGGATACAACCCGCAACGAAATTTTCTAGGCTCGACGAATGTGCTAAATTGAACCGTACGCATTCTAGCAGCACGGGTGCCAGTCCAACCGCTACGATGCTTGAATTGTCAACTGTTTCCCACACTGCTTCAAGAACCCGTCGCACATTCGAAAGCCAGTCCAAACGTTTAATTCTCGAGAACCCACTAGCCAAGCGTGCTAGTCCTACCAACGACGTCCATCGCATCAGAATATCATCACCAGATCCAGGTAGGTCGAAATCAGCCGATATCTTGTCAATAGAATCCCACGGTTCTGTTGACTTGTTGGTAGGGAACACCAAGTCCCCGTTAGATGAGGACTTGTTTTGCCGCTCTGCATGATTGGCAAACTGGAAAGCCGAAAAAACGAGCTCGGCGATCGGCTTTACTCGCTGTTGCCTCCACTGAGTCACTTCGAAGGTTTCCAGCTTTTCGCCATTCGTGTAGAGAGAACCAATGTGGCTCAGTCCCAACAGTGTACTCGAGCGCAACAGCTCATCCGAAGCGTTACGATATAACTCCATAAACATCTGCTCAATCTTTTCCAGTTGGAGAAGGAAATCACTGCATTCATCACTTGCATCAATCTTCCGTCGACCAAAAGAGAGCTGAATCGCAATTGAAGAACCAATAGACGAAGAGCGAGCGTCCTCGTCGTTGCCAGAAAACACGCGAGCCTGTTCAATTGATAATGCTAGTCGTCGCGACAGTTCCTCGACGGTTTCTTCGTACTTCAGGCGCAATTGCGGGTTCTGCCAATGCCTCGTTTCGCACAATTGCCCCAGTAACGCACCAGCAGCCACCGAGCCCCCAAGTTTGTTTGGAATATTATGAAGCAGCGAATTGAGCACGCTTGCAACACCCTCAGAAAACACTCGGAAGCCAACGTCGGCGTCATCAACTCCAACAGGAGTCTTCAATTCAGCCAGTTCAGCCAGCGACGCTATATACGTTGACATGAATGTTTTCCATCCTTCCATCAGAGTTTGCACGGGTAGGAACACTTTACAGTTTGACCCGCTTGCGGATACCCACGGAAGTTCCATAGATTGAAGCATAGTTGTAATTGTTTCAACCATTTCGTCAACATTCTGCGTTGCAAGGCGAACAAGTTTGTCTTTCCGCTTCACATTTTTCGTATCAATAGTTGTTTTCGGTTGGTAGGCCAACAGAAAGCCACCCCAGTCGTTAACAGTTGAACTTGCAGTGAACAGAGCTAGCACCTCGTCCCTTGATGGGAGGAGTGCTTTCATCTCCTTTGTAGCCGCAGCCGACAAAACCATAACGGAACCCGTTTGCTCGGAAGCGTGCTGTTGTTGCCGCCTATCACCCGATGCTGCAGACGCCATCCGCTGTCCGCGGCCTACTCCTACAGTCAACTTCGCGCTCTCATGATCGATAACACGTGTCATCAGCTTTTCGATTTCGAAGCGAACATCAGCGTTGAGCTCGTTCTGCAGACGCTGAATCAAATCGTCTATTTGCTCCTCAACTTCATCCTCCGTCACTTGATCCTCTTCATCACTATCCCGGTCCACATTGTCACCCACTGGCATGGACAATCCTAACAAATCGAGTGGAAACTCGGAAAATGCAGCATACGCCGCCTTCCGTACCTGTGCGTGCTCGCTGTCTGCCATTTCCCAAGTTTGGCCCAAAAGCTTTGACGCGTTTTTTCATTTGCTGAGCTTTCAGCGCCTCCAAGCGCGTAGAAGTAGCACAAAAGCTCCTGGAAAAGCGGTTCGCCAGCACAGCTTACCTTGTTTTTCGCATTTTCTGAGAAATGATCTTGAACGCCACGTAAAAGTCGAGGCAATCCCCTCCACACAACGAAGTGATGGCGTCCATGGCCATCGAAACCACAGACTCAAAATCATCTTCCAGAAATCCTTGGATGGACGAAATGAACTGGACACCCAACTCTGGATCTTTCTCGCACAACATTTTAATGGTCGCCATCTTCACAATGTGTCGCTCTGCATTGTCGTCAGGAGAAGTGGTCTCGAGCAACATAGCCTCCAGTCGTGGGAACACACGGGACTCGTTTTTCCATACTTCATACATGAGTTTGAGCGCCATAGGCCGCATTTTGGTAGTACCATTCATGCTGTCGATCAAACGAAGCACGATCCGCATGGTTTCTGAGGTAGTAGCAGCTAGTGCTGCCAGCGAATACAAGCACGAGGTCATCCACTCTCCGAAATGACGTGCTGACGCTGCGTTGGCATGCTGTGAAACAAGAAACACCAAACTTGCCACAAGCGACTTGGCGGAGTCGGCACTCCAAAACTTTGGGCTCCTGTTCACTTGTCGCTCAAAGCATTTTGCAGCGAAACCTTGGAGAGAAGGTCGCCCGTCAGACAACAGCGCCACCAAAATTAATGCTAGCCATTTGTCTGTTGAGTTGCTGACGTTGGAGAATGCCACGTCTTCTGACGAAAAGAGGGAGTCTAACCAGCGTCGACAGACCTCTGGATCGCTAAGCAGTTGCACGGCCGAGCGTGCATGAGTTGCTGTCTCCGTCGGGGGCGATTTTGTACCAACATCAACTTGAGGATGAAACTTGCTCATCGACGTGATCTCCATCAGTAGCTTTAGCAACTCTGACACAATCCTGCCGTGCAGCGATATCATGGAAGCCAAAGGTAGCAGCAAAATCTCCGCGTACACATCACGCCCATCCACTCTGCGAGAAACGACGTCACGTCCAAATTTCACCGTGTGCGTCAGCATTTGCAGCACCAACCGCTGCTCCAGTGGTGTCTCGCACTTGTCCACAAAAAATAGGCAGTAGAAGCAAGGAAGACGGAGCACCAGAAAGCTTCCGGTACTTCTTGGGCCAGCTGCTCCAGCGACTGCAGCAGAGCGATAACGCCCACCTCCTTCCCGATTAAAGTCAACGTCGACTCAAGCACAAAGCGCGCCGTCCGCTTTGCCAACGCCACCCGTTCTTTGCAATGAGGAGTTAGAGCGATCAGCAGATCCACCACCATCGCCACGTGAGCCACGTAGGCGGATTGAGCCAGCTGCGAGTGCGGCACGAGCTCCAGTGCGTCCACCAAAATATTGGCCACCGACGTTCTCACGGCCTCGTGGTCCTCGGATTCCTCTAAGTCGGCGTCAAAGTGCCAAGTGATGTGACTGAGAGCGTCCATTACGGCAGCTTTGTGTTCTCCTAGTGTATGGGTGTTTCCCATGAGGACAGTCTTAAAGACAGGAGCGATCATGTGTAATGTCCTCTTGGCTATCCCCAGTCCCGAGTTAGACTATAGAAGGGTCCATCTGCAGCTGTCAGCGCCGCCATGTAGCCGGATAACACGCCGTTGTTGGCGTTGAAACATTTGAGCAGCACGTGAGGCTGGGTGGACACTTGCAGTGTGTCCAAGATGTGGACACTCTCCTCCATCAGCACGTAACCTAAATACTGGGCCTTGCTCGGCGATTCGGTGCAAATAGCGGCCGCTTGTTGCAGTTTCCCATACAGACTCTCAGTTAAAGCAGTAGAGTGATGGTCCTTGGCGGATTGTCGCAGCCCTGGTCAATAAGCGCGAGTGAGAGGGGGTACACTGTCGTAACCAGCGGGTTACACGCACCGAAGACGAGCTTCTGCGCTTCCGAGAGTGAGGGCGTGGAGATGAGACGGTCTACCGCCTGCTCCATGGCGCTGGAGACCGCGGAATCCGTCGACGCCTCCCGTAGCGCCTTGAGGAGCGCGGACGTGGAGCTCGCCATGCGGAAGGTATCCAAAATGGAAAGTGGCGTGGCAGACGTAGTTTGGTGTATGGAACACCAAAAAGGTTACACAAAAAAGTCGACGTTTTGCTCCCACGCGCCGATCTGGTATCGGATAACACCGCGCTAAGCTTACTGCAGTGACTGGATGTGCTACTACTGGGTCTTTATCTGAACGTAGCTGCTCGCAGTTCTTTGGATTTTATATCTAGAGTCCTACCAGGAATCGCATCGATTCTCCACTTCGAACAGTGTTGGCACGGCTTAGATTCAAATCTCTTGTTGGTACGTACATGTACAACCGGTAGCTACACGAACGAATCAACCAAAACGTCATCTCGAGAGTAAGACATCGCTGGTGGAGGGGACACGGTGGCGTAACCGACTCGTCTTTGGCGAGTTCGCGAGAGACTTGTGCACGGCCGAGAGGAACTTGGCGTCCACGTACATTGTAACCATCTCGTGCACTTCTTCTGCTAGCAGTTCCCGCTCCTTACGAAGAACCAAGACCTGATCGGCGTGGGCCGCGATGTTAAAGAGGAAATACACGTTCTCTGCAATGGAACGGCCTTCTTCCAGCACGCGAATGTGCGAGTACAACAGTAACGGCAATCCAACGGCGAGCGCGTATGCATACGCAGACCCCAGGAAGTACCATGTTGCTAGAATGAGCAATAGCCAGTGAACGGGGACCAAGACACTGCGCAAAAATAACGCCAATCACGTTAGACACGTTCTCGTACCGACTAAGATCTTGAAAGACAAGAAGGTGACATACCCGGCCGCGAAAATCTTGAACATGGACTTCGATTCGACGAATCCTGCGAGACTGTTGAGCTTCGTTCCTGTAAAATACCTATCAGTCAGATCACCGCAAAACGCACACCAGCCCACGAAGACTGCGTGACGTACCGATAAAATAGTAGGGGAAATTCAGCAAAAGGCCTGGCGTTGCCAGTGGTAGCAACACAAGCAGGTAAAGGATTCGCTCCAAGAACAGCTGCAAGAGCGATTGCTCTTTCGGAACTGGCAGATTCACCTCCTGGTCTTTCAATCGCAACCTGTCCAGCTCGTCCTTGTATCGCAACACCTTTTCTCGAATCGATGCGATGCGCTTCATCTGCTCAGCGTCGCGAGGTTCTTGCTCCAGCATATTGATAATATACTGTGTCAATCGGACCTCCTTGTTGGCATCAATGGACCCAGGCGTGTTCAGATACAGGCGTCGCATCATTCTTGCCGCGCGAATGGTACTGAATGTGGACGCGTTGAGAGTCACGTCGTGCATCCGCTGCTCCAGCTCGTGCGTCAGCCGTTTCACCTCGCTGTGTTCGTCCTCCAGGAATGCTTCAGTTTGCACCACGTCTGGTGTGATGAGCATGGGTGGGCCAAACTCCAGCGTCATTTGGCTCCTAAAGTGGTCCTTGTTGAAGTAGTTGAGCCCGAGAGGAATGATCGGGATAGGCTGGTCATAGTGCTTGGCGAAGCCTGTGGCCACCCGCACGACGCCCGTACGCAGCGACAACATCTTGGGCGCTGTATAGGACGTTCCTTCGGGGAAGAGCACCATGACGTTGCCCTCTGCAAGGACCTTCCACGTGTGCTCGAACATGTCTCGATTGGCGGCCTCCAGCTCCTCTGTCGTCTTGTTCGAGTCCACGTCCGCCAGAGGATCTTCTTTGCGTCGCGGGCGGTATACTGGCACGGCGCCGAATTTCTTGAGAAGGAAGCCCAAGACCGGGTTGCTGAAGAGAGAGCCCTTGGCCCAGACGTACGGGTTGCGGCCGTGGCTGATGACCTCCGTAATGACGAGGATGGCGTCGACGAGCATGTTGGGGTGGTTGGGACACAGGATCACGGGTCCTTCACGCGGGAAGTTGTTGAGCCCGTAGACAACGATCCGGCGGAAGTACGTGTGCAGCAAGAGGCGCAGGAAGCGCGCTACGATCAGGTAGCTCTGCGTCACGAGCATTGCGAGCGCCAGCGCGAGCCATAGCAACGTCAACAGCATGTTCGGGTGTGATTCTTCTTGTTGTGATGAAAGGCGCAATGATGCACGGCGAGGAGTCGAGATGCCGTAAGCGGTCAGAGAAATGATACTTTTGGTGGACACGCCAAGAAAAACTCGATGACGCTCGTATATGCCGGAAGTCAGGGCCTGTGGATTGGGATAGTTGTGTGTTGAGACACCAACCTTGAGAAGGTGGTTGAAGTGGCACACGCCAATGTGGACAGTCGCGGTGCAACAACACACGAAATTTGTGTGCTGTTCGTCTGTTAGCGCTCGGCTCAGCTTGAAGGGCGGACCTCATCGAGCAGCTTTGGAGTGAAAGTCTCAGCTGTAACGAGCTCCGATGCCTGCATTGCTGCGACCACTGCTGGCTGCTCGCCTTTTCCTCTTGGTCGGCGAGTTTTGCTTTGGTCGTGCACGCGCCAGGCGACCCATTCCCTATTGCGCACGATCGTGGTTGCCTTTGTGCCAGTGGCACTGCCACCGAGGCGCTGGCTTCACCGAGCTCGACTTCAAGCACGACCCCGACTGCTTGGCAGTTGCAGCAAACAGCAGCGGCCAGCAATTGTGGTCGGCTCCAAAGAGGATGCACGGGAGAAGCGCGATGTTCCTCTACGCACCTTGGTTCACTATGCGCCAGTTTCAACTTATACGTAACGGGCGAGTCCGGCGTTGCTGAGCCTGTCGGAGTGTGTGCAACAGCGAGGGCGGCAACTTGTGTCAGCCCTGAGCCCTTGCGCTCGAAACCCCATACAAAACTCCAGGTGTTGGCGCTTTCGTGGGGCTTCGGCGTGGCGACGAAAACAGGCCGGTATCGCACGCTCGTCGCATATCGATCGGGTCCCATCCAGCCAGAGCTCCCCGCCACGACACACACAATCCAGTGTCCCCACGCGCCAGTCGGTATTTCCAACCAACCCCACGTCAACTCCGACGTACACAACGCGAGCCCGAGCTGCTCCTTGTACGGTACCATTCCCTGGGCCTATCCACCCGAAGACACGACGCAGGCCGAACCGGACCGCAGCGCGCCATTTAGCGTAGCGTAGCGGACACAGCACCGTCATGAGTGGTATGTTCCAGAGCGGCGTGCAGGTTTTCATCCCAGCGGCGCTCAACCGACCCACGCACACGCTCTACAGCATCTGCATGCGGGTGCAGCCCACCATCCAGGAATGGACCGTCAACCGCCGCTACTCGCAGTTCCTGCAGCTGCGTAAGGACATCCAGCACAAACTCGCCACGCGCGGCGTCTCGTGCGCCAACTGCGCCTCTTTCAACCGCGCCATCAGCAAGTTCCGCTTCCCGGGCAAGTCGCTGCTGCGGACCAATTCGGTGGTGCGTCACCGCGTGTCGGCGCTGCAGGACTTCCTCAAACTGCTGGTGGAGCGCGTGTACAACGACCTGCCAAAGTGCGGCATCTGCGGCGAAGAGATCAAGGACTTGCTGCGTCCGTTCCTCAGTCGAGGAGCGCAGCCCATGAACGGCTCCATCCTCCCCAAGATCAACAAGTCGCTGTCGCTGGACTCGTACGCAGTGGTGGACCAGCCGGTGCTGCCCGTCCCGGAACCAGCTCCGCCTATTTCTCCGTCCATGGCAGGCAAAGAGCTCTTCAGCGCCAGCAAATCGTCGAGCAAACCCATTTTCACACACAGTCAGGTCTCGGGCGGCAAGTCCATCTTCTCGGTCATGAGAAGTACTCGATCGGACGATGCGTCCACACAACCGAACGAGTCAGAGGACCCCATCATGGACTACTCCGATAGCAGTGATGATGATGGGAAGTACGCCGACGACCGGTGCTACGACGAGGGGATCCCTCTTGAGGAGGCAATGAAGCAGGTGGTGCTGCCCGAAGGAGCCCGGCTCACGTGCGAAGAAGTGGTTACCAGACTGACTTCCATGTGGGCTTCTTACGATCTGGATGAGGCACTTTCGTCCTTGCCACCCGAGCGGCTTTCGCAGCAAGCCTACTTCTCTGTAGACAACAAGGAATACGCGTTTTGAGTGTAGTGCAATTTTGCTTTTCCACCTTTATGGGGAGCTGCTAGCGGCCAACGGAGCCGCATCGCCTCACGGGCAAGGCGTTGTGCAAACTAAGTATGAAGCAGTCAGTATAATATCAACGCGATCAGCACACACCGGTAACTTTGACTTCTAGCGTCCTCAATCAGTCAAAAGCAGCACGACACTTGGGATTACTTGTTCCTGCACTCGCTCGTCATTTCGGCGTCTATAACTTTTCGGGATCGGCGATGCCGGTTGCAACCACAGACACGCGCAACTTGCCGTCGAGGGAATCATCGAACGTTGAGCCGAAGATAATGTTGGCATGAGGGTCGTCCAGTTCCCGGGTAACCCGTTCCGCAGCTTCGTCGACTTCAAACAACGTCAGGTCGGAGCCACCCGTGATGTTTACAATCATTCCCTTGGCGTCCTGCACATTAGGGACAAGAGAAGCTCAGCAGTGAGCACGAGGTTATTGTGCACAGGTGATGAATGAACAATTACCTTGATTGAAATATCTCCCAGTAGAGGATTCGCCAACGCATCTTCCGCAGCGCGCAAAGCCCTAGCAAAGACAGCAAGCACAATGAGTCAGTAGATCCAATCACATCCCATAAAGTAGCCAGCCATAACGCAAGCTCACCGGTTATCTCCATCAGCCTCTCCACTTCCCATCATGGCATTTCCCATGTTTTGCATCACCTACAGTTACGAGTGATAACGCACCATTAAATGTCAAGGCTGTTACAGAATAAAATGAAACAGGGTAGACTACATACGGACTGGACATCGGCGAAGTCGAGGTTAATGAGCCCAGGCATCACCATAAGATCGGAGATGTTCTTGACGCCATCGAGGAGTACATTATCCGCCATTCTAGGTACCAAACGCGCGGAAATAAATCATTAGATCACTTGTCAAACGAGAGACGTTAGACATTGTAACAAACCTGAACGCATCCATCAGCGACGTTCGTTCGTTGGACATGTTGAACAGGTTTTGGTTCGGGATCACAAGCATTGTGTCCACGCTATCCTTCAGCTCAGCGAGACCTTGCGCTGCAAGTTTCGAGCGGTTGCTACCTTCGAACCGGAACGGCTGTATCATATACAATTAGCACGAATCCAAATACATGAAGTTTGGCAAAAAGGTACGCACCTTGGTGACTACAGCCACGGTAAGAATACCAGCTTCTAGGGCTGCCTGCGCAATGACGGGGCTGCACCTGTACCAGTTCCGCCGCCCATTCCTGCAGTAACAAACATCTACAGTTGTGGAAGAGTGAGTACTTTAACGTCTAACTCGCTTTCAAGTTTATACAACGCACCATGTTTGCACCTTGTACGCGCTCCAGAATCTCATCAATCGCTGCCTCCGCTGCTTCCCGGCTACATCGTTCAGAACACCAAATTCATCACGAGCGTCAGATATCTCCTCAAAACACTCGGAGGTCACCATTTAGCACTAACCCAACGTCAGGGTTGGCTCCACATCCCAGTCCCCTGTCAGCTCAGGAGCCATCTGAACTCTGTTCTCCGTCAGGGTCGTGCGTAGATGCTGTGCGTCTGTATTGCAGACAAGGAACTCCACGCCCTGCAAGCCGCGCGCGATCATGTTGTTCACTGCCAATCAAAAATGTCAGCAGCCATCAATCAACCCTCATCGAGTCAGCCCACACACCTGCATTTCCTCCTGCTCCTCCGACGCCGACCACGACAATTTTCGGTGCGAAACCCGACAGGTCCGTCACCGGGTGGTCCTGGGTGAGCCACAGCGGCTGCGTGGAGCTCATGGCGGGCGGCACGAGCTTCTTCTCCGCTGCCGGCGTCGACCCTGCGCTCACATCCGTTGGCGACGCAGGACCGGATATAGTGTCCACTTTGAGCGGTTCCTCCTCGTCCTTTTGAGTCTCCTTGAAGCCCTGTAATGATGTAAACACACGGTCAGTGGTCAATACGGAGCCATTTTACTGGCGATTGCGCGTTTTACCATGCGTAACGCCGCAGCCGCCGCGTCGGTGGCTTCGGTGGAGAAGGCGAAGCGCTGGTTAGCGGTGTGGTTCACCCGGCTGGCGCGCAGCAGCGCCGTGGCCACGGCCTTCATGCGGAAAATCGCCATCGGATCGGATCACCACAAAATGAAAAACAAAATACTTGACAGGAATTGCTGAAAAATCGTTTTTATATTTGGTTGAAACACTTAAAGCGTTAAAACGGCTGCGCGCTTAGCTCTTGTTCTTGAGCTCGTCGACGTTCGCCTTGATGTAGAGCAGCACCTCCGACTCTGTCAGGTCCAATTGAACGCCGTAGTTGCGACCTACGAAAGTGCTGAATTCGTCGACATCGGAGCACAACAATCGCCCCGTGTCGGTCCAAATGACCACGTCACTGATCACGAGGTTTGAGGAAGTAGGCAAGTTGAAGCTGTTCCCATCCGAAATGTTAGGACGCATTGCAATGGACTGATATCTGTATACATACTCACCCGTACAAACGCATGAGCTCGGCAGCGTCGTTAGCCCAGCGATCGGTTCGGGACGGCAACTTGGTCACTTGGCAATCAGGCAACGTCGCAGCTAAAATGTCTGCACAGATACTAAAACAGTAAGATATACTACCACCATGCAAGTGTCAACAGGTAGTATTGTTCATTACCGAGCAGTCGATCGCAGATTGCATACTCTTCACTGCTCACTCGTCCAGCCAGCGTGTAGCGCACCATGATGGAGAAAAACACAAATGTCATCAACGCTTGAGCTCAGAATAGCAGTATCAATTTAGTGATCTTATGCGTTAGCGTTGGCCTCTCGACGCTTCTTGGCCTCGGCACCAACTCGTTTGAACTTCTTGCTCTCCGTCTTGTTTCGGCCGCGAAACTTTTGCTTATCTCGGACCGACATCTGCGACGAATCTCGGCACCCGGCGCCACCTTCCCAATGGCGGGTGGTTGACTTCGGTGCTGCAACGTCGTTGCCACAAGAGCACACTTTAACGGAGCTCGACTGCTCTTTCGAGCAGAGCCCGCAAATCATCCGACTGGCGAATTTGCCCAGATTGGCTGCAGGACAGTCGCTCGAGTCGTGGCACACGTCACACGGAAATGCTTTGCCGCAGCACTGGAAGCGAAACCAGCGCAGGGAATGTTTGTAGTGGTCGCAGGTTCCATTTCGAGGCAGAGGCTGTCCCAACACAAACGTTTCCACCACCGGCTTGGCTCCCTTCTTGGTGCTCTGGGCACTCTTTGCTGCAGTGCCATCAGGCGAAGCACCTTGTTTACCACTTGAACCCTCGAGCTGTCCAGCCACGAAGCGCTTCACCAGCACAGCAAGCTTGACGTGGCAAGCAAAGCAGGAATGCTCTGATCGCTGTCTCGGTGTTATCCTTTCCAGTAAAGCTTCACCTCCGCATTCTAGGCAAGTGGCCAGCACGTCAGTGGGTAGCACGTCAACAATGGAGCAGTTCTCAGTGTCCACATAAGCGAGTACGTTGCTCTGCGAGTGAGCAAACACGGGTCTCATAACCACGTGATGGAGCACGCTGCACCTGGGGCACCACTTCTGGATCTCCGTGGAGTCCAAGGTCAAGATGGCATCGAACTTGAGCGGGCAGTTATCGCACTGAACCTGGCAAACAAGGCGATGAGCTACCAGCGTGCCAACTTCGTGTAGAAACAGATCCTCCAGACGAATCTGAGTGCCCTTCACTTCTGGTTCGGTTTCGATGGCGACACGCTTCTCTGGGGAGTGATCTTGGTGTTTTGGCCTTGATCCTCACTTTCAGATGACTCCACTGGTTCTTCCTCCCTTTTAGGTTCCTTGATAGGACAGACAATGGTGGGATCCACTCCACGGCGCATGAGTTCACACAGCATTTTGAAGCGGTCAATGCACTCGTTGAGGGTCCGACCGTCAACCTCACTTGCAATGCAGGTCCATCGTTCCTTCTTGTCCATTGATGGCGGATACTTCTTCAAAGCCAGATCGAGTGCACGCTGCTGTTCCTCGGACCATTTGCCGCTGTCTTCACTGTCTTGCTCAACGTGCTCAACCGTGGGTTTGTTTGAAGTGTCGGTCACGATTGTGTCCGTATTGCTGTCATCTTCTGCCTGTATAGTTCTAGTCGGAGAACCCATCTGCACTACAACGGCACGCGCCGGAATGTCATGATCTTTCTTTTTGTCCTTGCTGGCTGCAGCACTTGGCTCGTGAGAGAACTTGCATTTATCTCCATCGCGACACTTGTTCTGCGCGAAAAACTTGCACTTCCGCACACGAGCATTCTTTTTCTTCTTCGGTTCTAGCGTTGACCCTGCAGGTGCTGAAGTCTCAGATGATTGCGCTGGGTCAGCTTCCCTAACAACTGAAGAGGCGTCCACATCCAGCCCTTCGTCGCTACCTTCTTCCTTCACCTGTTTCTTCACGTGCGTAAACTTGCACTTCTCGCCATCCTTACAGTTTCCTCTCGCGAAAAAGCGGCAGGGTCGTCGCCCGCGTCTCCGCTTCGTCTTCTTTCCACTCGCATCAGCCACCTCTTCTGCCACACCCACGGTCAATTCTTCGCCGTTATCTGTTGCGTCATCAATGGCCACTTCTTGCTCCGTGTCCACTTCTTCCTCAAAGGATTCAATGACGCGCCAAAAGTTATTGTCGATCCAGGTGAGAAGCTTTCTCAGCGCGAAGCCTCCACCCAATTGCTGGGCTCGAGCGTTCACTGCAGCATTCAAAGCGCCAACCTGCTCCTCCGACAGTCGACTTCTCCACTGCGCGAAATCCACGCGAGCAGCTGCCTCCGGGTACGTGCCAGGAAGCGCCATATGCAGCTCCACTTGGCCTTTGAGTCGCGTCGGGAGCTCCGGATCCGACAGACGCAGGAACAGACGCACGCGCTTGTCCTGCGTCGCGGCGTCCTCGCTCATCAACTCCAAGTGGTAGCGGCGCTCCAGCGCCATCCATTCCTTCTTGGCGGGGTCCGTCTCGCTCGCCAGCGTCTCCTGCCAGCTCAGCTCCGCCATCGTCAACTTGGGTGCTAGAAGGCAAATTGGATAGTGAGCTTCCAGTTGAGCTCCGTGTTTTTTATTGGTGGGTCTTTTAGATCAGAAACTGGAGTCTCCGCCAGTCTGCGTGTTCCTAGAAGGCTCTTTCTGACGACCCACTAATCTAGGTTCTCTTCTTGTTAGAACCTAGATTAGCGACATATCTAACGGATGTGGAGCGTTCGTCTGCGTGGGCCGCGCGGCAAGCAGGTGGTGCTGCAGATTGACCCAGACGCGGCCTTCAAGACGTTCTCAGGTGTGTAGTGCGTGGTTTAGTTGCTGGCTTGTGGCTGACTTGCATTGTGTGTGTTGTTCTTATGGTCTGAAGAACTGGCGGCCAAGCAATTGGGTCTGAAAGCCAAGGATACGCCCACCTGTACATTATGAGCGTTGTGTTAAGTTAACGGCAATGACTAGTGGCTAATATGCTGTGAACTATTGCCAGTTCGAAGAGGATTCCCGCCTCGAGCGGTTGAAGTTGACGGGTCCGCTCTTGTCAAGGACGTCTTGGAGGCCAACGACACGGTGGTAGTGGCCACTGGCGCTGGCTCTGCTGCCCCAGTGCAAGCTGCTGCTTCTAGTGGACAATCCAAGGCTGCTGGGAGACCGAAGCGGGCAGCAACGGCGAAGAAAGCAGCAGCGAAATCTCCGAGAGGAGGAGTGCACACGCTGCATCCACCGACCAGCACGAAGAAGAAGGCTGCACCCAAGCGGAAAATCACTGGTAGCGGTAACCAGCTTGGAAGCTCGTTGGAACACAAGGCTACTGAGGCAGCGGACGACGATGAGCAGGAGCCGCAGCACAAATACCGTCGTAGTCATGCGATCAACCTAACGTCGAAAGGGGACGTGGAGATCAGTCTGGTGAGCGCGGTGAGCGGCCAATCCAACGACCGAGCAGCGAGATTCTTCCGTGCCGCGACGAAAATGCCGTGGAGCATCAGTACGAGCTGGCGCTGGCCAACGCGAGGCTGAACGCATCGTTGGCCCTTAATTTTGAGATGAAGGAGTTGTCGACCACCCGACGTGCTGACGGTAGCGCCGCTCAACTCCATGTTCGCTTCAAGGAAACTCCTCGCAAGTGGAAGGAGGAAACGGTGGATTTACTAAAGACAGACGAGTTGCAAGCCATTTTGAAGTATGTGTTGCTGTTGGGAGGAGAGACTGGGCGTGAAATGCTCAAGCCGTTTAATATGGCCCAGGTATCCACCAGGGTCTTTTGGAATATTGCACGTTTGTACGATGGAGATGTGGCTGCTGGCCTGGCAGACCTCGTGCCTGACGAGGATTGGTCATTCTTGGACATGCGCGCCCGGTAAGCTGGGCAAGGTTTATTTGCACCGTGGATCTCTTTTGTTAACATTACCTTGTTCGTTGCTGGAACATACAGAGTGATGTCCGAGAAGGCCATGGAGGCACAGGTAATACAATGCGCTGCTTTCTAGACGTTGGCGCGATAGCTAAAAAGCTGGTTGTGTAACGTTCGTGTTGCTGCCCTTGACAGGCAAATGAAGAACACTACAAGTTGTGGAAGCAAGGCAAAGCGGAAGCGCCGGCCGTGAAGGCCGAAAATCAACCGGAAACGAATAAGAGCAAGCGAGCTGCGTTCAAAGAAGAGAAGACGGACGTTATTAACGTGGACGAAAGCGATGAAGAAGAGGTCAAGCAAGAGGCTGTAGAGACTAAGCGCGAACCCCTGACGCCTGCTCTGTCAGCTAAAGAGGCAACTCCCAACACTCTACGCAGTGCAGCGGCGCAGGCGGCTTTAGCCCGGTTTGATCGAACTGCTCAGACAAGTGCTGTTGTATCTGCCTTTGTTAAGGAGGAGACCGCACCTGCTGGAACAATTAAGAAAGAAGCTGCAGTCGACGATGAGGAAACGGAGTCCGAGGAGGAGATCGAGGAAGCCACAACTGTTTACTGCGATTCTTGCAAGAAAGCGCGTATTCTTTCACCAGAAGAAGCGGAAAACGCTGAGCTCAACAAGGATCCGTGGGTCTGCGCTAACTTAGTCAAGGCTGGACGCAGTGCTGGATGCGATGCTATTGATGATGAAGTGGCTCAGATTACTGGAGATTCCATTGCCAAATGGCTGCAAAAGGCTGGTATTTCCACTCGGCGAGAGCTCGCGGACGCCTCTGTCGGCCCCACGGTGCATGCTCTAGTAGACCCAATGTGCTCTTCAGCTCAGGCATTGCAGGAGAAACTTGAAAAGTTGATCGATGAGGTACGCAGAATTGCGATGAACTGATGTCGATGACGTACTAACGTTAACAACTCGTGAACAAATTAGGCTCGTCTGGATGAGGTGAACGACTGGATGGCGGACATTGTTGGTGAGGTCGGAGTTGTTCAACGACTGGAAGTCCAGAAACTCGGTACGCCTGCGGACCTGCTAGCCACGCCAAGCGACTTGATCCTGGAAGCTCTCGGTGATGCTCCTCCCCGATCTCTCGCATCGGTGAACTCCTGGCGAACGCACGCGCAGAGTTTGATTGACAAGCATCCGTGGCTGGCAGAATGGCGCACACTGTAAGGCACTAGGGCCTTGAAAAGGATTCTGTTGTTGATGGTGGTGATCCAAGGCGTTTTCAAACGAAACGAATTTATTTTTCTTTCGCTTTCTGGTTTTCTGTCTTCTACACACAGCAGGAGGGGGCTATGGCACATGACATGGCTTGAAAGAGACACCCACTTGTTCGCTCCACGTAGTTGCTCTACATTTCTGCCAACCAGGGTACCGCCTCCGTCGTTGCCGCTTCGCCACCTCTGCTATTGTCTCCAGCCCACACTTGCTGTGCCATCCGATGGCCAGGGCCTTGAAATGCTAACTTGATGAACTTAGTCGATCTTGATGGAACTGTAGATCTTGCGCGTAAACCAGAGGCAAGCGAAGTATCCAATGGTTCCCGTGAGGAAGAAGAACGTGATCGAGATCAGGAACATGTAGCCGAAGTACAGAATGCCCGAGACGAAGGCCGTGATGTTCAGCTTCGTGAAGAAGTACAGGAACGAGTACAGGAACAGATACACGGCCGCCGAGCCCGAGGTGAGGAACGAACGCCACCACCAACGGTAGTCCTCGGCGCAGAGTTGGAAATAGCACATGACGACTGTCACCTCCGCGCACGTGGCCACCAGAATCAGCAGCACGATGAACAGGAAGCCGAACACGTAGTAAATCTGGTGCAGCCACAGTGCAGACATGATGAAGAACAGCTCAATGAACACAGCACCGAATGGCAGGATACCGCCCACTAGGATGCTGAATGGCGACGACAGGTACCACACTTGCTCCGGAATCTGACGCGCAATCTGGTTCGTGCGCACAGGCTGCTCAATGGCCGCCGCCTTGAAGCCAAAGTAGCTGCCGAGGAAGACGAGCGGCACCGAGATACCAAACCACAGGACGAGGAGCGCAAAAGCGTCCCGAAAGGCACCGCTTGAGACGAGGCCTTCCCCACAGCACCAGGTTCAGCAGGAAGAATACCGCGAACAGCACGCCCGGGTACATCACAGCGGTGAGGATGGTGTTCTTCTTCCAGTCCTTGCCGTTGAACATCTTGTACGTACGCGAGGAGTGGTAGCCAGCGAAGCTTCCCATGAACACGAAGAGCAGCAGCAGAGTCGTGAGCAGTGAACCGCGGTTCGCCGGCGAGAGCAGACCCAACAGCGCGATAACCATCGTCGAGGCGCTCATGGAGCACACCTGAACACCCGTGCCGACAACCACCGAGAAAAGCATGGGCGAAAGCTGCGGCGGACGGAACACATCGCCGTGAACCAGCTTCCATCCAGACTCCTCCTGTGCCTCCTCCGTGGTCTGCACCTCGTTGTAACGAGCGATATCGCGGTGCAGCGTGCGCAGCATAATCATTGCGATCATTCCCGTGAGGAAGAGCACGATCATGAGCGAGTTAATAATGGAGAACCAGTGGATCTGGTCGTTCGAGCTCTTGCTGCTGATAATGCGGTCCCAGCGCTCCTCCCAGACGATGTCCGACTTGACGAACTGCACGTCGTATGTGTACAGCACCGTGGTCTCGCCCTCCGGGTTCAGGTACTGGTAGTTGCCCTGCGACACTTCCTCAATGTTGACAAACTTGCCGCACGTGTCCGAGTCCAGTTCCTGTCCGGCCATGGGCTCGTTCTCGTAGCTGTGCTTGATTGACGTGGGGACGACTTCGAAGCCGACGACGCGCCACTTGGGGGTGTCGCCATCCTCCTCGGCGTACGGGTCCGCGTTGACCGAGATAATGATGCGCACGTGGTTGTACAGCAGGTACTTGCCGTCCTCGTCCACTTCGCCCACGGGGAAGCCGCGCTTGAACGACCCCTGCTGCTGCGAGTCCGTCGGGTCGCGGTACAGAACGGGCAGGTTGTCCACCACCCACTGCACGTAGTACTCGTCCTTGATCATGTCGATGAAGGACTGCGACTGCTCGGCCGTGTACGTCGTGGGCTTGCACAGCACTTGGCAGATGGCATCCTTCTCCATCTGCATGTTGTAGAGCGAGTCCATGATGGCGTCTCCGGCCATGATCTCCCCAGGTTCTCCTGCTGCTCGTTGGTGGCCGTGGGTTTGCAGAACGGCAGGTAGTAGTACTCGTACGGGACCAGCGTCTTGGTGGACGTGATTTTGTTCACGTTGAGGCGCACGGCGTCGCCCGCGGCCCACGACTCGGGCGCCACGCCAGGCACGTAGAAGGCGGCGCTGGCCTGTTGCACCGCCAGGAGCGCAGCCAGTGCCGCACTCTTCATCCACATTGTAGCTCGGAGAGGGGGGAGTTATCTGCCGCTTTACTGCCGGCCGTCTGGCTTCTTCGGTTTCTTGCGCGAATGAGAGTGAGTGTGCCACGAAGCTCGACGCGAGAATCGATACCTGTGCAAGAAGATGGAGCTTGACCTGTGGAAATTGATATGAGAGTGGGAGGGCACAAAACTGGCAAATCAGAGTACGACACGACGTGGCCTATAATAGTGTGCGCCGCACCGTGTATTGACAATGTGGCGCACACTACGTCCCCTGTGTGGCGCACACGACTCCTCCTTTACTGAAACCAAGTCACTACTGAAGCGCAGCGGCGAAAAAGCTCCTCTTCTTCGCAGAAGTTGAAGCTCCTCAAGCACCGACGGATCCAGCCACGCCCCAGAGCGAGCTTGACCCGAACTGCTTCCCGTGTAGCTACACTTAGATTGGCGCCTTCGACCGTAATCTATTATCGTCGAACTGCTTTCTGTCCAGAGCTCACTAAAACAAGAGCCACCCAAGGCTTTAGCTGCAATGGAGATCGCCGTCGTGTCGGACGCTGTGGTGTCCGAGGCGCTGCACCAGCTCTACAGTCCGCTGACGTCGCCGCGCGTTCGTCGCCGAGCTGATTCGCTGCTCCAGCAGTTCCAGCGCTCGCCAGAAGCTGCTCAGACGGCTCTGGCCGTGCTGCAGTCGCCGATCGTCGACACGGGGAACGCCGAGCACAACGCGCTGCTGCGCGCCAAGCGCGCGTTCTCGGCCTCGACCGTCTACTTCACTGTGGCCTCGTACATCCGCAAGTACAAGATGGACGACCCAGCCAACTGGTCACCGGAGGAGCGCGCTCAGCACGAGCTGCTCGTCAAGGACTTTGGCCAAATGGCGCAAGAGGTCTGGAACGTGCTGACGGGGCCCAATGGCACCCAGGAGGAGCTCAATGTGCAGACGCACCTGGCACTTACCGTCGCCGTCATTCTGCTTCGCTTCCATGAACCGCAGGGCGACACGACTGTAGTCGGCGCCGTCGAGTGGCTGGTGCAAAACCAGCAGCACCCAGTGAGTGCCGGGGTGACTGCCACGCTAACCAATTTTGCGGTGCTGCTAACGTTAAAGGTCATTCCGGAGGAAGTGGAAAATAAGCGCGTCAAGTTCTCCAAAGCCAAGCGTGCGCGGTGCGAGGATATGGTGAAGCAGTGCGCGGCGCATGTCGTTCGTACCGTGCTGCCCGCAATTGCCGCAGCAATTGACGCAAGTGAAGAACAAGCTCCGTTGCGAGGTTTACTGTTGCAGGCGTTTGCGAGCTGGGTGGAGCACGGCACCGTATCGCCACCGGTTATCATCGAAAGCGGGTTACTAGATCGTGCGTTTCGTGAGACGTTGGCTCCCGCTTCCACAGTGTTCGCGTTGCAGGTTGTGCGCGAAGTGGTGCGTGCCTGCCGTCACGAGGAGCATGTGCAGCTCATGGAGCTGGTAATGCACAATTTTGTGGTGCTGGGAAAGCACCTGCAAGAGCGCGTTGTGGCGTCCGAGAAAAGCGTGGACTTTTGTCTTGCTGACTGTGCTAGAGCGATATCGGACTGCGGCCAAGCCTTCATCGTGTATTTCGTGGACTTCGCGCTGGATATGCGACCGGGATCCTTAGTGTATGAATTCCTGGATACGATCCTGTTCTTCACGGCACTAAACAACTTGGACATTTCGAATGAAACGATGGAGTTCTGGATCGACTTCCGCACGTATGTATCCGGCAAGCACGAAGAACGCATGTACGTATTCGAAACCTTCATCTCGCGTTTATTGGTCATTCTGGTACAGCGTACGCAGTTTCCCGACGGATTTGAGGCCTTTCCGGAAGCTGCCAAGGAGCGTTTTTCCCTGTACAGGAGTGAAGTCCGCAATGTATTTCGCGCTCTTGCTACCGTCACGATTGCTAGCGAGGACAAATTTATTGTCGACTCGATCAATGCAATCTTTCAGCAGTATGAAATCGCCGATTCTGGAGCTCCATTACCGCAAGATGTAAGTTTACCGAGGCTAATGCTTTGCGTTTGATATAGCTGTGTCGATGCTGCGTAAGTTTAACTGACTCCCGTTGTGTGTTTGTACTTGTGCAGTGGTGGCAACGCACAGAGGTGTATGTGCACGCTCTTAGTGCGCTATCGAAATCACTTCGCGAAGAAGACACGTCTCTTATCCCTAGGCTATTTGAGTGTTTGTCACGGAAGGAGCCCTCTCACCGTGCGCTCTCACGCACGGTCATTATTTTCCTTGGCGTGGCTGGTCATTGGTTCGCTAGACACCCTGAGTTCCTGTCAACATGCGCTTTTAAGATAGTGTCCAACGGCTTTGAGATCGCTCAGGATGACCCTACGTACCCGCTCAGTCAGCACGGCCTTGACGATCATGTTGGTGCAGTGGCACTGCGCAAGTTGACGCTGCGTTCTGGCTCACACTTTTTCAACCCGCTTTGGATGGACGCGCTCGTGAATCTGTACCGCTCGAATCGCGCGGCAGTCGGAAGTCCATCAAGTTCATGCTTGGCAGGGAATAGCGCGAAGCTTATTGTGGACTCGATCTGCCATGTTCTCTCAACTGTATCGTACAAGGATGCTCTCCCCGTGGTGGAGGAACTCGGTGCCATCATGTTTGCTGATCTTGCTTCTCGGTTTACCAAACTAAGTGCGGATGATGAAAGCTCGGTAGAGTTCCTGTGCGAGATGTTCATTCATTTGCACGTAATAGCAACGCGGGTTCCTCTTCAGATGGACCAGGACATACCGCACCCAGTGCTGTGTTTGCTGCAAAAGCAATGGGAGGTGCTGGAGACAATTTTGCGCGTGTACGGATGTTGTGAGGAGGTAATTGAGCAGTTTTCCGCACTTCTGGTCGGGATTTTGAATCTTTGCGGGCTCAAGCATTGGAGTTAGCATCGGCAATCATGCCAGTATTGCTGGAACAGTTCTCACGGAGCTATGACGGCAGCTACCTAAGCGTGATTAAGAGCATCATTGGTTGTGCTGGGGACGACGAGGCAACAGCAGTTAGCTTAACGCGTGTGATGGTGATTGTCAGTGAGAGCTCAATGAGCAAGATCGCAGCAGACGGCAGTGTCGACGAACATCCGGGGCTTACCATTGCGCTGTTCTCTCTCGTGGCAACCTGCGGCACTCACCACCCGTCGATCTTAGTACAGTCGAATCAGTTGGAGGGAGTATTGGCACTAACACTGCACGCTTTCAAGTCACAGAACCCCGATGTCGGGGTTGCAACTCTTGACTTCCTGCTCGAGTTGGGCTCTCTTTATGGCCAGATCCTTCGCACCCCGGAGGCCTTGCTTCACGGCTCCGAATTTGCAGGGAAGTTGCTGCTTCACCAGCAGATTCAGACTCTGTTCTTTGAGAAAGATGTCCAGTACCACCTGCTCTTTGCACTGTTCAATGCCGCGGCGGGAGGCATGCCACCGAACTTGATGGAGAAAGTCGCGGAGGTCGTTCGCTCTTGCTGGGTGTACTTTGGCCGCCAACGCAGTGAGGAAATGATCAATCGGCTTCTGTCCGACAGCAACTTTTGGGCTCGCATGTTCACGAGCGAGCACGCTCCGAATTCCTCAGCTACATTTCCACGCCGACGTGTGTCGAAAACTCGCGCAAGTTTAAGCGCGTACTAAACGCGTTTTGCGCTCACTTTAAACGCAACCTGACCGGCAGTGCGAGCGCGGATGCGATGCCTTTATAAGAGATTGCGTTTTGAAGACAAACGGGCCCCCAAAGATGAAAAGGGCAAACGCCAACACAGAAACACAACACACGCTGGCGAACTAACAGCGAAAACGGAGCCAGAAAATTTAAGGGTACGACGCAAAAATAACCTCGTCCTCCGTACGCTACAGTAGCATCAACCCCATCTACTGAAAGTAGTTGCCAACGTCTTCCCAGGACGTCCTGTTGTTCTGCGTGGTTGCAGTAACCAAATGTCCACTCGGTGGGCGAGCAGCGTAGGGGGCGTCTGACCACTCCAAAATCTTCTCCGCAATGTCCTCTGCCTGTCATTCAAAGCATAAATCTGCACATGAGGTCGACCGTGTTCTGCACTCTGCCAAAACTTAATTTTCCATACCTTCGTCCAGGTAGAAAAATCTGCGTCCGCCATGAACTTACGATTCATCGGCGTATCAATTGTCGTCGGTAGAATCCCCAACACCGAAGAGTCTTTAGGGAGCTCACTCCTATTGCGAGCATCAAACAGCAATTTAGTACTCTTCAATCAACCGTATAACACCACAAAGATGCAGGTTTTACACTGCACTGGCCACCAAGTGATGTGTGGCCGCCTTGCTCGCTCCATACGACACCATGCCAGGCGTAGCCTTGAGCACAGCGGTTGCGCCCGTCAGCACCAATAGTCCTCCTGGTGCCAGCAAGTGGCTCGCCAAATACGTCGCTACCGAGCCAGAAGCCACACAATTGTAAGCAAGGCGCAGTCTGATTCAAAGTCGCTACTACAGCACCCACCCAGGAAAGCCGACTCGAGGTTCTTTGCATGCATCTCGCCCAAATTCACGAGGGAGTCCGCGTCACGGATGCTCCCGCCCGCCCAGCCACCAGCAGTGCATACCACAGTGTCCACTGTGCCGGAAGTGGTTGAGATCTCCTGCAGCGTATGTTGCGCGAGCTTGAGAGAGTTGTTCGTGGGCAGAATAACGTTCTTGTGGGCGTCCTCGTTGGGCGTAAATCCCACAGAGGTGACGCCCCAAGACGCACGCGTGAAGTGGGACACCACGCCACGGCCCAGCGCACCGGCGCCGCCAACGACAAGCAGCTTCTTCGACATGTCAGAGTTCTGGCTCGACCGTGCAATTTCACAAGAGTTGGCCTCACCCCTTCTTGTACGAGCTCGAAATGGAGTTGAACATCCCTCTAAAGTGACTTATGTTTAACAGCTCGGCAGTTGGCAGGAAAAAACCTGTGTATTTTGGACGGGCATTTTGAAATTGCATTATGTTGGAGATACAACTACTACAGCACTACGTAGTATTCCGAAGTACTTCGTAGTAGTATAAACAGTAGTAAAATTATTGTGTTTCTGATGCAGTCGGAAAACTATTTGCACTTCAATTTACGATTATCAGATACGGTACGTTGACCTGCCTTCTACTCGGCAGCGAGCACACTATCGACGTATATCTAGCTAGATCTATGAGAACTTCTCCGAGTGGAAGTCGAAAATAGTTCCGTTGGGGTCCGAGGACGAATATTTCTTGCACGTGGTGTCCAGAATCTCCTCCAGGGCGTGTGGGCCGCAGTAGAAAACGCCAACTTCATCGCCAGGGTGGTTAGCCTTGGCCTCGGAGAAGACCTTGTCCCAGTCCGGACGACCAAAATGCGTGAGCTGTTTCGTGCTGAGGCCAGACACGAAATCCTTGCCCGTCTGCTCGTGCACGAACTCCTGGAACATCTTAAGCTGTGAGGTGTTCTCGCTGCCCTTCACCGTACTCAAGTATTGGTGCGTCTCAATCACGTTGTCTCGATCCATTTCGGCGATCTGGTTCATTGTTTCTTCAAACCAGCTCAGTGACTCCTGTCCACGAGTCACCCAGTGGAAATACAACTTCTGGATCTTGAACGAGCCCGGGTGACGCACGTGGCTGCAGTTCGGGCAGCGGCTGTCCTCCCACAGGTGCACCACGTCCTTCAAAATCGAGGCGAATGGGGTAACACCGATACCGCCACCAACTAAGATGACGGTCTTGTAGCGGTGGTAGTCTTGCGTCGGAGCACCAACCGGGCCATCCAGGTAGATGTCCGGGTACAGCACTTTGCGCTCGTGGCAGTCTGCAATCACACGAGCCATAGCATTCGTCCAGTCACCGCAGACACGCATATGGATGCTGATGTAGTTGTCGCCCGGGGCCGATGAAATCGTGAACGGGTGCCACTCGTGAGATGAAATGAGCGGGCAGTTAATAAACAAGTACATGCCAGGTCGGTACACAAAACGTCGTGGCTTCTCCATGAACAAAGCGACGGTACCATCCAGCTCCATAGCCTCCATGATACGTACAGGTGCAGCAAACATCTTGGCGTAGCGAAAACGACGCTCGATGAGATACAACAGGAACGGAGGCGTGATCCAGATGTACGACGAGCTGCGAGCAAGCCATGAAGCAGCACCGTGGAACGACAGCACGATGAGGAACGGCCCGAAGAGCATGTGCGAGTACCAAAAGAGGTTAAACTTGCCCTGGCGGAACTTCGGGATCGCAGCCAGCGGGAACGAGATACAAGTGATGACCAGCAGGATCACACCGGTCCACACTGGCAGTGACTGCAGCATGGTGGTGAACGGAGGTCGCTCTCCATTAACAAATGAAGATACATGCCGCGTCACAAAGATTGACAGTTTGATCTCCTCCGGGGTGGCGACGAGATACAGGTAGATCTCGTTGAACACGTGAGCGATCGTGTGGATGAGACCAGCAATCAGCAGCACACTTCCTGAGATCTTGTGGAAAGCGATGTGGTCGTCGAACGGGATGTAACGCCACAGGAATCGGCTGCGCTTCATCACCTGCGTGATGGAGCGGCACATGGGCAGTAGCACGAAGACACAGTTTACCATAGCCACCTGAGCATTGGCACGGGCGATCCGAAGACCCCAACCAATAGCAGGGTCTACTTCGTAAGCGAACCACTTGACCCAGAAGGCGACGTTGTTGATAATGACGTAGAACAGGAGCCACCAGATACGCAGCTTGTTGGCGCTGTACCAGGCGCTGAACTTGCTCTTCGGACGGATTGGCGCCGTGTACATGGGTGCCGACTGCCGAAGGTTGTACGAGTCGTTGATATAAGGAGAGAAGACCATCTTGAACTGCGCGTAAGTCATCGACTCGTTTTGCACTCCGGCCTTCTTGAACATTAGGCTGGCCACCGTATTGAAGTCGGTGCCGACCACGTCGATCTTGGCACTGGAGAAGTTCGTCTCCAGAAGCTGGACAATTTGGTCTTCAATCACGTAGCCGGAGTTGTCCGGGTCCAGCGTCTCGAAGATAAACCGCAGCTTCTCCTCTCCGTCCACTTCGAGGTCCATGACAGCGTCGATCAGGATGGCGTTACCGTCGATGTTGCCATCGTTGGTAGCGTAGCCGTCGAACTCGGTGCCGTTCACTTCGAAAGCTTGTGAAAAGGTCTGGCGCTCGATGTAGCCATCTATGCTGGTGATGCTGCTCATAACTTCCCGCAGAGCGTGCAGCTTCTCCATGGGGGTGTACCCAGGGTCGTTAACGTGAACAGCATGCTCGTCCATGCTCATAGAAACGTTGTACTTCTGCTCGAAGTTGCAGTCGCCCAGGACGGGGACCGACACGACGTCGGTGCCCGGCTGCGGGCCGTACCTGGAGTCGCCCATCATGTTGATTTTGGATGCAGCAAACGACGACAAATTAGAAGCGCGTGCGAGACTCTCACGCACCATAGAGGCGCCCATCATGGCCTGGACGTTGGGTTGGCGGCGGCGGTGGCCGCTGCTCTTGCAGTTGGCGCTCATCTTGGCCGGGCCGCGGCCGACGATGTGTGAGGTGGTGGAGGTACTGTTCATGAACTGGCTGCTGTCCATGAAGTTGGACTGGGCTGTACTATGGAACGAGGCCATGTGCTGCGGGGAGCCGGCGCCCGCTTACTCTTCTTCATACTCCCCTTCCTGCTGGCGGTCCGGGGCCTTGCTTGCGCGAGTTTGGAGACGGCGTCGAGATGTCCACGAAGGGCTGCGCGTGCTGGCCTGGGGTGATCTTGAGCTCGTCCGCGGGCGGGCGACTAGGTCTGGCGTCCTGCCGGTTCTGGCGGTCGCGCTGCATTGAGACGTCTCGTGTCCTTTCGAAGGCGAAGAAAGCGAAGTGTCGAGGGCCGAAGACGAAGGGAATCCGCGCGACTGACTTCGGAGCGTATCTAGAAACGCGCGGGAGACCACTTGTTGGAAAACAGGCAAGTGGCACTGACGACGGCGTGGCAATGCAATAGGCAAATGGCGAAGTGGCCGAGCGAGGAACGAAGCTCCCACCTGGTCGGTGGCGCGACCCGTCCGTGTTCGTGGTTGACACGTCAGTAAAATGGGGCCAACCGAACTACTATATCTTGGCGTTTGTATGGAACCCACGTTTATGTCGATCACTGAACCGACTCTGCAGCGGCTCGGGGATCGCTTTCGGCTTTGCCATCTGCATAGCTGCCAGCTGGTGCGGACGCACAAAGGCCGTTGCACAATTTGTGCTCGCTGACGAGCAGAAGGTCAAGTCGGCAACGCTTTTGCCCGACATCCTTCGTCGCGACAGTTCAGCAATGAAATCCAGCGCTTCGATGAGGCCTGCTTATCGAAGCGCCCCCGCTCGTTTGGCTGGCCACAACAGGTTCGCGAGCACGGTGCCATGTTTTCGCCGGCTTCGCAGATCAGGTTGGTTGTCTCCTGATCCGAGCGAACGACGTTTACCAAATCCGCCGGGTTCGCGCATTCCGTCGGTATGGCGTCGCTACAGCTGTAGCTGTAGTTCGAGCGCGGCGATACTGTAAGCGCTAACAACTTAAGACTCCATTGGAGCAGGTGAAGTCGGCATTGCCCTCTTCGCCACGAACCCCTCCAGCCGCGGGTGTCTATTATATTACTGTCGATTCTGGGGCAGGAGCAACATCGATTTCCTCCTGTGTGCAGACAAATATTGTTGAAACTTTCAACTTGAAAGGGAAAGTCGCAGTTGTACTCGCGTGAGTACCGGTAAAGCTACACCGACGGAACGAGATTTGGACGAGGCGATATTGGTGAAGTGAGTGCGATGCTTGTCCTCTTACAAATGGTACAGTGGTATAGACAGTAAAACTCGTTCCGAGTTCAGAACGCCTCGCGGAGGTGTTCTGAGTTCCCCACTCAGAACGCTGCAAATTCTAAACTCGTTCTGAGTGACAGTGCAATTTTAGCCAATCAGATACAAAATTTACTCAGAACGAGTTTCAGATTTTCACCAGGGCCTAAGCGGTTGAAGGGGAGTCCTGCCGGGAGCATTACGGCGTAAGACTCGGGCTGGATCGGTACGTTTACCACCGTAAGCTTATTATTAATACGGTAGCGTTAGTCCAAGAACTACGCCTTGGTCGAGCCCGGGATTCTCCCATCCCTGCGATGCGCTTGTCGCCCGCAAATTGAACCGCCGGGACAGCCTCAATCAACCCAGGTGTTCGGCGAGCACTGCTCGCTACACGAGTCATACCCGATACTATTAATACCGGGACGACAGGTCCGTACAAGTATTGAGTCGTTGGGCGCTTCGCTTCGTCTGGCGCTCCCCCATGAGCCCGTCCCGGCAGTCGCAGTTCAACGTTTAACGTTTCGCCCACCAGTTGCAGTCATCCCGGATCTTTTTCTCTCGAGTGCTACGCTCGCTCACGACGTGCGCTGACGAAGAGGAGGGGCGGTCCCGTAAGGTTGTTAGCAAACGACCTGTGTTGCATGTGCAATGCAGCGACTTCACCTGTTTACAGGAACTCATTTGAGACAGGGGCGCCGGGATATTTCCCTTTTTTTAAAAGGAAATATTTAAAAAGTAAATATCCCTAAAATCGGGTAAATTAAAATTTGACTGATTTTGTTTGAATTTAGCCGATTTGGCCGGAACCCCGCCCCCGTTAAGGAACGGCCCTAGGCTGCGGCACCCGAAAAAATAATCATTACAAAAATACATTCGAATTGACAACGAATCCACGGCTCAACCAGAGGTCCTCAGGTAGGTGAGAGCAAAAGTGGAAATCCGCTAGGAAAACTATAAGTAAAACAAATGTAGTAGCATGTTATAATAAGTGTTAAAATGTGTCTGACTTGCCCTAAAGCGGCTTCCATGCCGTGGGGCAGGAGCAACGTGGCGGCGCGCGAGCGAGTCTGCGTTGTTTAAGCGGCCAAGGGCAGCTTGGTCGGTTGCATAGAAAATCTAATATAACGTGGGACTTCCTTAAATCTTGATTTGTGATTGAACTTGGACATATGGTCGACTTGGAAGTCCGCAAAATAACCCGACACCTGTGGTACTAAAAAGAGCTTCAAGGCCAAATAAAATAAGGCTGATACAGCCAATGAGGCAACACTGAAGTGCTCAAGGCGCCAGCTCTCGGCTTCCAGACGAGCTACCGACCTAGCGCCGACGTAAATATTAGTTTTTGTTTATTCTTTGTTATGTGTGCTCAATCTCACGACGTGGAAGTTCCTAGCGGATCTCATGTTTTGCGTCCACCTACCGCAGGAGCCATACCTCTGGTTGAGCCGTGGATTCGTTGTTAAAAATTGAAATTATTAATTCTCGTTTAGCGAAGAATTTATTAAACAATTCTAGCCAATCGAAAGGCGCCACTATTTCATAGATATACAGTCCTGCACCTCGTTTTCGACACCGCTGAAAACTAATACAGATTTCGCTCTCCATTCCGGTATCGGGTACCACTCCAGGTATACCATATGGCTATAAAGTATTGGGGTTGGTTAGAAGTGAATCTGCATAAAAACATCCTCAACACCTGCGCTAGCGTACATTTAGCTACAGCTCTTACCGTCTTCCTTGCCACCCCTGAAGACGATTCCAGTGTGCTCAAAGCAGTGTCGAATCGTGCGTCTAGCCTGCAGCTCACTCCAGACATCGCGGCTCCAGTCCATTGCCTGCAGCTGGCTGACTTCATACGGCTTGTCCCCAAGACTCTTCATGTTCTGCTCGTGCGGCGTGAGGTCAAAGTCTTTCAACCTTTCAAAAACAGATAGGATCTGCTTTCGACGGTAGCCCTGCTTGAAAGCCGCAATAATGCCGGCGTCCATCGGCTGCAAGTGGGCTGTTGTGTTCGGTGGTAGAAACTCGACTTGAACGTTGGTGCAAACGAGCTCGCCAACCTTGTGCGAGGATGCGTTGTCGAGCAGCAGTAAGATGTGGCGACCAGCCGCTCGCATGTCACGGTCGAGGTTCAGCAGCCATTCTTGGAATATGACACTTGTCATCCAAGCCTTCTTGTTATTCCTGTAGAGGAAGCCGAGCTCCGCGGCTGTACGCTTCTCGAAGCACCGCGGCTGCTTTTCCCGGCCTAAGTAAAGCGGCGGCAACGCGTCGGACCCATCCGCATTTGCGGTAAGCGCCAAGGTAATTCTCGTCTTCTTCTTCTTGGAACCGCTGTTCCCCTTGGTACAGATGGACCGGGCTGGCGCCGTGGCGTAGCACAGCCCGGTCACATCCATGTTATAGACGTCCTGCGGATCGTAGAGTTCGACGACCTGCTGCAATCGTTCCCGGCCGAGGCGAACAGTCTCTGGATCCGCAGAGGCAGCTTCGCCGTAAAGCTTCCTCAAACGTAGCCCGTGCCGCTTTTCAAAGGCCGTCAGCCAGCCGTCGGAAAACGTGAGATCCCATGCGTCGCACAGCTTCACTTGCAGGTCGCGCGACTTGAGACGGATGAGCTCGCGCGAGACGCACACGTTACACCTCTCCATCTCCTGGGTCCACGTCCAGAGACGCCACTCTAGTCGGGGCGACATCACTTAAACGGAACGGCGAGACTTGTCGTCACCGTAAGCCTCGCTCATGATCGCCTCGGCATTCTTCAGAATGTCAGAGATGGTGGTTTGCGCTGGTGTCCGACGCAGCTTGTACACCACTTTTACCCATGCAGCAAGCTCTTGCTGCAGCAGCTCAGGGTGCGCGGCGTGCTCCTTGATAATGGATCTCTTGATCCCGATTGGCATCCAGCCCCCATTGCGTGCAGGAAGTAGAGGAATGCAGTTTCGCGCCTAAATTTGAATGCGACACAGCCTGGGGAGAGGTCCTGAGTCTCAGGACCTCTCCTCACCTGTAATATCGAATATTATAAATCTGGTCAAGGTTATTCATTTGGACCGGTACCGGAATGGAGAGCGGAATCTGTACTTCAAGTACTTCAAGTAATTAAAGATAATGCATTGGGATTGGCTGTTTCTCAGTCAAACATACTTTTAACAAAGGCGTTTGTTACAGTAGATTCCCCAAACAGATTGCACAGCCGGTGCATCGATCATTAACTATAATATTTCACTCACCATCACCGTCTACCACAAATCGATTTGGTTTTGGTTAGGGTGTCTCCTACTAAGTACGTAACATTTCCGCTAAGTACGTATTTGAATCACTGGATACAAACTGAATTTTCTACATTTGTGATGTATAGGTGGTGTTTTTCGAGAATCAGGTAGGGGTTGTACGAATGTTGCGTGAATGTGATGGGGACTTGGCGAAATTCAGACCACGCCGTGACGAACCCAGCGAGTATTGATGTGACGGAGAGGCACCTTAACGCAGCCCCATTGTGCACCAGCTAGTAGCCCACGTACTTGGGGTTGCTGGTAGACATGTAGCTCCACCCCGTCATGCCCACACAGCTAGACATCTAGATTTGGAGCCCCAGAGACGCCTCCATACCCGGTACAAATGTGATAGTTTCAGCAGTATCTACATTGCTATGGACGTGAGGGTAACGGCGGATGATTGCAACAAAAGATGGAGATGACAAGCAAGCGTTCAAAACAACAGAATTCAACAGAATAGAACATGCATTGTGTGCACTGTGTCCAGTTAGAAGTCGCATGTCGTTCCAATTGGAGCTTCTGCAAAAGCCCTCTTGGTAGTCAGGAAGAGATAACGAAACCGAAGGTATGTCACTTGCTCTCTGGACACGGCTGACATCGGCATGCCGCGCACCATGCACTCAAAGAACAACAACGTTAGAGGACCGCAGCGGTTCTTATCTCCTTGACGTGGTGCTCGTTGTCGCACTGGCTCCAGCTAGTGACAATACGAGACAAAGTATTTGTCCAGGATCCCGCAGATCGTCTTGTAGTTTTCGAGGTCTGCATGGGGTCGAACATCACGGCTCTCCCGTACTCGTAGTCGAGGACTACACCCGCCCAATGCGATTCAAAGTAAACGGGAACGAGAATCAATCGGTCGCCTGGTTGACACGGCGACTTGGCAATTACTTCGTGTTTCATGTCTTCGTCGTGCACTCTCGCGTAGAGTGGGTCCATACCTCCAGTTTCACGTCTTTCATGAGCTTCGATGTCTTGGTCAATCAAAATGACTCATCACAAGTTTCATGCATGAGTCGTCCAACCACTCAGATCTTCTGAAATATGAGATCTCGTGGATTCCCGCTAGACCAAAGCGAGTGCTTAGCGACGTTTTCAGGTTCGCCGACTCCAACCGCTTTGCGCAAGCATGCATGTCCACGGTATGTGCAGTTATTTAGTGGACGAGGATACGAGATCCGCGTGAACCGATTCAGCGAGATCGTTTACAGCAATCAACTTCGGGAAATCGTCGTGCCACTCGCGCATCGTAATTAGGTCTTCCTCGGAAAATGTACCGAGCTTCTTAATTGTCACCCCCATCTTGCCAGAATTGTGATCACTGGGTAGGGACTTTCGATACATGGAAATCCCTGCGATGCACTTGGTAACGTAGCTTTTGGGAAGGCAATCGTCACCTTCCGCTGAACCTTCTGCTTCCGAGCAAGCTGTATAATCGACGTGGACTTCCACATCGGTG
Organism: Phytophthora syringae; assembly: GCA_012656105.1. Classification (NCBI taxonomy): domain Eukaryota; phylum Oomycota; class Peronosporomycetes; order Peronosporales; family Peronosporaceae; genus Phytophthora; species Phytophthora syringae. Next base: position 70,280 of record JAAKBD010000070.1, read on the forward strand.
AAGGTTCGACAGTGATACTGTTCAGGACTGGCAACGCATCCACAACGTTGAAACTGCACGCGATAGTCTTGCGGACGAGGGATAGATCCTTTACTGGGACTAGTGTTCCTTGAACAAGTGCATTTGCTTCCGTAGTTGACTGTTGCATGCGAATTTTCTTGGCCTCGCGTACTTGCTTTCGCCGAATTTTGGGTCTTCCTTTGCTTTTCACGGCCGTACTGACGATAAACTTTCCGGCTATGTCTTCTGCGCTTGAGCTCTCTCTGTCCGCACTGCCATCCTCTGAAGTTTTACGGCGCTTGCGAATTACCAACTGGTTGGTACTCTTACCCGAAAGTTTGGTTGACTTCACCAACTGGTTGGTATCTGACCCTGACTGGTTGGACTCTTCTCCGTCTGGATGTTCAGTCGTCGTGGCTGAGACTACCTTCGCGGACAAATGCTTCTTTATCGATGCGACATCCTTCACAGAGAGATCTTTCTGCTTCTCAGATGCCTTTGTGACGAGGTTGTACACCTTCTTCTTCTGTTTCTTCTTGGCGGGTGAATGCATCGGTTGGTCACTGTTATCACTGTCGGACGACACTAGTTCTTGTGCTCGCCGCATTAGTTTGTCCGTTTCGGCAATCAAACGGTCACTGTCTGCCACCAAATCGACACCGTCGGTCTCCTCGCCACCATGTCCATCGTCATCATGGGGCGTTGTGTAATGGGCCCTCCATTTACATAAGTAGATAGTTTACTTTTCAGTTATTACATACGTAGACAGAAAGAGCACATGAGTAGCGTGTGCCATATGTGTCACTATCTGATTGGTTGAAAGTGTGGAGCCAGACCCATTTCAGCCAATCAGGAGTCGACCTGCATTTGAGTGGCTGACATTAGACCACGAGTTACCGCCCTGGTCCTAATACTAAATCAGAGTTCAATTTTCCCCAGACTTATTTCTTAGGCTCAGTTTCCTGAGACTTGTGCGAGCTTCCTCATCGCTACGTGTAAGCTAGTGACGGTAATCACTTAGCCCGTTACACCTGGTAGCACTTCGTAGTCCTTCCAACGACCAAGTCCAAGATGAACCAAGAAATGTCGTCTGATACCACGGTTGAGACCCGTGGTCATGAAGCCTTTCCCCACCTCACACGTGTTGAGTGGGAAGCTCTCCACCGCCTCGCGGCGGTGTCCGGAGAGTCTGTTGTCACGTCGCTGCTGAGCTCAGCGACGCCGGATCGACAGCGCCAAGCTTCTCAATAGTTCATGGAACGCGAGCTCGCCGACGCGAAACGGCGAGCACTGACTCCCTCGCGTACGTCCAAGAACGATGCAGTGAAGATGGAGACGTCGACCTACTCTGGCGTCGGACAAGACCGACTCCCGCTGAATCGCTGGTTTCGAGAGGTCGACATCGCCATCGCCTCGATGTTAATCGAGGCGCCGTCGGCAAAGGTGAACTTTCTCCTATCCCGGTTGTTCGGGAAAGCCAAGGAGTGGGCCCTCGGGAAGCTGGTTGTGGACCAGCTGGCATTTCCGAATTTGGAGGCCATCCAGAAAGACCTCCGCCTCGCATTTGAGCCACCTCAAGATGAATCGCGCGTGCGCGCAGAGTTCTTCGCGCTCAAGCAAGGCAGGTCCTCGATGCGCGATTATGTGCAGAAAACGCGTCACATCGCTTCGTGCATCATCACGAAGCCGATCGACGTGGCTTCCCAAGTCCACGTCTTCGTGTTTGGAATGCGAGAAGGGACGATTCGGTACTGCCTCACGAGAGCCGAGCCATCCTCGCTGGAAGCGGCCTTCGCCCTCGCGCTCCGCGAGGACTACGTCGTCGCGTCGTCTTACGCCAAGCCGATGACGACTGACGTTCGGGTCTCGGCTCCCGAGCCTATGGAGATCAATGCCATCGAGACGTCGAGTGATCGACTCCCGACAACAGCGGCAGCCGGAGCGGGCGTCCGATGCTTTGCTTCCGTTGACGGAAGCCAGGTCACCGCGCTGCGGTGTCGCGCGCCGGCTCCTGTTCTCGCGAACGTCGTGATGTCCGACCACGTCGACGACAACCCGGCCGTCCAGTAAAAAAACGACCGGGGCCAGTAGGTGCGGGGCTCCCTACTGGCTGGAACGGAGGTCCGGGTCCCCGGTGGCAACTCGGCCTTCTAGCCCTCCTGTGCTACACGCACACTTCAATGCCACCACTGCGAGCGGCGACACTAGACTGATTATCCTCAGCCTCTATGTCGTCGGCTCGCGCCGACCACTACGCGCACTCCTGGACTCAGGAGAGTCAAACAACTTCTTCCGCGCGTCATGTCTGTCGGTACTACCTCCGGGTATCCCGGTTCGAGAGGATCCGGGCGACATCATCGTCAAACTTGCCGATGGTAAGACACATCAGCTCGCTCGGCGCGAGCTGTCGTTGCCGTACGCGTTTGATGGCTTCCGTAGCAACGATGACTTCCTGGTGATCGAGATGAACTACGCGTTCGACTGCATATTGGGCATGCCATGGCTGGCGCGGTACCAACCGCAGATAGACTGGCTTGCCCGATCAGTCAAACGTCGAAGAGACTTTGATGTGAGCGAGGTGTTCACACACCTGCTGGTTGCGCCAAGAGATTGGCCGCACGTCACCGTCGTGGATCAGAGGTCCACGACTCAAGTCGTACACAGAGCGAGCGATGGCCCTCTCTGTACTTCTTGTTCGGTGTTGATCGATGATGCGAGTGAACGAGACTGCTCGCGTCGTCGCAAGGAGAACGGCCACGCGGTCGAGCATGTGACGCTCCCACGTGGCGACATGGTGGTCGAGCACGCGTCGCTCCCACCTTCGAGAGAAGCGGTCGAGCATGGGTTCCCGCACGAGAATAACGCGGTCGAGCATGGGTTCCCGCACGAGAACAACGCGGTCGAGCATGGGTTCCCGCTGGCTAACGCGGTGGAGCATGGGTTCCCGCATGACGTGACGACGCCGGAGCCCGAGCCGCTCCGCGCGTAAGCGGCGCAGTCGAGACGGGTCTCGCGCGCCTAGAGGAGGGTGGCTCGTCAAGTGACAGCGGGCCATCAGCTTCGAGTAGCAACTCGAAGCGAAAGAAGAAGTCGAAGCGTCAGCGACGACGTCTGTAACGACGAGCTCCCACGACAAGCGCTACTCCGGCGACATAGACAAGCTGCGCAGCCGAGTACGTGGAAGGCGGTGGTCCTGCCAGGCCCCGACTTGTCGATATCGCGAGACCCCCTCGCGATGCTGGTGCGATCACGCGTCTTCCAGGTCTTTCCTGGAAGCACTTCAAGGCAGGTGACATCAAACAAGTGTGTCTGATCACCGACTCTGAGTCGGTTCCTGATGTAGTCAACGCAGTCAGTACGGAAGATCCAGCGTCGCGTCCCAAGAGCTCCGAGCCCAAGTCGGCTCGCAAAGAACGGTGCGCGGCACAGTCGTGGGGAGCCCTGCGCAAATCGGGCAACCCTGTGTGCGACACCACCCGCGAGTTCGCGGACGTCTTCCCAGACAAGATCCCCGCCGAGCTTCCAGCCGACCGCGGCGTCCGCCACGAGATTGATCTCGCGCCTGGTTCGAAGTACTGTGTGACACGGCAGTGGCCACTGCCGCGAGACCAAGTCAAGGCTATTGACGAGTTCTTTGAGGGCCGCCGCAAGGCAGGTCATGTGCGCGAGAGCATCTCGCCGCACTCGAGCCCAACCTTCAGCGTTAAGAAGGCTACCGGCGGATGGCGCATCGTCCACGCTTTCAACAAGCTGAATGCCGCGACCATTCCCGCGCAGACTCCGATCCCTCGGAAAGACATGGTGCTGAACTCCATGACGTGCAGCGTCATCTACAGCGCCATCGATCTGACCGATGGCTTCTATCAGATCCTCATGCGGGCGAGTGACATACCTCTCACAGCCGTGATCACTCCAAGCGGCATGCTCTGGGAGTGGCTGGTAATGCCACAGGGTCTGATGAACGCCCCAGCAACGTTCAATCGCATGGTCTCCCATGTGCTGCGTCCCCTTCGAGACTTCGCGCCGAGTTACTTCGACGATATTTTCATCCACAGCCGCGCTGAGGGTGACCTCAGTGCTGTAGACGTACATCTACGGCACTTGAGGCAGGTATTTCAAGTGATGCGTGAGAACAAGCTGTACGCGAATCTGAAGAAATGTGTCTTCTGCGCGCCGGAGATTCCGGTGCTCGGCTGCTACGTTAGCAAGGATGGAGTCCGAGCGGATCCAGAGAAGGTATCGTCAATCTGCTCTTGGCCTACTCCCAAGAACCCGACTGAGTTGCGTCAGTGGCTGGGCTTGGCAAATTACTTGCACAAGTACACGAAGGATTATGCTGGATCGATCCAGTCGTTGTCGTCCCTGTTGAAGAAAGACGCCACGTGGTCGTGGCGTCCCGAGCATCAGACGGCCTTCGACTCGGTGAAAGAGAGCCTTGCCTCGGCGCCCATCCTCGTCCTTCCAGACGACTCGAAACCTTTTCACGTCATCTGGGACGCCAGCGATTTTGCAATCGGCTGTGCACTCATGCAGTTTGACGACGAAGGTCGCGAACGAGTCGTGAGCTACCAGTCACGACAGCTGAAGCCCGCAGAACGGAACTATCCTGTACACGACAAGGAACTCCTTGCGATGCGCTATGCTCTGATCAAATTCAGAGTGCATCTCCTCAGCGAGCAGACCTTCGCCGTTTACACGGATCACGCATCGCTGCGGACGGCGATCAAGAGCCCCCACTTGTCACAGCGCATGGCACGGTGGTTGTCGTTCGTCTCCGAGTACAACTTCGTCGTTCACTACAAGCCGGGCAAGAACAACATCCTCGTGGATGCTCTCTCTCGGCGCCCGGATTATGATCCCCGGGCGGCTCTGGGTCGTCGGTCGGCTGACGACGACGACTATGAAGACGACTGCGCGATGTGCAACCCAACCATATTTGCTTTCACCAATCATTCACCAACAATCCGATCCAAGCCCGAATAGTCACCAACTGAGCACTAACTATGCATCAGAGAACGAAGAACTCACGTGGCCGAATGCATCGTCGATCATGAAGCTAAAAGCTTGAACTTGGAAGCGTTGGTCCCATGCGTGGAATCAAGCATGACTACTTCTGGAAAAGCTTCGAAAAGGCAGCGAGTACGAGGCTCGCACGGCACAGCTGTACGGGATCCGGTCCTGCACAAACGCTACAGCACGTAACGACAAGAGAAAATCCAAGAAGAAGTGGAGTAAACGTGAATTGATTCCCGAAGGTTTTGGAGATTACTACAAGAAGCTACTCTGCACGCATGGGTGGGGGGCCGTTCCGCGCGGGGATGGAAGACGAACTGGTCACAACAACCGCAACACTGATTGCGGCGTTAATTTGTCTGCGACGGTATCGCGTTGCCCGACTACTTCCACGTGGAGAATCTGTGTCGGTACACACAACAGGACCCACAATCACAAACTTCGCCGTGAAATCTACGACAACTACCCTGCGACTCGGCGCGTCACTGATCCTGCCGACACCGCTTTCGTTGACGAGCTGGTCATGGCGGGTTCAAAACCGAAGAAGATTCTCAAGTACCTACAAGACACGACAGGCTGGTGCTGTTCCTTATTGGACGTATTGATGCATTTCTAACTTGCATGATGTGTATTGTACAGGCAAACGTGTCATTTTGAGGGATGTACACAATCTGGTGCAACGACTAAAGGCCAAGCGCCGCGGTCTAACTACTGTCGAAAAAGATTGGAGTCTGTGCTGAGGAAGTTCTGCTCTGTGAAAGGCAGGCCCATCTGATGCGTTTGCATCGTGATTGTCTGTGTTGTTTTCGACTCGTCCACGAAAATCGAAGCGTTGTTGAGGCATGCAAAGAAGTCATCCCATGTATCGTGCCACCTCGGGAACTTTGGCGCAGTATCGTGTACTCCTTCTGCGCCACTGTCCGATGAATCAGATGCCAAGGGGGCGGGGGATCTGGATGCGGGGCGCGATGCTCTTGGGGACTCGTCTTCCGATGTCCCGTTCATGAAGTGCAGGGGCGAGCTGTGCTTTATGCTCGGCTTCTTATTCTGGACTAGTACCAGCGCTTTTCCTTCGAGAGTGCGACACACGCCTGAGAAGCTGCGGGGGAAGCCGCGGGGAAGCTGCGGAGAGCAGCCAGCACACACCACGTAGGACGCCGAGTGGGAGGGAGCTGGCTGGGACGCGCTACGGACAAGAACGCGGGGAAGGCGGCGGGTTGTGGTGCCACGGACGCTGGGCGTAAATGAGAGGCCCATATGCGGCTGAAATATAGAAAAACAGAATTTAGAGACTTCCGTATTTTATTGAAATAGTATTAGGTAGTGACGCCCTGTTTTGTTCACGGGCTGCGCCCCGGTGCTGCAATCCGTTTGGGGATCGTATTCAATGCCTTTAACAAATGATATTTTGATGATAGAGATATGGTCCACCCTGTCGAATACGAGGTGCAGAACTGTACTTCCTCCGCGTGGAAAATAATGAACGAATTGAAAAAATTACGCAGCGCTTCGCCTCGTTTTTCGCCAGTTATAAGCATTTCTCCTCCCCCAAAGCCAGTCCCGCTCCTCCTATCATTTCAAGATTCGACTGCTTCTACTCATGAGGCAAGCTACTGACGAGGAGCGACAAGCTCTGTGGAGATGCTGCTCCTCCACAGTAACCACGGAGTGCTCCAGCACGGGGACGCCACCCGGGCAGCTCACCTGTTCGACCTCAGTCGCCTGACTGTCTTTGGGGGACTAGCTGCTGTCGTGGGGTCGAAGAAGAGCGCGCGGGGGAAAAGGACGCTAGATCGAGCCGAGTTGTGCGAGCGCGTAGCTTCCGTGCCCGTCAACGACAGGGTGAACCAACGCAAGATCGAGATGGGGTCGAACACGAGCTCCTACGTGGTCAGGCAGCGTGTCAAGGAAGGCTACATGCGGCACGCGCTGAGGCAAACCCGCCCCTTGCTGACGCCCACGCACAAGTTGGCGCGAATGAAGTTCTGCATGGCCCACGTGCAGCCGAATGCGGAGGAGGGGGGCTATGCAATTGTTCGTTGGCTTGCCTCAGCCAGCCGCAACTGCTGCACCACGTGCGTCAACCTGCGAGCCAACCGAGTTTGAACGTTTTCTTTTGTTGCCGGCAGGGTACCTGTAGCCTCATCAGCACATCTGCAGCAGGAACTTCACAGACCTTTGCAAGATTCAAACCGCATCGCTTTTGAAGGGTATTATGTCTAAGAGGGCGTAATCGGATTGCAAACGTTCATTATTTTCCGCGCGGAGGTAGTACATATTTGTAAGTGATGTACTGTACCGTTCCGTACAATTATAATTAAGAATTATCACGCTCCTCGAGAATTCCATTATTAATTAGTTTTCACTGTCGATAAGAAGTAATCCAAGAATTGCATTTTCGGGTGCCCTGCGTTCCGCTACCGATTTGAGACCAGTCTACACGTATTCAGTACTCAGCCGTTTGTTCTCTACATATTTTTGTTTTGATCCGATAACACACAGGTAAAAAGGTATTCAACGCTGCTTGTTAGTGGGTTAGTTTATACTTCTCTGCTCCGAAAACAAGCACACAGGATCTCTAGTGGGCAGGGGTTCCGAAAATGCTATTGTTATTTGGCTCGAGATAGCGGCAATACAAATAACTTAGCGGTCTCCTCGTGCAGAGCCGACGGAAATAATTGGTCTTATTGCGGGAAATACATGGGTGTTTGTATGGAGTGAGTTTATTGCGAGATTATTGTGCGCCACGAACGACCTTGCGCACTGTGGCTGCGCTCCAGTACGTGCGGTTCACCTTTAGAAAGAGGATACTTTCGAGATGCAATGGGGTCATGGCCTGGCGGTGCATGCCGACCACTGCCTTCGCCTGACTAAAGAATCGCTCGACGACATTGGAAGTAGGAGCAATCGTTGCCACGTGATCGACGAAGCGTGGACTAGTCTGCCGAAGGCTCTCGCCCTCTCGAGCGTAACAGCGGCGAAGCCATGATCAGGCGCTGACGTCACCGAAGAACTTGGTGGCGGAGCCGCTCCTGCGACCAGTGGCTCCAAAATAGTCACCTCCTCTGCTGACAACAAGCCGTCGCGACCCAGCAACACATCGACGCAGGCGCGCTAGAAGCCAACGCTCTTAACAATCGCTGCCTCAGCATCGAGGTAGTGGGCGACCTCGGGCTTCTGCGCAATGATCTCGTCGAAGAGGTCGCGCACGTCCAGCAGGGTGATCTCGTGCGCACTTTGAAGCTTCTTTGACGTCGACTCGAACATCTTGAGGTTGTCGAGTATCAGTTTCAACTGCTTCTCCTCTCGACGGGTTGGCATGCAAGCAGTCAGCTCGTCGTCGTCTTCATCATCGAGGAACTCCTTCAACTCAAAATACCTCTTGGCCATGGCGAAAATTGAAGACCAATGAGTGCCCTGCATTAAGACAGGTCGCCAAAGAGTCTTTCGACTAAGACAAAAACGAATTGTTAGATTTCAAATAAAAAATGAAAAAAATTAATTCAACTCACCGTAATTTCGCGGCCGCCACCAGCGAATTCTTCAACTTGCTCATCAACTGCCGGACCTTCTCGAGTAGATCGCCGTCATCGGCGAGGAGTAAGTTTACCGCCAGGTTCAGACGATGGCTTGCGCAGCCCACCATCGGAACCTTGAGCTGGTCGGCGACAGCACCGTTCACGGAGCAATTATCTCCGACGATGAAGGCAATACTGGCTTTGCTCCGACCATAGTAGGAAAGAATTGTGTCCAGGAACTTGACGTGACTGCGGGCAGTGTGGTCATCGACCTCATCGTCGATAATTGGCGCCATTGCGATCAGAATATTCTCCGCCTTGTCGTTGTGGCGAAAAGACGCAAAGACTGCGACGTAGTGCTCTGAACGGAAACTCCACCCGTCAAAGATGATACCGAACGACTTGGGCAAGATACTAGCGATCACAGTTTCAACCTCACGGACCAGCAGACACATGTACTTGACGAGGCTGTCCGTGGAAAGACTGCCAATGTTGACGTAGTCTGAAGCCGCCTGCGTCTCGCAGAACGAGAAGGGAAGGTTGCACGAGAGCACCATGTCGATCCAAGATAAGACCTTGTGCGTCTTGTCGTCGATGAACCCAATTAACGTGCCCGTATTTGCGCTGGCGCTGGTCCTCTCCGCGACAAAGTTCGTGTGCCACATAAAGATGTGGCCAAGTAGATTTGTGTAGCCAGTATTGGGCTCTATTTGACGCTGGACACCTCAACGACACACGTAGACCGCAGTAGGCTCTTCATCTTCATCGAGCACACACTTGAAGTAGAAAGACGACACTTGCTTCGACTTGAACGGGTCGGTGCTGGCCTTCTTTTTCGGCTTGTCCTGCTTTTTCTTCTTCGGTGGCCTAGACGACGTCGAAGCGGGCTTCCAACGCGGCTTCGAGCCGCTCCGTGGAGACTTGGCAGGCATCTTGTTGAGTGGGGTAATGGAGACGTTGTTGGCCAAATTGAGAATGCGCAGATTTGGCGAGGCTTGGTGCACCAGAGAAAGCGATCAACGTGATCCACTGAAGCGAGAGCGTCCTGTGCACCAGTGATCGGGCTGAACCGTCAAACCGGACCGGTACCGGACTCCACTGCTTAGGGTTATTGGCGAGAGAGAGCAAAAACAAATACTTAAACGTTTCAAAGCGAAACCGATAATAAATAACTTTTCGGCCAAAATACTAGAGTATTTAATAAAAATAGTATTTTCGGAATCCCTGCTAGTGGGTACTATTTGCTAGAAACCATTGAATGTAGCACTGCATGCAAGACCCTGTTGAAGGTAGCTGTTGTGAATCGGCTCCGGTTGCAGCCGTTGGCGCTACGGAGGTTGTCGCAAGGAGCGACAGAGCGGTCGTTGCTCTAACCTAGAGGGACGAGGTTGGGGTGAACGTTCGAGAAGCTGGAGAGAAGCTGCAGTATGCAGAAAGGTGTTGAAGTAGGATGAGTGGCTGGCAGCGCTGCGGCAGCCCAACTTGCATGGGTAGGAGCTCAGTCTGGAATCGGCAAGGTCGGAGAGAAGTGCTAAGAAGAGGAAGACAAGAAGAACAAGAAGAACAAGTTGTATTTGTGCATTACAACTGGCATGCTGACGTCTACTCGGACGACCGGACCGGAATCGTAACAATAGCCACATGGTGGGCAAATTATAGGATATGAACGCAATCACTGGAGTAGGTTCAACGGGTCGACAACTGAACTACATGACATATGCCAAAGTGTACATTTCCACCACTGTACCGATTTATAGGTAAACGTCATTATGAGTCTCTAACACAACTACAGTAGTGTTGTGACTGACTTGCATACCGTAATTCTCGTCGAGAATTCCATGATACTTGTACGTATTTTGGTGCCTTCGAAACGGGATGACGGTTGCCGACTCCTCCCTACCAAATATCGACAATAGACACTTTTCGAGGAGATGGTCGGATACTGGTTGTGGGATAGCTGCTAGCCCATATCCCACAAACTACAGCCAGAAAGATTTGCTTTCGACGCACGATGTTTGTTGGATAATCCAAGTGATTTTCGCAGCAGCTCTGGAAGGGATCACGGTTCGAGTACCGCAAAGCGATGGAAATATGCGGTGTAGCTGCTGCCACTGCTCTCATGTTGCTTCTGGACAAGCTTGATGACACTGACGAAGCTCTTTTTTAAGGCAGGGTGCAGTTGACGTCGTCGAACGGCCGCTTATTCCAGATGTGCGCTTCAGCTTTGGCACCTATCCTGATGCCAATGCACGCGAGGACTTTCGCTTCACTTGCTCCGAGCTGAAGCGACTGGCCGGTGTAACTAACATGCCACACGTATTCATCAGCGGTGCAGGGGACCGCCTCTTAGGCGTCGAGGCACTGGCTATGCTGTGTTATCGCCTCTCGTACCCTGGGAAGCTATCTCGAATTCGGAAGCAATTTGGGCGCTCAGATCCAGCGTGCAGCCGCATCATTACGGACACCTGTGAGTACTTTGTGTAGTAGGGGAGTCGCACACGAACCAGCTAATGCTGCTAACAATTTATTTTTGCTCGTTTAGATTGCTTCCTCGACAACGAATGGAAGGACATAGTCTTCTTTCATGATCAAGTGTATGCTGAGCGTCACGCTCAGTATGTGCAGGCTATCACTGACAAAACAGGAGGCGTCGTCACCAAAATCTCCTTGTTCATCGATGGAACGAAGGGATTCATTTGCCGTCCGGGTAAACGCAAAAATGGACTCCAAGCTCTTCAGGAAGCCCTCGACTGCATCCCGGTAGGCGACAAGGAAAACCTGCAGAAAGTCTGCTACAGCGGTCACAAAAGACGACACTGTTTGAACTACCAGGGTGTGTGCACTCCAGACGGTAAGCTGGGACTGTAGGAGCTGAATACTCTTTCGTTATCACTGATAGTTTTGCTGTGGCACTAGTAGGACTATGCATTTCCTTCTATGGGCCTATCGAAGGTCGACTTCATGACTCTACCATGCTCCGCGAGAGTAAGCTTCTTCCGTATATCTCGCGCAGCCACTTGATCAAAGACTTCGGCGTGTTGATATACGGGGATCCCGCGTACGGGATTAACGACCTGCTATGCAGTCCATTTCGCAATGCCTGTGCTGAAAGGCGCTTCAACGTCATCATAAGCAAGTCGCGAGTATCGATCGAATGGTTATTCGGTATCATCAAGAAAAAGTGGGCATTTCTTGACTGGAACAAGAAGCACAAAATTCTGCTGACTCTTGTTGCAAGAATGGTTCGCGTGGCGGTATTGCTCACGAATGCTTCGACGTGTATGCACAATGGCAATCAGATTAGCAAGTATTTTAACTGTACGCCTCCGCCACTAGAAGACTACTTTCGGGAGCCGTAACACATCAGCTTGCTAGTCAACTGCTTTAGCCCTTTGATATTCTCTCGAGAAGACTAGCAATTAGTTTTGCTTGAACATCTCGCTCTTGTTGGCGTTCTTTTCGCTCTTCTGTGCGTTCGGCTCGGTCCTTTGCTCGCTCAACCCTCTCAAAATCATGTCGTTGCTTCTGCTCGTTTTGCTGCTGTTTCATGAAATCCTGAAACATCGACGCCCTCTGCATCTTAGACTCTTCCAGCAGCGCCATCCACTCGGGCTCGCCTTTGCTGCGGTTGGACCGGTTCTGTTTTCCAGCAGCCTCCCCACTTCATTGATGTCAGTGCCAGGAACGTCACCACGCGAGAGACGCTTTCCGAGTTGAATCCGCGCTACGGCAGCCTGCCGAACAACTTCACCCGAGTGCTCTTTTGCCAGCTGCTCTCCTTTCTTGGTGGCTGTTTTGTTCGCGAGTTTGGCTTCATAGTCGTCGACGCTTGATACCAGCTCGGTCATGGCGCGGATGAAAGGGGTCTCACTCTCGTCCGTGCCCGACTTCTTCGCGGACTCCGACTCCCATGCACGGTGCTTCGCTAGTAAAGTCTTGAACCGTACCTTTGCCGTTGTTCCCTTGATAGCCTTCATGTTGAAATTTGGGCTGCTGTTCAACTTGTGTGTAAGCCCCTGCCATTTCTTGTTCACCTCGCCGTGCTCGGCTATGAACGGAGCGTCGACGTTTACTTGCACAGTGAGAAGGTAATCCTCCTCTGGACCGAAACGTTGACGCATCTTGCGATCAGCGGTGGAGCTGGCGCTCGCATCCAGCGCGTCCTGCACTTGCAGCTGGACTGTAGAGTTTTCTTCCGCATTTGACGTGTTGGGATCGTTCTCATCTTCTCCTCCGTTGCCGCTGTAGCCTTCTCCGCAGTACGGAGACAGCTGCTCTTCATCCCGCAGTAGAGCGCTACCGCTGGTGGCACCGTCTCTCTCCGAAACTGTGTCGTCCGAACTACTGCTGGCGCTGCTTGAACGAGGTTTGCGGCCGACGCGAAGGTCTAAAACATCTTGCATCTGGCGTAGTGGAGAAACCCGATCGCCCAGTAGCTTTGGAGTGGAAATCTTTGAGTGGGGGAGGGGAGGGCGATGAGAAGACCTGTAATCCGTAATAGCTCTATGAAGTCGGAAATAATAAGAACTGGGAGTATATTTCGTATCGGCGCCCCCACATCCAACGGAGGTGTTGGATAGAGTGGCGGTTTCACCGCTTTGTCTGACAGGGTATGTTGGATATTGGTTAGCCGCCACAGAAATGGTTTGTTTATGTGCTTCTATCCCACAAGTGATAAACAACTCGGGTCTCGAAAGGTGTCTAATGATAGTATTTCATTGCGATATCCACACCATTCTGGAGCTCTGTATCAGAGGCTGAAATTATTAATACGTCTTTAGGCGCGAGACACCCGACTTTTTCCTTCCTGCTTTCACATACATTTATCCATACTAAAACATCGATTAAATTCGGCGCTTCGACATTTTCTTATTTCCGGCACAGTGGCAATAAATTCTGCGAAGTGCCGTAATTACCGGTAAGGAGATTTCAGGGTTTTACTCTATTTCGTACCACCCTTCTGAGTCCACGCCTCGTGTGTCTCCACTGCATGGTCCCCCGTTGCTGCTGCTCCTCCTTGCCACCCTTCCTTGCACCAGCGCCACCACAGCAGTGCGTCTCGTGACTATTCACCCTCACAACGTCAGTGCTTTCACAGAAGGTCTCGTGTTCGACAGCGGCGCCATCATCGAATCCACGGGGCTCAATGGGGCGTCCTTCATCCGCGAGTACAAACTATCCGACCTCCACCCAAACTTCTTCAGAGAAGGAGACGCACACAGCGTGCCACTTCTGCAAGAGTTCCGCTTCGACGACGCCATCTTCGGCGAGGGGTGACTGTCCTAGGCGACAAGCTGTTCGCGCTGACGTACAAGGCGCAGCGGGTGTTGGTGCTGTCCCGTCCCGACTTCCAGCTGATCGGTCAGTTCCCCTCACGACATCCACCAAGGAGGGCTGGGGACTCACGACGGACGGCGAGTTCCTCATCGCCAGTGACGGATCGGCCACCGTCCTCTTCTTCGACCCGCGCAGCGACTTCTCGCTGCACCACAACATCACCGTCCGGAAGGATGGCAAGCCGGTGACCAATGTGAACGAGCTAGAGTATGTTGAGGGGAACTGCTCGCCAATGTGTGGTTCGAAAACCACATTCTGCGCATTGATATTGCGACGGGGGACGTGCTGGAGCAGATCGACCTGGACTGGATACCCAACATGGTCGCCAATCTTCACACCAAGGCCATGAAGGTCTCACGGTATAAGATGGACGCTGTCATGAACGGAATCGCCTACGACCCCGTGACTCGTCATATATTCGTGACCGGCAAACTCTGGGACTCCATGTTTGAGCTCGAGCTGTCGTATCTGGATGCCCACCAACAGTCAATTGTCCCTTGAAGATGAAGATACATGTATTCGGTGAACGCCACAAATGTAAGAGATACTAAGCGCTACACAACAACAAAAACTGTACGCCTGCTTTCGTTCAGCAAAAAATCGGCGTGGGGGTATCCGCTTACGCGAACTTCTCCGAGTGGAAGTCGAACAGTGTGCCATCAGCCTTCGAGGACGAGTACTTCTTGCACATGTTGTCCAGCACTTCCTCGAGCTCGTGGGGTCCACAGCAAAACACTCCTACCTCCTCTCCGGGGTGCTGTTCTCTAGCATCCGAGAAGATCTTGTCCCAGTCTGGCCGGCCGAAATGCGTGAGTTGCTTCGTGTCCATTCCGGAAACAAAGTCCTTACCAGTCTGTTCGTATACAAACTCCTGGAACATTTTGAGCTGTGAAGTATTTTCCTCGCCACCAAGCACTACCGTACTCAAGTACTGATGCGTCTCAATCACGTTGTCCCTGTCCATTTCGCCGATCTGCTTCATGGTGCCCTCAAACCAGCTCAGAGACTCCTGACCACGAGTTACCCAGTGGAAATACAGCTTCTGGATCTGGAACGAGCTCGGGTGACGAATATGATCGCAGTTTAGACAACGGTTGTCCTCCCACAGGTGAACCACATCCTTCAGAATCGAGGCGAACGGGGTAACGCCGATGCCACCACCGATGCAAATGACCGTCTTGTAGCGGTGGTAGTCTTGTGTCGGAGCACCAACCGGACCATCCAGATACACGTCGGGGTACTGCAGATTGCTCGCGTGGCAATTCTCGATCACGCGGGCCATAGCATCCGTCCAGTCCCCGCAGACGCGAATGTGGATGCTGATGTAGTTGTCACCCGGGGACGATGAAATCGTGAACGGGTGCCACTCGTGAGATGAAATCTGAGGACAGTTGATGTACAAGTACATGCCAGGTCTGTAGACGAACCGACGAGGTTTCTCAAGAAACAAAGCAACGGTACCGTCCAGCTCCATAGCCTCCATGATGCGCACAGGCGCAGCAAACATCTTGGCGTAGCGAAAACGACGCTCGATGAGGTACAGTAGGAACGGAGGCGTGATCCAAATGTACGACGAGCAGCGAGCAAGCCATGAAGTAGCTCCATGGAATGCCAACACAACCAGGAACGGCCCGAAGAGCATGTGTGAGTACCAGAAGAGATTGAACTTGCCCTGACGGAATTTCGGGATCGCAGCAAGTGGAAACGAGATACAAGTGATGACCAAAGGATCACACCGGTCCACACTGGGAGCGCTTGTAGCATAGTGGTGAACGGAGGACGCTCTCCGTTCACAAACGTCGAAACGTGGCGAGTGACGAAAATGGATCGCTTGACCTCATCGGGTGTGGCAATGAGGTACAAGTAGATCTCGTTGAACACGTGAGCGATCGTGTGGATGAGACCCGCAATCAGCAACACACTTCCCGAGATCTTGTGGAAAGCGATGTGGTCATCGAACGGGATGATGCTCCACAAAAACTTGCTGCGCTTCATCACCTGCGTGATAGAGCGACACATGGGTAGGAGCACGAACACGCAGTTCAGCATGGCGACCTGGGCGTTGGCACGGGCGATCCGAAGACCCCAACCGATAGCAGGGTCCACTTCGTACATGAACCACTTGACCCAGAAGGCAATGTTGTTCAGGATGAAGTAGAATAGGAGCCACCAGATACGCAGTTTGTTGTCACTGTACCATTGACTGAACTTGCTTTTCCGTCGAATGGGAGCTGCGAAAACAGGCTTGGCCTCCTTGAGATGGTACGAGTCCGACACGTATGGCTCGAACACTGTGCAAAATTGTTTAAACGTCATTGCATCATTTTGCACATGAGCCTTGCGGAACATGAGCTTGGCCACCGTCTTGAACTCCATCCCCACCACGTCGATCTTCGCACTAGAAAAGTTCGACTCCAGCAGCTGAACTATTTGGTCCTCGACAACATAATTGGTATTGTCTGGGTCCAAAGTGTCGAAGATGAAGCGCAACTTTTGTTCGGCATTTACTCCCAGCTTCATGACGGCGTCGATCAGGATGGCGTTACCGTCAATTGTGCCGGTGCTGGTAGCATATCCATCGAAATCGTTGCCGTCCACCTCAAAAGCGTCGGAGAAGGTTTCGCGCTCGATGTAGCCATCTTTGTCGATGAAGTTCCCCATTGCGTCACGAAGAGCCTCGAGCTGCTCCATTGGTGTGAACGCTTTCTCATCCATACTCATGGCCACGTTGTACTTCTGCTCGAAGTTGCAGTCACCAGGAATTGGTACCGTCACAACGTCACTTCCGGGAGGGGGCCGTACATGTCGGACTTGCCAGCAGGAGGTGCAACGCGGCATTTCTTGCGGGTGACATCAGAGTGCGAAGATACGCTCGAAGCTGACAGTGTCAGACTTTGACGTACCATGTTGGACCGCATCATGGCATCCACATTGGCACGGCGACGATTTTTGCGGTTGTTCCTGCAGTTGCCAACCGCGTGGGTGGTCGTTGAGTCCATCGACATGAACTTGCTGCTGTCCATGAAGTTGGTCGCCGCTGGTTTCCGGAGCGGCGGATTCTGGTTCATGTTGATCATAGCCGGCATCATGGGAGTCGCCTTATCACCAAAGCGAGGAGCATTGGGCGACGGAGTGGAGACGTCAATGAGCGCCTGCGTTTTGGCTGGGGTGATTTTCAGGTCGTCTTTGGGCTTGGGTCGTTTTCGTGAGCGGTCCATGATCGGAGACGGACTTCACAAAGCAAAATGGAGAATGTGCACCACCACCGCCCCGAAATCTTTCGCTTATTGTCGTTTTACTGTCGCCATCCTTGATGATGAGGAGGTGCATGCTCTGTATGTAAATTTGACAACTATAATAGAAACGCGCACGACGACTATCCTCGGAGGATTCAACGTAGCACTCGAGCTCAGGAATGGAGGCATATCGGTCCTCTATAAGTTACGTGCGCTTTACACGGACACGCGTTGCCACCTCGAGCCGATAGCTAGCGACGACCATTTGCGATTATGAGAGCAAAGGTGGAGTTCGCGGCATAACGACAAACTCCACGAAAAATGTTGGTGCCAAACCGCAGGTTGTAATTCTGCTGCCACCGCACCACCAAAAGTTTCGCGGTGGTGCCGCACCCGTAGCAAGTTACTGTACATATAGTCGATACCCTTAGTAGCCTGCTAAATAATTGAAACCTGCCGCTGGGCTTTGTTGTGGGGTACATCGAAGTACCTGTCAGCAACTTGCATCTCGATGCAATGCATTTGCATTTGTTTCACGCTACCATTGCCCGCGACAACTGCAACGGCTCCAACCCCGTGACGCAACAGCGAAATGCGTTAAATGCCAGAAACACGCAGGACCAGCGTTCGGAACCCCTTTCCTTTAGCACAGCCGAAGATGCTCATGTAAAGATGTCGAAAGCGCGTTTCTAACGTTTCGAAGTACTCTCATAATTTACGGAGTAAATATCGGGGATTTGTCGATTCCATGAGCTGGTAAACCCCTACAGCTTGAATAGCGGTGGCCGACCCGTGTATCTTTGCTGTTTTTCGGTGTGATTAAAACTATTTGAAGTCGGTTGTGGAACTGCGGATCAATCCATTTGAACCCGGTGTTGGCCACGCTCCATTGCGGCACCGCACGGTATTGATCTTCAACCGCTTCATCGCGAATTTAATATTACGAGTTCTGTGGGGATACAACGAAGGAAAGTATCCACCCCAAGCGAGGTCCTCAATTGGGATGCTCTGTAGCAGTTGGGGCGCGGTACACAATGGCACCTGGATCATAGCAAGATTCCCTGCCCTTCGCTGAGCAATGAAAGTCAAGCCAATTGTTCTCCTACGACAAGTAGAATTATGCTCAAAGATTGAAAGGCTAACATCATTCACCGCTCAGTTTGGAGTTATTGCGTCAAGCAAACCATAATCACTCATTCTAAACGGACTGCCGTTCCTTGGTCGATTTTGGGAGATTCTATCGCGATCTGAAGACTTCGGGGAGGTAACCAGAACTCATCGCTCGGATGGCGCGACGAATAGTAATTTGGTTGAGTAGATCCCCATCGATCATTTTCTGACGGAACTGGTAGAGACGCACAACTATCCGCACAGGACACACCCGGATTAAAATCAGCTGCTACGTGCCCATTGCTGTATGTGCAGCTCTGATCTTCGTTTCCATCATTTTCGTCCTCTTCTTCTTCTTCTTCTTCTTCTTCTTCCTCTTGAAGTGTCAGCTCGTGGATTGTAAGAGCTTGCTCCCCAAGACGTTTCTTTAGTTTTTGCCGCTCAAGCTGTAAAGTTTTGATTTCGTGCAAGAGTTCACCCTCTCGCTTCTCGATATCACCGTGCCATGATACTCGTTCTTCTCGAGCCCTGGATTTAAATCGGGCCACTTCTTCTTGTAACACCGCACACTCTTGACGCAAGGCAGCAACCAGGTTAGCGTGCTCGGTAGGCGTGGGGATATGACCTATTGGGCCCATGGAAGACTCAGGTGAGGCGGGGAACGCTGCACAATTTGGTGCCAACTTCGACTTGGACGGGGAGACGTAAGTGCCGTCAGCCTTTGCCTGTAGAAGATCATCTATGGTGTGAGCCTGCTCCTAAGTAGAAGAGAGCGAAGTGAGTTTTGTTAATTGCTATCACTCGCGCTGTTTCAAGCCAGATAGTTTTGAAACGTACTTCGATCAGCAGGTTTGCACTTAACTGTGCCGCAACAATTTCATTCCAGTGCTTTGACTTTTCCTGCTTGAGCAATTCGTACTGCGCCACAAACTCCTCGTATCGATGTGTAAGTTGCTCGTGATCTTGCGCTATAGATTTTTGTCGGCTTCGAGGGTTCGAATCTGCTCCGTCAATATGTCGTGCTACAGACGAAGAAGGTTCAGCATTTCTACACACGATAAAAGGCTCCAAGCGAGGCTTACCTCCTCCAATCGAGCGGCTTCGAGTTCTTGAAGTTTTTTGCTCTGATCTGCGGTCTGTTCACACATGGCGTTTAGACTCGATACACCGCCAACCTACGTTACGACAACTACTCACTTACCACAGACGTCAGGCTCGTCAAGTTTTCGACCAGGTCTTGCATCGTTTTCTTTGTCCCTTCCACTTGCTGCGCCTCCTCTTCTCGCTTTGAACTCACCTCGCGTAGCTTGGCTTGGGATTCCTTTAACATGCTTGATAACCTCTGTTCTGTTTCCTTAAGTTCGTCATGCTGCTTTGTCACGGTCTTGTGCTTGCTTCGCAACACCTCAGACTCCTCGACGGCAGTTTGCAATTGTCGGCACGTATCCAAGTATTTTGTGTTTACTTCTTGGAAGCGATCCCAGCGCTCAAGCTCCATGTTCGTCGTAACCTCCAGCCGAGTTTGTTCACGAACCGCATCCATTTTGGCTACCTCTTCTTGTTTCCTCTGCTCAAGAGTCTTTAGACAATGTGGGCACGTGGCGCTGGTCTTCTTGTACTTTTTCTCAATTTCCCAACATTCCTCTTCTTTGGCCTTCATTATTTGTTCATGCCGCACCTTCAACTGCTTCATGGACTGGTAGATCTGTTCATTTTGCTGTTCAATGCATGTCCGTGAGCGGAACAAACCATCATAATCTTCCTGAAGCATCCACAATTGCTCCTTCGCGTGCTGGTGATTCCGCAGCACTTCCCGCCACTTTTCCTTCATGTGCTTTATCATCAGCGAATGCTCAGACTTCATCTCGTTCTTGGCGTGAAGCGCTTCCTGAAGAGCAGTCGACAAATCTGCTACTTTTCGTTTGTACGCAGTCACCTCAGCTCCCATTTTCTCTTTCAACTGGAAACTAGACCGTTCACGGTAACGTGCGTCCTGCAGTTCTTTATCAACAAGCTGCAGCCGAGTTTTACTCTTTTGCAGCTCGTCTGCCACAGGTCGATGCACATTCTGCCACTCCTTCTGCTCACTCTCCAGTTTGCCTCTTAATTGCTCCACTCTAGCACGCAAAGCCTGACGTTCCTCTTGAGTAGCACGAACATTAGCCGCTGCTTCCTTTTTCACCAGGTCGACAGTCTCTTCGTGTTTTTCTCGCATCTGCGCAGTTTCTCGTTCAGCCGACTGAACTTCGTTTGGTCCTCTTGCCGTTGATCCAGAGCAGTCTCGAGTAAGGAGCTGGTGTGTGCAAATTGGCCTTGGAAGTTGGTACGCTCAGCTTCAATCGCTGTCATCGCATTTTGCAGCGACGCAATCTCCCGTTTGAGCTGAATCGTGTGTGCACTCGCTGCAGCTGCCGCTCGCGCTGCCCCCTGGTCCTTCTTCACCAACTGTTGCCGCAACGTCTCGAGGTCGCGCAGGAACAACTGACGTTCCTGTTCAAATTGCACAAATAATAATCGTTAGATGGCTACATTCGTCTACAGACAACTTCAACTTCAACATGAGCTTTACCTTGTCGAAGCACCGTTGAGCATCCTTCAAGGACAAAGTGGCGACCGCCGCATTCATGGCTTCCCTTGCCATCTTGAGCGGAACGAGGTACGTGGCACGTACTGCCCTGCAGACATCGGTTTACACTAATCCTGGCCTGCCGTTTTATTTTTATACATCCGCAAACGACAATTTAGCTGTCGGTTTTGAAAATGGCGAGTGGAGTGGCGCACACCAATTGGGAAGTACGTGGCCGGTATCTTGGTCAACGTAAATGGCGCTGCGTCTTCGCCAGGTGCAGGTGGTTCACCGCCATGGCGATCGCACTCCATTGCTAAACATCTTCAAAGGGAGCGTCGATGTCCGTTTGGAAGAGGAAGAGGCTCTGCTGTGGGGGCGTCAGCTGCCCGAAGCCCCACAGCTCGCGCAACTCCGTTCCAAGTTCAGCGTCCAGTTGGGTGGAGACGCGCAAAGCTCCTTCCAGCAACGGCCGTTCGGGTACTTAACAAGGAGGGGTCTTGAACAGATGACAAAGCGAGGAGACCGACTGGTGAAGTGCACTTTGGTGATTTTAGGACTTTGGAAAGGGGAACACAAAACTCACGGACGAATGTGTTACCTGACAGCGAGAGTTTTGCAAGCAGGAGGGTCTACGACTGGGCGAAGTGGCGCCTGAACAGGTGCAGATCTTCAGTAATACGTATACGCGTACTCAACTTAGTGCCCAGGCGCTGCTGGATGGTCTGCTACGTGACGAGCCCCGATTGACACCTCGAGTAAGTGTGCTCCCGCCTGAAAAAGACATCATCAACAGTGAGTGCTGGAACGGTTCATCGAGTGATAGTTGTTTAATCTTGGCATCCTAACGAAAGCTGATTGTGGTTTGAATTTGCGCCTTCAGCGTACCCAATTTTCCCCGAGATCATGGAGATGAAGGCAGCCTTGGAAAAAGACAACGCTGAGTTTGCGGCGCGCGAGCACGAGATGGCTCCGGTGAAGCTAGAGTTAATGAAGTTGTTTCCAGCTTTTAACTCGGGTCTGGCGCCATTTACCTGGTTAACACCGACCGACTATTACGTTTGCCGACGGGCTCATCAGGCCCCGTACATCCCTGGCACAGAGGTTCACGCTGAAGCTACCGAAACACACCTCGGTTTTCGTTTCCACCAGGCAAGGAAAGAACTTGATGAGCATCCGGGGACAGGTTTGAGTTTTAACTGTTGATGTTGAATGTTTTCTTCAGTTCTACTCGCATCGGACGATTTTGAAACTCGTGGCCGGACGTTTAATGCACAACGTGCTCCGTGAGGTAGGCCGTCATCTTTTCTACTAGTAAGCTCTAGGAGTAACAGTGTTTCACATACGTTTTCCTTGCGCAATAATGCAGATGCAAAAAGCTCTATGGGACCATAGCGAAAGCAAGAAGATCGTGATCTACAGCGGACACGACGTATCGCTCTTGGCTGTTCTGCGAACGATGAACGCCGAGATCACCAACGACATTAGCTGGTGGCCTAAGTACTCGTCAGCTCTTGCGTTGGAGCTGCTGGAAGACGAGGACGGAAAGTTCTTTGTCCGCGCTCGCCTGAATGGCGAAGTTCTAGCAATGGGAGAAGCTCAAAATGGCCTTTGCTCTACTGATCGATTCCGTGACATGGTTGCGGATCACATTGGGGGCCACGCTGATTAGCCAAAAACTAAGACTAGCAACGTGGGAAATAAACAAGCAAGAGTGCACTTTGTTTCTATCACAAGTTCTAAGCCAGCAGCTCGGCGACTTGCAGCGCTCGCTTGTAACGCCTCCTGGCGAGCTTGATACTAAGCATCTTCTCCTTCTCCTCCGCCGCTGCTTCCTCCTCTTCTTTTGCCGGGACACCAATGTCAATCACTTCTTGCGCCGAGTCCATGACACGCTGGAATACGAAGAAAAAAAAGCATCAGCCTCATGTCCTTTCAACCACCAACTTCACTATTACGAACCGTCCGTGCAGCGCCTTGGATGCCATTGAGGTACTCCAGTACAATGGCGAACGTGGCCTTTGGCACAACGTCAGCCTCGTACATCCACGAGAGGATCCAGTGCTGTTTCTTTTTCTGCAACCATTAAACAACAACAAAATTAGTGCCCATCAACGTCAAAATCTGCTGGTGATTTTCTCCGACAACGGACAATGAGCCGTTCAACGGACCTGGAATTTCCATGGCAGCTCGTCATCAGCCTTGGGTTCATCCCGCTTCTGCCATTGCTCCAGGTAGTACTTGGCCTGCTGGATCATCTCCGGAGAGCGGTCCGACTTGTCCTTCACCGGCTCTGCGTCCTTCTTCTTGAACACCCGCACGCGCTTCTGGGGCACCACTTTCTCTCCATCGTCGTCAAACTTGACGTGCGCCTTGGCTGTCTCCTTCTTGGTCTTGGACGCCTTCAGCTTGCCGCGCTGCTTCTTGGACGGCTTGGAGGCGGCCATGGTCAATTGACTCAATTGCTCTGCCAACCAAACGTTCCTGCGACGTGTGTGAAAATTGTGTGATGTACATGAAACGTTGTAATGTTCTGATTGGCGGAATCTTAGCGTTCTCGATTCTAACTGGTCGATAAATCTGTTCGAACCCCGCGGGAAAATCGTAACGGCTGTATCATCGGCCGCGCCAAAAATCGTCAATGGGGTTCCTCGATGTAGACGCAGTTCTCTTCTTGCGAGCGCACGGGCATCGCTTTGCTCGGTCTGTTGCATTGTCATAGTGCAAGTGTTTGCTCGCTGCAGCTTCGTAAAGTTTCAGAGTCGAAAGAGCGCCCGTTGACTCAGAAATGTGTACCAACCGCAAACGACCTCGCTCAAAGAAGCTTCAGAGTCCTCCGCCGACGAACCAGCAGCTTCAAGCCGATGACGACCAGTTGAAGCGCGTGAAGACGTACTCTCCAACGTCTGTCGACCGTGTGGGGATTGCAGATAATTCGAATCAGACACAGGACAGCGAAGAGATTGCGACGGCCGCACATCGCGACGAAATGGTGGCGGCCATTCTGACGATCACTTCGGCGCTGGGGCTCTCCAGGGAGACACTGCATTTGTGCGTGGGGGTCCTGGACAGGTACTTGGAGAAGCAGAGCATTGAAGCCTCTAGACTCGAAGCGCTCAGCATCTCGTAAGGACCTTTGTGCGGGTTGAAGCTGGAAAATTCTTGCACTGACTGAGGTGTAATTCCAGGTGCTTGTGGATTGCTGTCAAGTTCGTAGAGACACCGACGACCATCTATGATAAGAGCATCAAGGAGATTCTGCAGCGGAGGAGACACTCCAGCAACGTACGTGGGAGTCTTAACCGGTATCTGGTGAGTGATATGCCTAGATGAGGAAGCTAACGCTTTTGTCGTTGTGGCTCAACAGTGGACATGGAACGAAATCCTCGGGCTTGAGCTTACAATTTTGCAGCTTCTCGACTTCAGAGTCATGGCTCCCACCATTCTTGACGGGCTGCAGAAGAAACTGTATGCTTTTCAGGGTGAAGGCAAGGAACACGAAATTGACGCCCTACCGTTTGAACAGCGTCAACTGGCACTGTACTTTGCAGATTTGCTGCTTCTTAAGGCACGAGCCAATCAGTTCTCGAAGGAACTGCTCGTAGATGCCATTTGGTTCGTGGTGTCGGGAACCCAGATTGCCGATGTGAAGCCGCCCCTGCTGGAGCCTGTCGTGCTTCTCTATCTCGCGCACCGTGACAACATCAACCCGAGCCATGCAGTGTTCAAGCCGTGGTTTGCGTTACGCTGTCGCTACGGTGCCTTCCTCCCCTCTCCGTGGAAAGTCCCCTACGACTCGTCCTGCGTTTGCCGCGTCTGCGAGCATGTGCAGGAAGAATTGGCGTCTTGATTCTGCTGTCTTCAACTGACTGTCTCGCCCAGTACAATTGTAAACGTTAGACAATCGTATTCACGATACAATACATGTACATACCATATCCGATGCCCATTAAAACACCATTGGTCCACGAGGCTGTGTCTATGAAGAGGAGTGGCGAATTTGAATTGATAACCAGGCGGCAAGTCCAGAAAACTTGAATGCGAGCTACCACTTGGCTCCCAGGCGATTCTACCTCTAGCAGAGTCTGCATGTCGCCGTCTCTAATGTGACTGACAGACGGCGTCTAACACCGTTGCAAGTGCGCAGGGGTAAATCTTGTGACGAACCCGATTGGCTTAGAGGAAGTGCGTTTTGCGGAGGTCCTGGTACTTTTTGTATCCGGCAGCCGCAATGCCAGCGATGATGAACACAATGATGAAGAACGGGGTCTTCCAGCTGCTGGACTTGGCCGCCGTTTCCTTCACGGTCTCCTCAAGCTGCGTGTCCACCTGGTCGCGAATGGCATTCACGGTGCTGTGCACACGTTCCACCACCTTTCCGTTTGCCCAGGCCTCCAGCTCAGCGATACGCTGCTCGTCCTCGGTCCCCTGCTGCTTCAACTTCTGGATCGTGTTCTCGGTGGACTCCTTGAGCGCAGTAAACTGGTACTCAAAGTCTTCCAGCAGCTGAGCATACTTCCGCCTGACCAACTTCATCTTATCGTCGTTGCTCCCCTTACTCATCGTCGCTTCCAGATCCTTATCCACGGCATTACGTTGCTTCTCGTCCTCCTTGGCGGCCAGCGAGTCAATCACATCACTGGAAAAAATACAAAACACCAAGTCGTTAGACCCATTTACCAACAAAACAAAAAGTCACAATAACTCACTCGTAAACGTTGAACCCAATCACGTCGTGGTTGTCAGCCAGTCCACCAGTCGACGCAGAAATGCCGACGTACGCGTCGGTCACCCAGTCATCGCCAATGGTCAGTCGCTGGCTGTAGCATTTCACCCAGTTACCCGACGCGTCGGCATCAATGAGGATCGTAAACTGCTGGTCCGCCTGTGTGTACGTGAGTTTGGCACGGGACATGTTGAGTGACGGACTGAAAGCCGCGTTCTTCTCGTGGTAGCGGATCCCGGGCGCCATACACCCAACCTTTTCCATGTCGTTGAGCTCGTCCAGCGTCTTGGAGCCGTCGTTCTCGAAGAACGTCACGTCTTTGTGACCCCCGCCATGCTCCTGGTTCACGAACGTGTCGAACACGACACCAACCCCTTGAAGTCTCCGATGAAGCCGTGGTTGTCTCCTGTACGTACTTGCTGGTCGTGAGCCAGAGCGCCAGGCCGTCTCCGAACCACGCTTTGGCTTGGCCGCTGATGCGGAACGTGAACACGGCCGCGAACTCCTTGGCCGCCAGCTTCTGCTTGCCCCAAATGTAGCCGCGTTTGCTCTGGCGGTCGGGCGTAAGGCGTGCAAAGTGGCGGTTCACGGCCGTGTCTCCGCCGTACTGGAAGTCGTCTCCAAGCTGGCGCAGCCCTTCGCCGTCGATGTCGTCGAACGGCTTCTCGAACGAGACGTGGTCCAAGCGCTTGGCAGCTGTGGGAGGGGCGCTAGCAACGCGGCAAGCAGCGTCGCTGCACACAGCAGCATGTGAGAGGCCCTCATGGGGTGATCGAGAGCAGGTCAGGAAGTGCTGGCGTCTGCAATGGGAACTCGGTTTGCTACGTGGCAATGATCCGACCAGATGTACCGTGAGTACGTGATGTAAGTACGAAAAGGTTTTTTTTTTTTGAAAAAAAAATGCACTTCAACTTGCCTTTTATGCGTGTTTGCGCTTGCGAGGGTTCCCGTAGTGGTCTTCGTACCACTTGACCACTTCCGGAAGGCGGTTGCCGTTGCCTACGTAGTAGACACTTGGCGTGATGCACTCCTCGACGTTCGTACGGATAAACTCGAGCACGGCGATGTTGTCGCTGCGGGCTGCACTCGAGGCGTCGTCTCTGGAGAGCGGCTGCAAGTGGAAGTGCAGCCATTTGACGGCTGCGAGCTGCTTCTGATGCACTGCACTTCTCATGGCGGTGCTCTGCCATTTCACCGAGAATTTGGCGGCCAAGAACTCCATCACCCGCACATGGCCATTTCGAGCTGCTCCAGTCATCGCAGCGGCTGAACAGCCTTCCTGTCGATGTTCGTGCAGCCACTGAATCACCTCGAGATGTCCTGCAGTAGCGGCATTATTGATTGCCAACACGGAGCAGCCTTCCCGTCGATTATTGTGCAACCACTTGACCACCTCCAGGTGGTTGTTGGCGGCAGCATTGTTCATGGCTTGCTTGGTACAGCCTTCACGACGATTTTTATGCAAAAACTTCACGACGTGGAGGTGGCCATTGCTCGCAGCTTCATTCATCGTGTTCTTTGACCAGCCTTCGTTTCCAATCCGATGCAAGAATTTCACCATTTCGAGATTCCCAGCCCCGGCTACTTTGTCCACAATTCGATCAGGGAATTCTTGCTCCTTGTTGTCGTAGAGCCACTTTGCGACGTCGATGTGGTTTTCTATCACTGCGTCGCTCATCGCACGGTCAGTACATCCTACTTGGACATTATCCTGGAGCCACTCCAATATATCCAAATGGCCATTTCCTGCGGCTGAGTCCATAGCGTCAGTCGAACAACACTCCGTGCGATGCTCGTGCAGCCATTGCACCACTTCCAGATGGCCATTTCCTGCAGCTTCATTCATCGCTTTTGACGTCCATCCCTTTTTGCAATTCGCATGAAGAAACTTTACAATTTCCAGGTGACCATTTCCCGCAGCGTAATTCATCTCCTTCTGTGTAAAATGCTCGGAGTAATTGCTGTACAGCCACTGAATCATCTCAAGGTGTCCCCTAGATGCTGCAGCCTCCGTGGTGGTAAATGTTTCAAAACAGGTGTCCATCCAATGACTCCGAAATGTCCACTTTACACGTGTCAGTGCGTCTTTGAAAGTTGATTCACGGGTTTTCTGCAGAAATCTTGCAGCTTTGAGATGTCCTCCAACAACGGCATTTTCGAAAGCTTGGTCCAGCGATTTTTCTTCCCAATGTGCGTGCTTCATCAACCACCTTATCAACTTGAGATGTCCTCCCTCGGCAGCGTACTCTAGACTTCGGACGTGGTCAGGAAAAAGCCCCACCAGCCAGCGAACCACATTCTCTCGACCTTTACTAGAGGCGGCAATGAAGATTTGGTTCTCGTTCCGTTCGTACTTCTTGAACAATTGGAACGGCTCGCAATCGTATAGCCACTTCAACACCGATAGTTCCGCCATCTCACACACAGCGTATACTGCGTTTTCATCCACAGAGCCAGGATACCGTGCATACAACTCCTTCATAGCCGTCAATGCCCCTCTTGCACCGTCATCTTCGCTGGAACCAAGTGCATCGCTTGTCGGTACTGGCGCAGCTTCTCATGATGCGCAAGGCTGGGGCTGCAATCGACAACCTGAAGCACCCAGTGAAAGAGACTTGTATTTCCTCGCTCAAGCAGATCTGGCAGCGCCGTGGTCGAGACGTCTCCTACGAATTCGTGGATCAGTTGAACAGCATGCGGGAGAGCTTCTATGCGAGGCAAGTTGCGGCATACACCGCGAACACTCGTCAGAATGAACGGGTCTTCCGTATCCATACTGCTTCGCTCTTACGCTTGTTCTCGCAGATTGATGAGTGCCAGCCAGAACCTGTACTGGAAAAGCACGACAGTTAGATGATGCAACTTGACCTCCAATTCAACGATGATGTTTTTCATGATTTTTCTGAATCGTGTTTGAGTAAGCTAATGCGTGAGCAATACGAGGGTTACTCCAGTATCCCAATGCGGTCGTTACGAGCTGCAAGCTCAGCAAGCTTTGCGAGAGCGGCTGCTTCAGGTGTAGATGCAGCCACTTTACGGATTGGAGTTGGCCGTATTTTACTGCGTCTTTGATGGCTTTGGGCGGCCATTTAACACAGAAATTAGCGGCCAAGAACTTCATCACACGTACGTGACCATTCTCAGCCGCCCCAGTCATCGCAGCGGCTGAGCAAACTTCCTTTCGAAGCGCGTGCAGCCACTTCACCATTTCGAGATGTCCGCCACATGCAGCATTGTTTATGGCTGCTACCGAGCAGCCTTCTCGTCTTTGCATGCAACCACTTGACCACGTCCAAATGATTATTTCCGGCGGCCTCGTTCATGGCTTTCTTGGTACAGCCTTCACGGCGATGTTCACGTAGAAACTTCACGATATCCAGATGACCCTTGCTCGCTGCTTCGTCCATCGTACTTTCAGACCACTGTCCCATTCCGTTCTGGTGCAACCAGGAAATCATTTCAAGATTCCCAGCACGAGCCATTATATCCACCATTCCATCATACTTTTTCCCGTAATGCTCGTGCAATGTCTAGACGGTTTGCATCCACTGCATTATACATTGCAGCATAGGCGCCTCCATTGTCATCGGGGCCGATCCATTCCAAGATATCCAGATGGCCATTCCGTGCTGCTGAGCACATAGCGTCATCCATACAACCCTCGGTGCGATGCTCGTGCAACCATTTCACCACGTCCAGATGCCCTTAGCTGCTGCTCGACTCATCGTTCTTGTCGTGCATCCTGCCTTGCTGCTCACATGAAGAAACTTTACAACGTCCAGGTGTTGAACAAAAGTTCGCGGGTTGTAGAAGAGTGTACCCCGTGTAACCAGTTTACAGTGAGGTTACGAATTCACAAAAGTTGGCGCGAAACAACTCCACTACCCAAACATTTTGGATTCATTGCTCATGTTCAGCACTCCGTCGTCCAAGGCCAAGCTGCCGGCGCCCGTGCTGCCATGGGTGGAGAAGTAGTACGTGCACTAAGCACTGCCACATCAACTGCACAGCGTGACCAATTTCCTGACTTGTTTGTTTTCTTGTCACTGTAGTCGTCCCAAGAACGTGGACGAGATCTCGCACCAGGAGCACGTGGTGGCGACGCTCAAGACGTCCATCGCCAGTGGACAGCTGCCGCATTTGCTGTTCTATGGACCCCCAGGCACGGGCAAAACGTCCACCATTGTCGCTGTGGGACGCCAGCTCTTTGGCCCGGATTTCCGCAAGAATGGCCGCTTTCTGGAGCTGAACGCGTCCGATGACCGAGGCATTAAGGTGGTGCGTGAGAAGGTCAAGAGCTTCGCCCAGGGAGCCATCAGCACTGCCAGCGGCTTGCCACCCTTCAAGATCATTGTGCTGGATGAGGCGGACTCGATGACGGGGGACGCGCAGTCGGCACTGCGCCGCATGATGGAGAACTACTCCAAGGTCACGCGCTTCTGCCTCATTTGCAATTACGTGAGCCGCATCATTGAGCCGGTGGCCTCGCGATGCGCCAAGTTCCGCTTTGCGCCGCTGGAGAAGGTCTCCATGACGTCTCGTGTGCGCTTTATCGCCTCGGAGGAGCACGTGGATGTGCCGGACTCGGTGCTGGAGTCGCTGCTGGAATGCTCGAACGGAGACTTGCGGAAGGCGATCAATTACCTGCAGAGCGCTAAACAGCTCTGCGGAGATGGCGAGCTGTCGCACGACGATGTTATTGCTGTCGCTGGCCTTGCTCCACCTGAGCTGTTGCAGCAGTTTTGGGTCTCCTTGGGCTCGAACAGCTTTGAGAAGATGAAGACGGACATTGAGAGTATTCTGCTGGCGGGATACCCGGTGCTGACAATTTTGCGGCAGCTGAATGATGACGTCCTGACGCTGGGCAAGCTTAACGACGTGCAAAAGGCCAAGATCTGTCTGCGCATTGCCGAGGCCGACAAAAGGCTTGTGGATGGTGCCAGTGAACACTTTCAGCTTCTAGATGTTGCATCTTACGCCATGCGTGTCTACCATACCTCGTAACGTAATAGCTTGGCATGGTCATCAATCAGGCATAAATAAACAGGAAGGGGGTGACGATAAGCACTTGCTCACAAGAGATCCTTGAGTTCGTTTGATAGCAGTGATACTCATTTCCAGGAGGTAAGCTGCTGCTCCCATCTAGTTACTCGTGGCAATAGCTGCTCCCTGATCAGTTACCGATGACATTTGTGTCCACTCGTGGTTACTCAGTTGTTTCCAAAAGGTGACTTCGTCGTCCCCCGCGGCCACACTGAGCACAGAGCCTGTTAGAGACCAGCTTATCCGGTACACGGGCGCACGGAAGGTGTGCACCACGTGAGGCTCCCACTCCCCATCCGCTTCGTCTTGAGTCCACACGCACACAGTGTGGTCGTCAGATCCCGACGCAATGACATTTGCCGGAATGCCCACATTCGGAGCCCACGCCACGTCGCGAACCCAGTCATTGTGTCCGTACAAGGGTGTTTTCACCATTTCCCAGTAGCTACTGCCAGCATTTCCAGCATCTTGCGGTGCAGCGACAAACTGCCAGACAGTCACCGCTTGATTGCACGAGCCGGTAACCACACGCTGCACCGGTCCTTGAGCCCCCTGCGACCCCAGCGAGTTGTAGGGCGCCCAGCTCACAGCCGTACAGCCCATGCCCTCCTCCGAGTTGCGGAAGCTGGACGAGACCACCCACCCTTCCCGCATACGAGTGACGAACGATACCTGCCCGTCCGCCGACGCGCTGGCCAGACTCAGTCCGTACTCGTACGGTGCCCAGGCCACACTCAGCACCGCAAGAGAGTGGAACTCATGCACGTGCTTGAGTCTCCACTCCGTCACGTTGGCCACTCCCCAGTCCCCTGCTGGACCAGCTCCTCCCGATAGACGTAGACTTTGCCGTCCTGAGCTGCCAAGGCCAGCACAGCTCCGAACTTGGGGTGGGCCCACGCCACACGGTGGATCGGAGCCGCCGAGTCGTCGGTGAGAGGCACCACGTGTTGTAGGGTATGCAGCGGCAGTTCCTGCTGAGGTTCTTGTCCGTCCTTGGGCTGCGTGGACGCGTTGTCGTCTCCGCTCGAGACAATGGCCTTGGACACGTCGTACACGCGGAAGGTTCTGTCGGAGGAGCAGGTGGCCAGGCGCTTGCCGTAGTAGTCCAGCTGGATGTCGTAGATCATGTCGTTGTGCTCCGTGTCGATGCTCGTCACGGGGGCCTGACGGGGCTGCTGAGGGTGGCCATAAGCCGCATACTGCCCCGCGATCTCCATGTTTGGTCTTTAGAATGTGGCAGATAGTTAAATGTGGCGGATTCTGCCAGTACGGGACTAAATACTATAATTTGGTCTTGCCTTTTTAAATTTGGTCGACCCTTTTTATTTGGTCATGTGAAAGGCAACTTTTCATCA
Organism: Phytophthora syringae; assembly: GCA_012656105.1. Taxonomy (NCBI): domain Eukaryota; phylum Oomycota; class Peronosporomycetes; order Peronosporales; family Peronosporaceae; genus Phytophthora; species Phytophthora syringae. The sequence goes on from JAAKBD010000070.1 coordinate 102,184, forward strand.
GTCATGTTTGCTGTGAATGGGCCGAGCGGCCCGACGAACCGCAATGAGCGGCGCGTCAAGAGCGATCGGGAGCGCGAGGAAGAGGAGGAGACCAGGCGATGCTGGGCCGAGAAGAAGAGAGAGCAGTTTTTCCTGCAGAAGAGCGCGCAGCCTGGTGACGCCCCCAAGAGAGGTTGGTATACGGTTAGTTGGAGGTTGACAACTGCCGTTGCTGACTTTGACGTGCATTTCAATAGAGAAAGACAAAGAGAAGGAACGGGCAGTGGAGTCCAACATTTTCAAGGTTGGCGTGTTGTATTATGCGAACGGTGACGCTGTGACTGACTTTTGTTACTGTGGTCGCAGGGATGTCGAATCGTGTTCAATGGACGCACAGGCAAAGTGTCGTCGTACGTCTATACAAGAGCTTTCTAGGTGCGTTGCCTTTACGTGCATTTCTCGTTTTGGGATGCAGGTACTACCTGGCAAAATTGGTGAAGGAGAATGGAGGAAATGTTGCGTACGTATGGAGTCAAAATGTAGCGACACGTGCGCCATTTGATTGACAGTCGTTGTGCGCGAACTGTTTTCAGATCCGCGCTCACAGCCACGCGGGTCACACACATTGTCGGCTTCAATTTGAACGGATCGAAGGCAGATAAAGTGCTTAAGGTAGGAATGGGTCCTGCACATGAATTGGTGAAGGTCTGAGCTAATGTGGAATGATCCGACTTGATAGAGCTCTGGTAAGGTCAAATTCGTGAGCCCAGGTGCGTCTCTGCCTACAGAAAACAAACTATTCAATCCTGTTCACTCGTTTTCGTGCCGCAGAATGGATCTTGCAGTCTGTCAAACGCAAAAAGCGTGAGCCTGAGTTCGAGTACCTTGTCTACAAGGACTCCAATGCGACAAAATCTCTCCGAACTGCATTTTCAAAAGCAGCACCAGCGAACCAGTACATGTAGCTCTCTGGTCATTGAAGGCATAGAGTTACAACGACAACCGAAGGCAACAAACTTCAAACACTCGCATGTAAAAAGGGAAAGAATATACCATGTATAGGGTCACAACTAACCAGAGTAGCATTCGTTGTCCTTCCTTTCAGCCAAAACCGAGAAAGCGAAAGCTAGAAGGAGGGCCAAGTGCTGACCTGAGATAAGCGCAACCCGACGCCCCCTTCCAAACACCACGGAATCCTCGAACAGCCTTTCACCCGCGCCGCACACCAGCCTTATTGATCTTTATCCTGTTCTGGACCTCGAAGTACCGCGGGCACAACTCAGCTCTCATCCAGTGCCTTGGCGCACAAGATGCCGAACCTAAACTGCAGACGAATCGACTAGCGCGCGGCGCGAGGCAAACAGGACCAGACGACACTGCTTAGCAGCACTTCGACCCGCCGTTGGACGGAACCTGCTGTCCGGGCGTCAGCTTGACACCCGCCTTGGGGGCCACGGGAGCGTTGGCCATGCGCTTCTTGATCTGAGCAGCCATCATCATGAAGGCCTTTTCGACGTTGGCAGCGTTCTTGGCACTGGTCTCCAGGAACTCAATACCCAGGCTCTCGGCGAACTCCTTGGCGGCATCCGTGCTCACAACCCGTTTAGCCGTCAGATCGCTCTTGTTACCCACCAGCAGCTTGTTCACGTTCTCGCAGGCATATCTGGGAAAGCACAGCAAGTCAGACGATGATATGCAGGAGGTCCCCGCAGAGAAACCTATGGCGACGCACCTATCAATCTCGTGCAGCCACTGCTTCACATTATTGAACGACTCCTGGTCCGTCACGTCGTACACCACGATGATACCGTGGGCGCCGCGGTAGTAGCTGCTAGTGATCGTGCGGAAACGCTCCTGGCCAGCCGTGTCCCACTACAACACAAAAAATATGAATATCAGCAGCATGCTCTACAGATGAACCAACCCACCCTTACGAGGGTGAAAAAATAAGCTCCTGGTACGTACAATCTGGAGCTTGATGGTCTTGCCGTCCAGCTCGATCGTACGGATTTTCTGAATAGAGATAGAACAGTCAGCAGTCTGCTAGCAGAGTCTGGTGGGGGAGTTATGTGTGGGTCACTCACAAAGTCCACGCCGATGGTCGAGATGTAGCTCTCCGTGTACGTGTCGTCCGCGAAACGGAGCAGCAGACACGACTTGCCGACGCCGGAGTCACCGATCAGCAGCAGCTTGAACAGGTAGTCACTATAACTCTCGTTAGTCGGGCCTTATTCCCCAGCCACTCCACTGTCAGGGTTGGCACGTACTATTCAGGGTTCATGTTGGACGATTTTGGGGGAAGCGGCGGGTGAAGGCGCTTAATCTGCGGCAGGAAGCAAGAAATCCGTCAGTAAAGAAGTCTCTAGATCACTACGAGTCCCTCCTCCGCCCCCTCTGAAATCCAAGGAAAGATCCGAACAGTTTCGCGCAGAGGGCAGCGCGAAGCGTCCGGGCGGAGGGAGGGGGAAGGAAGGGAGGAGGGGCGCGTAGTGAGGCCAAACAGTCGAGAAGACACTTACACAGAGCAAAGGGAAACGACTCGCGCGTTCTGGGCGTTCTTGGGTTGTGGGTGCGGGGGTCCGCGTCGATGGTTTCCCGGAGAAGGAACGCAGAGAAAGAACGGGAACGGTTTTTGCCGAGGTTTTATTGGATGTGGTCGAGGTTTTACCAGAGTTTTGGCCAATCCCAGGCCTTAGCGTGGCGCGACGCCATTTCGCCGACTGGCGTGTGCCACACTGTGATGGCCCTGATATGATTCGACTTGCATTCGCCAGCATTTGGCGACGTTGAAGCAGGCAGAACTGACAGCGCTTGCCTGCCCTCGCCTTGGTGACGCGTAATGGTTGGCGAGCACATTCGCTTCCCAGCACTCGGTGAATCCGACGCCCGTTGCGACGCTGGCTGCCGGAGCACGGCTATAATTATATGCCCATCGAAACCGACTTTGACACCGTCGCTGATGCGACTCACCGGTCAGCTCACATAGGGTAGAGAAGCGAATGGTGGCTCAACCCGCTGCGCAGGCCAAGAATAGTGTTCGCCTCGGTGCAGTGGGCATTGCACTGATTTGCATGGTGCAAATCAGTCCTCGCGCAGAGTCGGGTGTGTTGGCCGCCAACTTGGCGGCGTTGTGCGCATCTTGCGGGAGATGATGGCAAGCGCGCTTGGCAGCATTTCCTCGCAATACTGTATCGGATCCGTAGTTGATCTGTTGCGGAGCCAAACACTGGCATCGCATATTGACCGCCGTTGTCACTGATTTCTTGAGATTCATTTCTGGTTCAACCTGTAGAGTGATGGTCTCTCGTCCTCCGAGCCAATTTGCCTTCGTCTCCTCGGCGACTTACGTCCCCTTCTCGAAGGCCTCGTCCTTACAAATGGTCATATACTAGCTCTGCGAACAGGCGTAATCCCTCGAATTAGTGTCTCTCACACTACGGATTAGCCTCCTATTCCGTCCTAGGGTTGTGCGTTCTGGTGGCTTTTTGTTCCTCCCCACACAAAGAAAGTGGGGAAGCCGAGAAGAAACGTCGAAGGCAAGTAACCAGATCGAGGCGCTGCTCGCGGCGGCGCCAGCCCTCGTCATGCTGCGCCGTCCGGGTCGTGCCTTGCATGTGCATGTGCACGTCTGTGTGGGCGTCATGCAGCCGCAACTCGCGTCTTTCAACCCACTCTGTGGGCCGAGAACGCGGGGCGAAGTGGCTCCACCCACCGACCGACTCTCGCCTGCATCTCCCCGGCAGATTTAGTGCTAATTGGGGGTGCAGCGCGCGTTTCGTACTGCTAATAGAGTGGAACGACCCTTCGATAGGAGGTACCGCGGGAAAAGAGACTGACTGGAGGCTGTTGTTTTGGGTTTTGGTGCAGAACGCAACTTCCAAGCGACGAAGAACACACCACAAGACTTTTAGCAGCAACGATGAGCTCATTCAAGAAGGAGCACCCGTTCGGTACGTGCCAAGCGCGGGTGGTTCTGCAGGGAAAGAGTTAACGACGTTTGACGGTGCCACTTTGTTGCAGAGAAGCGCCAGGCCGAAGCCCAGCGCATCCGATCCAAGTACCCGGACCGAATTCCGGTGCGTACGCATGGGCTAGAAGTGTGGGTGACAACACCTGATAAAGTTGGAGCTCTTTGCAGGTGATTTGTGAGAAGGCGGACCGCAGCGACATCCCGGACATTGACAAGAAGAAGTACCTGGTACCGGCCGATCTGACAGTCGGCCAGTTCGTGTACGTGATCCGGAAGCGCATCAAATTGAGCCCCGAGAAGGCAATCTTCATCTTCATCAACAACGTCCTCCCACCCACCGGTGCGTACTGTTGCAGATTATTTGCGTGGTGTTGCTGCTTCTAACTTTATGTGGGGTATTTTTTGTTTTAGCCGCGTTGATGTCGAACATTTACGAAGAACAGAAAGACGTGGACGGCTTCCTCTACATCACCTACAGCGGCGAGAACACCTTTGGCCAATAGGCCGCGCGTGTTGTGGGCGTTTGGATTTTGGTTGAAGATTTTTCGTCGTCGCGTGTGAGCTGCAAGCTCCGTGTTTCTTACGCTGAGAGCTGCGGTGTTGCCGGACATTCCGCAGGCGATGGTTCGCAGGAGATGGCGCGTGAAATCTGGTAAGGGGAAGAGAGGCTGAACAGCCACAAGCCATCATCTCAAACACGACAACTACATAGTATTTGCTGCTACGTTTGGTCCATTCTTCTAAAGCTGGCGATGTGGATATAATCCTAGGAACAAAACCCCAGAAAAATGCATTCATTTCTATTCACTCGCTTGATGCTTGGCAGTGCAGAGTCTCTACTCTATTGCCGCTGGAACTGCATCGTTTGCAACCCTTGACCAACCACTACAACTTCATCAGCTTCAGGAGTGCTCCTGATCGCAAGATCAGCAATGTCGGCACACTCCGAGAAAGCAGCTCCTTGCCACTCCAGTCCATAGCCGTTTTTGTCACGAGAAATGCTCCACTTGCTCACGCGCTGGTCGTAGCCAGCAGCAAACACATCCTCTTTGCCAACGCATGCAACAGTTTTGATAGCCGAGCCACTAGCATTGACAGTCCGAGTCTCCGATAGCATTTGGCAGGCTGGGAAGCGAAGTTCACGCAGGGACAAGTTCTGGTCATCACCACCGCTGATGAGAGTGATGTCAAAGCTCCCCTCACTTTCACTTCGCTCGCATGAAACGAGAGTGATGCAATTCGTGCCCATATCATGTGCCAAGTAGCTGCCACTAGGTTGCATGTTGCTAACCAGCTCCTCGAGTTTTTCACGGAACAGCGCCACGCTTTCATCCGACTGAAGGAGTACAGCGATCTCCTGATGAGTGCACTTAAATCCCACAGCGTCACCAAGCCATCAGTGGAACCTACTGCTATTCCAGCAATCGCAGCATCGCCAGCACCTTCCTGGAAGCCAACGCAAGACAAAATGGGCTTTCTTGACGCGGATCGACAGTCACCCAGCGCGAAAAGCTTGCCAGAATTCACGTCTAGCAGCAGAAGTTGGGTAGAACCCTCCGAGTTGCAAGCCGTCACAAGTCGGTATGCGCCCGAGGCCGAGGGGATGGCAAAGGTTGCAAGTCCAAGAACGCGATGGTCTTGTGCTGCATCAGCTGGCTCATGGCCGCAAATATGCCGCAGAAGATCGCTTTCTCCGCGAACCAGCCACACATTCAGGCGTTGTTTTCCACCACCGGAGAGAATGATATGCTCCACGACGCCATCCTCATTTGTCCGCCGGAACGTTGTTAGAGCTCGCACCGTAGTGGTATGTGCGGTTCCGGTGGCCACGGTTCCCCACCGCAGGTTCTTGCTGTCATCTTGGTTATTGCGCGAGCGACGGCGATGCATCATGAGACTATTGTCCTCTGCTGCAGTTACCAGGCGCTCATTTCCCAAGAAGACGACACACGTCGTCATCCGACCGTGGTGATGGTCGTGTAGCGAGCATTTGGAGAAGCAGGGAGGACTGTTTGAGACTACAGCCGCATTGACTTCATTCAAAATAGTCGAATGCACCTTGATGTCAACCTGCTGCTTCTGTGTTGCCGGGGGCGTGAACACGAATGTGTGAGATGGTAACGCCGAATCCTTATCCTCACTGGTGAAAAGCGCGTGAGGACGGCGCCAACCACCGCACTTCACGCTGAAAACTCGATATTGTGCGGAGAAGTTGTGCAGAACAGCTTGAGCTGCGTGAAAACCGAAAACCATAAGGTCACTCGTTGTCGTACCGCAGGAAGTTGAGCTCCACCAAAGCTGCTTGACGGTAGAGATACCACGGATAGATTCACGCCCCACCTGCGTCGCCGTCAGTGCTCCTCTTGAGTCTTCCTCCAGTACAAACGAGCAAATGTACCCGTCGTGACCTCCTGACATGACGGTACATGCATCGTGGTTTTGCTGGGACAGCAGAAGCGATGACACCAATTCACGCCCGTGGACACCTTTGAGTACTTGAGCTGGAGCTTGCACATTCGTACTACCGGTAGAATGGTCGTCACAGTCTGTTGCTAGAAGCGAGCTATGGAAAACGTACACGTTGCCATGGCCATCACCTGTAATAACGTTCCTCGTCGTAGCCAACTTGTCAACCACCAAGATGGACGTCATCGAGCTCTTCGCAGGGATCTTGAACGTTGCCACAGGCTTCATCGTCACGGAGGGTGACGCCAAATCCTCACTTGCCTTTGTGATGGTCGGTCTCCATTCAGAAAGAACTCCACTAGCACTACTGATGAAGAGGGCGTCTTCTTGCTCCCACCAAATCTTCATGATCCGAACATTGGCCTGAGTAGTCCACGAGGTTTGCAGTTTACCCGTGGAAGCTTCAACGATACATACACGACCCGACACGTCACCAAGCAGCAAGTATCGCCCAGAAAAATCAATTGAAAATGTTGACAGACCACCAGTTCGTCCTTGGTTCGACGCGTCATCGGCAGGCGGGTTCGTAAAGAAGAGGTCTGCCTGGAGAGAAGGCAAGTCGAGACGGAAAATCTGGCCGTGCTCCGAGGCTACAAATGCCGTAGATCCGTTGTCAAGAGGATTGAGGACAATATTGCGCACGCTGTGCGACGACAGCCCACCCTGCTTCTTCTTAGATGCAGTAGCTGGTGCTGTAATAGGGACACCGATAGTTTGACACCCCCAGTCGCATCGGACGAGGACATGAGTTGTCGTGAAATGTCCCAAAGTTTTACAGCGCCGTCGCCACCTCCCGTTGCGATCACGTTTTGCGCAGGGTGGATGGCTGCACGCCACACGTGTCTACCCATGTGCCCTTGTAAAGTAGCTGCACATTCACCGTCGAGATTCCAAAGCTTACAGAGACCATCTTCACTCGCCGTGACCACACCGCATCCACAGAAAGCAACGTCCCAAATCCGCGCTGTGTGACCCCAGGCTCGGAACACGGACGAGTACTCACCTGCAAAGAGTTCTGCACGGCTGGAGGTTCGTGGCAAGTGGAGTTGCTCGGCCGTAATTTTGTCATTGTTCGACCAAAGCTGCACGGTGCGATCATCCGACACAGAAGCTAATGATCTCGCATCAGAGGACCACGCCAGCTTGAACAGCACGCCATCGTGACCATGCAGACGTTGCGCCGGTTCCACAGCTTCTTCAGTCCCACTCTCCACCGGATTCCACAGTAAAATCTGCTGGAAGACCGTTCCTGAAGCGACCACGAGTTCATTAAGAGACCGTCCGTGAAAAGCCAATGCGTACAAAATGCACCGCTCAGCGCACTGCACACTCTGCAAAACAGCGTTGCGCAAAGGGTCCCATATTTGCACGAAATTGTGTGCAAGTCCCACAGCCACCAACAGCTTCTCGTCCTTCTCCTCAGTCAGCAACTGCACATCAAACACCCAGTCGCAAAACACTTTCGGTTTTCCCAGCCCCGCGAGCTCTTCGCAGCCCCGTGCAGCGTCAGAAGTTTGCGGGAGGTTCTGGAAACATGACACGCGCTTCTGACCGAAGAACGCGCCTGTGAAGTCGTCCGTTGCAGTGCTGGAGCCACGAGTTCGAACAACGTCGCAGCCGTGCAAAATGCCTCGTGTCAACACGTCGAACTCGCCCAGAAGATCACCCGTTGCAGTTTCGTACAGGAAGACAGTGGGTCCCACACCCACATAGACGAGAGAACCGTCAGAGGAGAACGCCACGAGCGTCACTGCACCCAGGAACTCCTGCTTCATGATCGCCATGGCCGATGATGCGAGCCAATCAAGGTTGTCGTAATTTACATGGAATTTAACTTTTTGCAATTTATCACACCATGAAATTTATTTTCATAAAATATATTTTTCTTCTTGAAAACATAAATTTCAAGGTATTTTAGAAAATCTCATCCAAATGAATGAAATTTATTGACGGTTGCATGTGGCTACATTTCGCAGGTCAATGTTGAAGTGGTGAAGATGGTTGGTTGTAGTTCAACTTTGTGAACAGTGCGTTGTCTTATAAGTTAGTGGGTACAGTGAGCAGTCTAGGCCTCACAGTTGACGATGCTAATGCTGCCTGAAGCTTCCAGAGCAACTCGCCAACGGTCTTCAAATGCCACGGTTGGTCTGGCTGCTCGTCGTCGCTTGACGTGCTGCTGTTGGTACTCGCTCACCTTGGAGTACACGGGCTTCTCCATCTGCAGCACCTTCCAGACGGACCGCGCTTTACGGAACTCAATTTGGCTTTTGCTCGGGTCGGCGACTGGAGAGAAATTCCGAGGCTGCAGTAGCCGTTCCAGGCTCTTGGAGCTCAACTTGTCGGGCAACGTGGCGCCGCGCAAGAAGAAGTCGCGGACTTGTGGGAAAATGACGTTGGCACAGGACACGCACTTGGGAACTGCTGAGAAAGTGTGTGAGGTCAGGAGTCGCACGAACTGGTGAAGTGCGTCACGACGCTGGTCGATCACGTCGGCGGAGCGTGAACTCAGTAGATGGCGTCTTGGGAACAAGAAGCCGCGCAGCGACTGAGCGAACCACGCGCAACCGAAGCACTGCATGCGAGCGCCTCCGCCACGACGTAAGAAGAACGCTTGCAGCACCTTTCGAAGAGCTCGAAACTCGGAGTAGCGACGCTCCACGCACCACTCGATGTCTGTGTCGGCAAGTGAGCACTGCAAGACGAACTGCGTGGGTTCACTTCTGCACGCACTAGGCTTAGCGTTGACCAGCTTCCCCATAAGCTTCGGCTTGAGGCTGTCGGGTCGGCACGAGATGCTCGAGTGGAAGCGCTCCTGGTCGAAAAGCATGGCTATTATAGTAACGAGGGTCCTCCTGCTCAAGACGTTGCCAATTGCACAGTTAAGCAAAGTGTCGTGCATGGCCTCCATCATGCTAATTGTAGGACCTTGCTGTTCATTGCCAGCAGGATCATCTTCACTTTCTGATCCGCATATCCTCGGCGCTTGGAAGCGAACAAATTCCTAGATTTTAACTATTCTCGTGCTGGTCTGCTCAGGTGTCGTGGTATTTTGCGTCGTCACTCCGGGAATAGACTTCACAGTCCCTTCCTGGCCACATAGCGTTACTGTCGCGGCGCCACACGTTTCTTCAACCTCCTCCTCTCAAGGTTATTGAAACGTTGCGGGGCATCCGAGCGTACGGCAATTTTCGAGCGCGACTCGTGAATATCGGTGCGGCCCAGCCCAATGTGGTGCACCCATCTCGAGCAAAAATCTCAAAACGTGGAGCTAAGTGCCTAAATATGCCATATCGAAGGTCTCCTTTCTAATACATTTGCTGTAACATCCGCCCTTTGATCCAATGCCATTCGGCAGTTCGCCGTTCCGTGCCGCCAGCTGGGGTCAACAGCTCTGACTCCTTGGCTTGAAACGTACAAAAATTTGCATCCGCGTCGCTACCGCTGGCCTCTGCGGCCGCCACAAGTTCGTTCGACAGGTGCTGCACCATTCTTTCTGTGCTACTGCCAACCGGTCTTCGTGGCTGAAAAGACTTGCTGTCGTGCCCATGGCATCCCCACGGCTGTTGAATCCACTATGGAAGTCGTCAGTGGCTCGGCCATTGCCACAAGCGAAGACAAGCAGAATCGCTCCCCAGTCGAGAGCACAGAATCCGAGATCGAGCCAGAAGAAGTTGGCGAGAAGGAGACCGAGCCGTTGAAGGAAACTTCAGCAACGGAGGAGAAGCCCGCAGCCAATTCGCAGGACGAGCCGGAGCTGGAGACGCCAAGCGACGAATTGTGGAGACAAGAGAAGAAGAAGCAGCAGCTACAAGCTCGCCCTGCTACTGCAAGAAGCGCCGAGTCCGCCACTCGTCGGCCGTTCGTCCCGTTGGCCTCCAAGAGTTGGCGAGTGCGAGCCATGCAGTCCAACACGCAGATCACGCGCCTCATGAAGGCGGCGCTGCTGCAGACGCTACTGCACGCGATCCGCACTGGATCGGTGGAGGGGTGAAAGTGGCCATTGAGCGCGGCGTGCAGGTGCAGTACCTGGACAGTCGCCAGCGCAACCTCGTCATGCTCGCGTCCAAGTGCGACACCGACGCGCGTTTGCACATTGTGATCATTCTGCTGGATGCGGGCTGCGATATGAACCACAAGGACCAGCTCGGCTGGAGCTGTCTGCATTATGCTTGGTACGTTCGTGGGAGTATTTCCGTCACTGTTGATCGCTGGTATCTAATGATGTTGGCGTAACTTCAGTGCTAGTGGTGCGGATGACGTCGCGGCAGAGCTCATTCGTCGCGGAGCTCGTGTGGAGTTTAATCCGTATGGATACGGCCCCGAAGACTTCAACATTCCCAAGGTGGCTCGTGCGAAGAGTCTGTTGCAACACACGGAGCAGCTGCAGCATGAGCAAAACGTTTGTGCATCTTGGGCAGTCTACCGCCGCCAGGCCGAGAAGGCTGGGTATGGAGTCAAGTGCAATTCGGTATGTCTGTTTTACCTGTTGGAAAGGTTTCTAGTGAATGATGACTAACTTTGCTTGCTTTTGTAGAACTGTGACCTTGGCAAGCCTTTAAAGATCACTTTCCAGGCTCCTGCAGGGCACAGTCCGCTGGACCGCATCCGTGTGGTCGACACGAATTCGGACGTGGCTCTGTGGCTGCAAGTTTCCAAAACCTTCAGCATCCCTCCTGGAAATGTGGGCACTATTACATTGGATGTGGAGACGCTGGACCGACCGTCACTGTATCGCATCGTGTACGAGAAATATGAGCCGACACCTATTCAGCTCCCGGCCTCAGTTGCTGAAAGTAACTTGTGCGTGAAGAACTTGGACACTGGAACGACTGTCTCGATGGGTAGCGTCAACAACTTGGTTCTGAAGGAATTGAAGAGTTCACGCTCTGCAACGAAGTCAAAGAAACTGTCAAACTCGGCCAGGTAAGCCTACCAGAGACATCGAGTTTACTACGTGCTTGTACTTACTTGAGTTGTAAATTTCTGTCTTATAGGCCAGCACCGAAGTCAGACAAGGCTGGGGGCATGGTGCGAAGAGGATCCACAACGTATGTATCTGCTGGGTTGGAATACTAATTACTTGCTGGACAGACGGGTATTAATTTTTTTGCGTAACAGTCGTGCTCGGGAAATCAATGAACGCGCCCGTGAGGCGATAGTAGAGGAGGAAGAAGAAGGGGAGGAGGCTGAGTTCTCGATTGATGAAACAATAACGACGCAGGAGGTTGCAGAACACCCAGCGGTCACGAGTATCACTGGTGTGTACAAGATCGTGGCAATGGGTGTTGTTAGTGTTTCGACATTGGTGACTGCCAAAGCCAACGAGTACGAAATCTCTATTAGTCGTAAGGGCCCGCTCGGACTTCAGCTGGTACGTTCATTTTTGGCAGAAACTGTTAAGCTTTCAGTTTTCCTAACCTTGGTACTGTTCGTTTGCTTATAGGCGCCCAAAATCGATGGTACGAGGAGGTCACCACGTCTCATTGTGCGTCGCAGCCATGGCCAAGCTGCAGCTGTGAATCCGGGTGATTGCCTTGTTGCTATTGGCAACGCCAACATTGAGCATGCAGGTCTGAAGCACACGCTATGGGCACTGAACGACGCGAAGCGCCCTCTCGTGCTGCGATTCCGACGTGGCAATGCCAAGGCGAAAAAGAGTCTGTTCGAAGCAGGGCTATCGAAGCTTACAGGCCCACGCCGACAAGCGGTCATTGCAGTGTAGCTGGAAGGTTTTCATTTTTATTTTGCTCAGAGTTTGGTTAAATGAAGAGAAAAACTTTATGAAATCTGTGCATGAAGGACAGATGAAAATGCATTGAACGATCTAAGGTATAACGCAGTTCATGAGCCTGTTTAGCGCGTTCTTGTACGCTCCTCCATCTTCAATTCGCTTCGGCTGAACAGCTAGGGACATTGCAGCTCGCCAAACTACACCATCGGGTGACCTCTGTCAACGTGACAGTACTTGAACGTCCTGTTCTGGCTCGCGCATCGTCGGCATAATGCCCCGGGCTTGGTTGACACATCAATAACGTGCTTTGGGTGTGCCTGTTTCAACAAAAAGTTAGACGCCGATCCTGCATACAAATTGAAGTGACAACTTCACCTTGAAGTACTCTAGTAGATCATCCGGATGGATCTCGGTTCGCGTGTCTGCTTCAGGGTCGTACACAATAGCAGGGTCTGTCCACATAGGCATGTTTCGTTAGACATTGCAGCACCACATCTGCGAAAAAATTCCCTCACATTGCTTGCCATCTCCACGCCATAGATACCAAGCCTGCGCCTCCCAGTACGCTGGCTCCAATGACCCAGCGTTCTGATACTATTCGTAGCAAAACCATCCATAAGAACAGCGTTAGCAGTGACCCCCAAATCAGAAGAAATAAAACATTGCAACAAACTTACTGCGATCGCTAACATGGATCCTGGTCGTAGTGAGCTGGCCCACGTCTTCACGTGCCCCAAGAAGTCACTAGGCGCTTTATCCGCCGCATACTTCTTCATCAACTGCCACTCGCCTCCTTTTCCATTGCCACGCCGTTTAACCCACGGCTTGTGGCCATGAAACGACCACGTGTTGGGCAGAATAATGCGGTGCGGCTCGTTCGGGTCCACGTAGACGATGCCGAAAGCCCAGTACGGGTGCTCCTGCCTCATGTCTCCGGTCTTGTAGCCTGTGTAGTAGACGAAAAGCTTGTGCACGCACGTCATCTGGTTGTGCATGAACTGCGACCACGACTCGGTCTCCTTGGGCTTCTCCTGCTTCAGCAGATTGTCCAGTTGAGCCTCAGCCAGGAACTCTCCTGTGGCCTGTTTGGCCATCATCTCCACGTCGCGCTTGAACGCCTTGCTAGTCTACAAAACACGCCACAAACCACGTCAGCAACGTCATTTCATTGCACGCAGCAGTTCGCGCTCTTAAACCCGCACCATTCCTAGTTTACCGAGATCAATCGGCGGCAGAAACGCTGCGACGCGCAGCTTGAGTTCGTACGTGAGCTCCTGCAGGTTCGCCACCTTCTGGTACGCGCGCGGCTTGACGTCCACTCGGCGCTTCTTGGCGGCCGCTTTGCGCTCCAAATTCTTCTGGAAGTACGCGCTCTCCACGCGCAGCATGCAGGAGCAGATGTCGCGGCCGTTGCAGCGCCGCGTGTGCCGCACGAGCTTGGCGTCCACGCGCGGCGAGTCGCTCTTGGCCGCTGGCTTCTGCATTCCTGTTGCCGTTCTGGCGGCTCTTTGGGTGAGTGAACCAGCAGATGAGTCGGCGTCCTGTGATTGGTCAAAAATATCTGCAAAACTGTTTTGTGGCACCTTTTGGCCGTTAAAAGTGGCACTCGCGTTTTTTAGGGCTTACTCCTGTAATGCTGGGGCTTCGGCGGTCGGGGGTGCGCGGGCTGGCGGTGGCCGCCAAGGCGAAGGCCGTGAGTCGCGTGAGAGGCACGAGGGACCTGCTGGCGGACGACTCGCAGCAGCACCGAGAAGTGCTGGACGTGCTGCAACGCACGGTGGAGCGCTACGGGTTTCGCTCGGTGGGTGAAGGGGTCGCGTTGGTGGCTGTTGTGGCGCGTATCAACTGATAGAATGGAACGTTTGGGTATTGGCAGATCCAGACGCCGCTGCTGGAGTACACGGACCTGTTCTCGAGGTCGTTGGGCGACGGCTCGGACATTGTCATGAAGGTGCGCGCTGGATGAGGTTGTGTGGGCGGTTCTGGGAGCTGTGTACAATGTACTGATGTGGTGGGCGGGGTGCAGGAGATGTACACGTTCCAGGACAATTCGGGCAAAAGCGTGACGTTGAGACCCGAAGGCACTGCTGGTACGGAGTTGCTGCTGGTGTTGAGGGCTGTGCAGCGTTTGGTTTGACTGGATGGGGGTGTTTGGTGCAGGTATCATGCGAGCTCTCGTTAGCAATAACATGCTGTTCTCGCTGCCACATAAGGTCTCGTATTCGGGAAGCATGTTCCGGTGCGTAGGAGGCTGCAGTAGCTACAAGACTGGCGCAAATATGTTTTTTTTTACAGTGTTCGAGTGTTGTTGACACTGCAGATACGAACGTCCTCAGCGTGGGAGGTATCGCGAGTTCCAGCAATTTGGTACGATCACCTGTAAATGAACAGTTTTGCAAAGAAAGCATTGATTCTTAGCTGTGCGTCGTTGTATCAGGCGTGGAATTTGTGGGTTCATCAGGTCCATCGGTCGACGCTGAGGTAGAAAACTGGAATTTCCTCCTCCCGAGGACATGACACCAGATTTTCAGGTTGATTACGATCTTTAATTATGCAGGTTATTGCAATGGCTGCCGATGCGCTGGATACCCTGGGCATCAAGGAAAAGGTTGTGCTGGAACTGAACTCTCTCGGCGATAACGAGAGGTAACAGGCGCTTCATGTGTATTTCCTTGTTGTATCGTCTGCCGTGAGATTTGGTGGTAAAACTTACAGTCTTCTGCTGGTTGCCTTTTTCAACAGTCGCACAAGGTATCGTGCTGCGCTGGAAACTTTCTTCTCGAAGTGCAAGGACAACCTATCAGCAGATAGCATTAAACGGTTGGTTTTTTAGTCGTTTATCTTCGGAGTGTGATGGTCCTATCAGGATACTCTAATGACTGCTCTACATTGTGTTTTAGACTCGAACGGGGAAGTGTGTTGCGAATCTTGGACTCCAAGAGTGAGAGCGATCAAAAAATTATTGTTGATGCGCCGCGGCTCAACGACTATCTCTCCGAGGAAGGCGGGACGGTAGGAACAGCATACTTTACTGGGCATGTTGCCGCAATACTAATGTTGTACTGCGTGACCTTCCTCTTAGCGCTTCGAAAGCGTGCTGAGTTCTTTAGACGCGTTGGGTATCAGCTATCGCCAAAATTCACGCCTTGTGAGAGGATTGGTATGAGATAACAGCCTGCAAGGTCAAAATGTAGTTGCTGACTTGTGGGTACTACAGGACTACTACAGCAACACGGTTTTCGAGTTTGTTGAAAAACTTTCGTCGGGTGGTGACGACAAAGAAGAGGAAACAGGAGGTGGCATCGCAGTGCTAGCCGGCGGATGTTACGATGGGCTAGCAGAGTCACTAGGAGGTCCACCGACAGCTTGCGTGGGTTGGGCAGCGGGGTTGACCGACTCAATTTACTTCGAGAGATGCCGACCGGGACGAGTGTAACCATAGCGGTGCGATGCATGTGCATACAACCGCAGATGTGTTATTTCAGCCTAATATTGTTGTGTGCTTCCGTTGTCACGATTCAACAGGTTGTCCCCGTTCTTGCTGGTGATGATTCGAACCATGTGCTTCAGGAAGCCATGCGCGTCGCTCAGGTACGTTGCGGCACAAATGACTGCTGCTACTATCTTGAATATTTGTTTTGACAGTATCCTTCTTGCGCTTCCGTGTAGACGCTTCGTCAGCGCGGCCTAACGGTTCACTTCTGCCACGGACGTGGTAACATGAAGAAGCAGATGAAGGTGCTGACACATTCAATACGCGAGATATGAACCAGTACGAACTAGGTTTAACGTTATTCTGCTGTATTGTGGCTCATACAGGCTGCTGAGCGCTACGGCAGCACGCATGCTGTGATTCTAGGTGGAGCTGAGCTGGAGCAGCAGTGCGTGAAAGTGAAGAACCTAGACAAGCGTGAGGAAGTTGCGGTGACGATGGAGGAGCTGCGCAACATCGAGTTTCTCTGAAAGCGCCACTGTTGAGCGCATTGGGCACAGCTGTCGCAATGTTAGAGACTGAATTTTGCTACGTTAACTGGAGATCATCTTTTGTCGTGCTGTTTCTGTCATCATTCTGCGAGATAAGAGCTGTACTTGCAATGATTCAAAGGTTCGTGCTACATACGAAGTATTGTAACGGTACACTCTTCTGCTGGTCATGTTGCTTCAATTCACTTCCTGTCAGTTAGAATGTCGTATTTTTCCACTGAAGCCATTTGGCTGAGAACCCATTTGTACTGACGAGTGTACGCGTCGTGTGCCGCGTGTGGCCCCGTGTGGAAGCTCTCCCGCATGTTCAGCTGCTCATTCACGAGTACACGGCCGATATCTCGTTGGAGGCATTGCCAAACGTGCTAAAGCGGGGGCAAACGCATCTATTCTATCGCACACTTGCTGCCGTGGAGCACACTGTTAGCCTTTTGTATCAGGAGAAGCTGCGTCAGTATCGACTAGCGATGCGCTTGATTCCAACGAAGATGACGGTGAAAGGGTGCATTGAAGGCCATGAAGGAGTTGTACGCGCGGTATCCTGGCTGTATGGATGAAGGCGCAGTACACGCTGTGTGTAAGATGGCGGAATTGTCGGTGTTGAAGTGGCTGTACGATTGCGAACCATTTCTACTGTTCAAGAAGTTCGACGGTGAGAGTCGAATTTTCATTGCCGCCTCGGAAAAAGGTCGAGAGGATGTGGTTCACTGGCTGGTGGAGCTTTTCCCCGACCACGTCCGAAGTCTAGAGTACGCTGCCGAGGAGGACACCTCAACTTGATAAAGTGGTTGACAACGCACGTGCGATGGGACGAAGACTCGCTGCGCAGGACGTTCAAAAATGCCGTGGCCGGATGCCATCTCGAGACGGCAAAATTCTTGCACGAAATTTGCTCCACTGTGTATACAGATAGCCGCACCGGTAGAGGTTGCTTCGAAAGGAGATCTTCCGATGATGACATGGCTCGAGGAGATTGGCTGTACTGGTGGGTACCCGTTTGTTCAAGCTGCAGCGTCTAACGGCCGCCTTGAAATCTTGGAGCGGCTTCACTCTAGTGGTGAACTTCATTGTTCAACAGATGCGATGGACTCCGCAGCGGCAAATGGTCACCTGGACGTTGTAAAGTTTCTTCATGTGAGCAGCAAGGCAGGATGCACGACAAGAGCGATGAGTCGAGCAGCAGCTAAGGGGCATCTGGACGTGGTGAAATGGTTGCACGAGCATCGCACCGAGGGTTGTATGGCTGCCGCTATGCGCTACGCAGCACGGAATGGTCATCTGGATATCTTGGAATGGATCGGCCCCGATGATGACGGAGGCGCCTATGCTGCAATGTATAATGCAGTGGATGCAAACCGTCTAGACATTGCACGAGCATTACGGGAAAAAGTATGATGGAATGGTGGATATAATGGCTCGTGCTGGGAATCTTGAAATGATTTCCTGGTTGCACCAGAACGGAATGGGACAGTGGTCTGAAAGTACGATGGACGAAGCAGCGAGCAAGGGTCATCTGGATATCGTGAAGTTTCTACGTGAACATCGCTGTGAAGGCTGTACCAAGAAAGCCATGAACGAGGCCGCCGGAAATAATCATTTGGACGTGGTCAAGTGGTTGCATGCAAAGACGAGAAGGCTGCTCGGTAGCAGCCATAAACAATGCTGCATGTGGCGGACATCTCGAAATGGTGAAGTGGCTGCACGCGCTTCGAAAGGAAGTTTGCTCAGCCGCTGCGATGACTGGGGCGGCTGAGAATGGTCACGTACGTGTGATGAAGTTCTTGGCCGCTAATTTCTGTGTTAAATGGCCGCCCAAAGCCATCAAAGACGCAGTAAAATACGGCCAACTCCAATCCGTAAAGTGGCTGCATCTACACCTGAAGCAGCCGCTCTCGCAAAGCTTGCTGAGCTTGCAGCTCGTAACGACCGCATTGGGATACTGGAGTTCATCCGTACGAACTGTGAAAGCTCCATTACGTCCTCGGTATTTTATGTGGGATGCGGCAACTACAACCCGGAAGTGGCAAAATGGTACGAGCACCACTACAGCAACCCTCGCAAGCGCAAATACGCTCAGTAGGCTTTGCCTACCCAAAATAATAAAAAAGCACAAAGGCAAAATTGCCTTGCAGAGCACTTCAACATGGTCAGCCAATCATCGCCATTTTTTATTTCCCACTTTTTAGCTTATATTTTCTTTGTTTTTTTCGCGCCACTAATTTCGAATTTTGATTATTTCTAATTCGTGACCACATGGAGTCGCCGACGGATACGGAGCCGCCTACGACGCAGGAGCCTCCGGAGCAAGAAGAGGTGGAGATGGAGACTTCACCGGAGCCGGAGGAGCCGCCTCCAAAGCGCCAGCAGCCCCTCGAGCTGGAGGTTTGGTGTCTCATCGTGGGGATGGTGGGGACGGCGTTCCCCGTGGTCGTCAAGCGGACCGACCGCGTCTGGGAGCTGCAGAAGACCATCAAGAACGAGGCCGTAGAGATCTTCGGAGACTTTAACGCCGCCCAGCTGCGCCTGTTTCTGGCCAAGAAAGCGGACGGCCAATGGCTGTCAGAGACGGAAGTGAGGGGCATTGAGAGCGGAGACACGGAACCGGCGATGCAGTTGCTGGAGAGAGGCCATTTGGCGTCCATGAGTCGACTGGCAGCCATTTTGAAGGACTGTGAGGAGGATACCGTCCACATTCTGGTGCTAGCACCGTCGAAGCCCTCGGAAAATGAGGTGAATGCAGATATTTCTGGCAAGAGGAAACGATCGGAGCAGTCGAACGATGACGAGACGGTGGAAGTTGCGAAGGAGGAGCTGGACACCGTTTTTGGTGCATTGGGGAAGAACGAGCAGACTGGGCACAATTTGGTCGCCACGTCGGGGCTGAGTGAGTTTTGGAAAGGCTACGGAGGGTTTCCGACGTCGTATTTTATCCGTAAAGAGGAGATGGTGCTGTGGGGACTGGCCCGGCGACTGCTCTCGAAGCGAGAAAACGAGTTGTGTTGACAGGTTCTCCGGGGTTGGCAAGTCGTGTTTCCTCGCGCTGGTGAGTTTCTACTTGGCGTTTGTCGAGAAACGAAAAGTGCTGGTCGTGCGTCGTCTGAAGGGGTTTTCGGAATCGAGTTCAGTGGTTTTTCTTGATGGCGAGCACGCCACCTGTATACGAAAGACGAATCTTTCAGCCGCCAAGATCTCAGCGCTTCCTGAGAGGAAGGAGATTGAAGGTTCTATAGTACTCATTGACGGATATTCTGAAGAAGAAGTGGACCTTCAGTTCGGGCTCTTTCCGTTCCAACTTCTAGCCACGTCTGGGGATTTCGGAGACAATGATTCCTTGTTTTTGGTGGCGTTGCCTGCATGGCGGCAAACTGATCTGCTACAATACGCCGAATCGACAGTAGATGACTGGAAGAAGTCAACTGGTTTTGGCCAAGATTTCCAAAATACTGTTGCTGAGCTTGTAGAACAACAGTACTTCTTTAGTGGTGGGAATCTTCGCGATTTCTGCAGAAACCGTAACGATGTCAAGAACGGAATAGATGGAATATGCGGCATGGTGAGCAAGGCGGAGACGGTTGATGTCGAACTGGAGCCTGAGCTGTGGGACCGAATTCGGGGACAATACGTCATAGATTCAAGCAATGAAGAACACTACTTGTGGGTCCACAAGTGGGTGTTCCCAATGGACTCGGGGTATGCATATAAGTGTATCGGGCGCTTTATGGACTTGAAGATGTGCCTTCGTCATTACGAACTCTCTCACACACTCAACGCTGGATTTGGGAGTGCAGCCTATGAGCAATGCTTCCACAGTGCTGTTCGTCAGTCAACGAAGAGGATTCCTGTTCAAATGGTGAATGTTGTGGTAAACTTCGATCCGTCAAGCTCAAACCAGAGATACGACCGAATAGAACTGCACGACCAAGCTGTTGAATGTGAAGGAAGGACGGTCGACGAGTGCTTCAAGCAGCTGTCGACAGTTTCTCCAGGGACGTATTGGCATCCCGACTGCCCCAGCTTCCCCTTCATCGACGCGGTAGTGGTCTGCGAGGCCATTCTGAGAGGGAGCAACGCGAAAGAGACCATTGTTGCCATTATCAGCACAACTGTGTCTGACAAGAAATCGTTTGAGCCTGAGGTCTGGAGGAAACTGATCAAGGCTCTTGATGACAACGAGGACATCTCCAACAATATCCCCGTGTGCTTGTCGTGGTGGGTCCCGATCCCAGTACCTGCAAACGCTTTTCCTTGAGCAACGCTTCATCCCCCAACGATTTTATGGTATGCTGCTACGACCCACTCAAATTCTTGCGGAGACCCTCGCATGCCAGGATTGCGTGAGCAGAAGTCGGCAGAATAGATCCCTTTGAATTTGTCTGCACTCTTGTTCACTTGACGTGCTGCCGACTTTCCAAGCAATCGATGTTTTCAGCTCTCAAAGGACACTTTGTCACAGACACTTTGGATCAAAGTGATCCTGACGATTGGCGAATGCGCTTCCTCTCTTCATTCGGACATTTGCCTCCACAGCAAGATCGGCCATGACTACTTCGGACGACAAGACAAGTCCCCGTCAAGTGCCGTACGCGCAGCTGGTGAGTCCGCGAGCGGCAACTACTGAGCCGGGCGTCGCCGTGTTAATCAACGACGCGACTAGCGCGTCTCGTTCCTGTCTCTTTACCGCTTCGCGACCCTCTCCGACCGGTTGCTCCAACTTATTGGTGTGCTCATGGCGGCAGTCAACGGCGCACTCTTCCCGTGCATCGCTCTGGTATTCGGTAAAGCTATCGGAGCCTTTGCACAGGCAGACGGAGGTGTGGATCGAGAGGAGCTCAACAGTGCAGCACTCGACTACTTTCTCATTGCCATTGGACTCTTCGTGACAGATTACTTGGCCTACCTGCCCTTCTCTCTCGGCGGAGCGACAGATGAAAGCGCTCCGAGCTCACGCTCTCGAGCACATGCTGTATATGGATATCTCGTGGTATGACCTCCATGATCCTCTGCAGCTGTCAAGTCGAATTACAGGCGATACGGTCAAGATTAAAGATGGTATGGGCCAGAAACTTGGCGATGGCGTCAAGTACATTTGCCAGTTCGTGACGGGCTACATCATCGGCTTGGCTCGTGGATGGGACATCGCGCTGGTGATGACTTGCATTATCCCGGTAATGGGCTGGTCGATGACGTACGTACTCAAGAGGTGGCGCTCGAGGGCCACTTACGCACAGCAAGTGTCAGCAAGTGTATGCAGAAGCAGGAGTTGTTGCTGAAGAAACACTAGGCTCCATTCGGACGGTATGCTCGCTTACCGCTGAGCAACGTGCGCTTGACAAGTACAACAAATACACTGCAGAGATCGAGAAAGGAAACATCAAGCAGAGCAGGATGCATCAAGCAGAGCAGGATGCTTGCACTAATGCTGGGCTTTTCCGTGGTTGTGACTGGCTCATGTACGCTGCTGGATTGTGGTATTGCGAAAATTCCCATCAGTGATTGAAAGACGCTTACTGGAGAGGAGAGGCCTCTCCAGTAAGCGTCATTCAATCACTGATGGGAATTTTAATGGGCATGCGGGCGCTCGGGCTTATTTCTCCCAATCTTACTGCTGTTATCGAAGCCAAGGTGCTGCAGTTGCTCTATATGAACTTCTTGACACACAGTCTGGTCCCAAGACAACCAAGGTATAGCTCCGGGTTCATGCTCTGGCCGGATCGAAGTCAATAATGTCCCCTTTGCCTACCCTAGTCGGCCAGAAGCTACAATTCTTAGGAATTACTCCGTTACAATTGAAAGTGGAAGCACTGTGGCGTTTGTAGGCGCAAGCGGTGGAGGAAAAAGCACGATTATCTCGTTATTGGAGAGGTTATACGATCCAACAAGTGGCTCGGTACTGCTGGATGGCCGCGATATTAGGGCTCTCAATGTCAAGTGGCTTCGCTCCCAGATTGGATTGGTATCACAGGAACCCGTGCTCTTTGCTATATCGGAGAGAACATTGCTGCCGGTCGAGCAGTTACAGCCGCTGCCAAAATGGCACTCATTTATCGTGTCACTGCCAGATAACTACAACACTTTGGTCGGTGAAAAGGGTGTTTCGTTGTCTGGAGGTCAGAAACAACGCGTGGCAATTGCACGCGCCATCATTCGCAAACCGAAGATTTTGGTTTTGGATGAGGCCACCAGTGCGTTGGATGCGGAGAGTGAGCGAGTCGTGCAAGATTCGTTGAATGACTTGATGGCAAGAACTAGCATGACGACGTTGGTTAGACGGCGATTGCACACCGACTGAGCACGATTCGCCATGCAGATAAAATGTAGTACTCGCTGACGGACATGTCGTTGAGGAGGGCCCCACGACGAGCTTGTGGACATTGAACACGGTGTGTACCGCAGTTTGTACACGATCCAAGAGGCAAGGGCCCAAGAAGAAGCAGAAGCTGCAGCGTTGGCTCTAGCTGAAGCAGAAGCCGAGCGAAAGTACCAGAAAATCGAGTCGAAAAGTGAACTGGTTCACAAACTAAGCAGTCGATCCATCAGAAGCGATGAATCTAGAAACAGTGGTCGTGTTAGCGTGGTCGACTTCAATGGCTCTGCTACAGAGCGCACATTTTCGGTACGGGATGCGAACGCTCTCAGCAGACCTGAGCGGAAATACTTCATCTTGGGCATGATTGGGTCTGCAATCAATGGCGCTTCGTTTCCAGCTTCCGCTGTTTTGATCAGTCAGTTGGTTGCGATCATGACACTAGACTATGCCAACTACGAAGAGTACGACGATTTATCGTATTTATCAAGCTTACCCCACCAAGTGACAGTGTATGGGTGTCTGTACATAGCTGGAGGATTGATCATTTGGGTCGGGCGAGCTTGCCAGAGCTACGGGTTTCATTCATGGCCGAGAAACTGACTGCCCGACTTCGCGGCATTCATTTCTCGTCGCTGTGCAGACAGAACATCACCTTTTCGACGAAAAGGAGCATGCTACCGGAGCACTCACGGCTGATCTAGCGACGAATGCACTACGGGTAGCTGTGATTTTCGGTGAGTCGCAAGGACGCCTTTTCAAGCCATTTTCACGACAATAGCAGCATTGCTGATCTCATTCTTGGCTGGAAGCTGGGTCCTCACACTCATTATGCTTGCCATCATCCCCTTTCTGGTTCTTGGAAACGTTTTTCGATCGAAGAACACGCGCGGCAGTAGCATTCTGGCTGATGATGACATGGCTGATGTCGGCGCTCATGCGTCCGAAGTTCTTGGCAACATCCGCACTGTTGTGTCGCTTGGCTTGGAGAGATCATCATGTGAAAAGTTTGCCGTTCTACTCGATGAACCTAAGAAAAGTGGTGAGCGTGACGCCCAGATAAATGGTTTAGCCGTCGGCTTCAGCTCCTTTATCGTGTTCGCAACGTACGCATTTGTTTTCTGGTACGGTGGGAAGCTGGTGAACGACGGGTCGATCACCTTCTTGCAGTTGATGCGGTCACTTATGGCAATCATCATGTCTGCCCAAACTGTAGGTGCGTCTGTCAGGTACATCGCGGATTCTGACAGTGCATTTGAAGCTGGCGGTGTCATTCTTACGCTTCGTGAACGTCCGTTGCCCATCGATTCGTTTGCTGAGGGTGGGCTGCTTCCTGACATGGTTACGGGCAAAATCGACTTTAAGGATGTGCTCTTCCGTTACCCTACAAGGCCAGAGGTTACAGTGCTTAAGAGTTACAGCCTCACCATCGAACCTGGTGAGACTGTTGCATTTTGTGGCCCCAGTGGAGGTGGAAAAAGCACGTGTGTTGCATTGCTGGAACAATTTTACGATCCTATTCGAGGCCAGGTATTGCTAGACGGAGTTGACTTGAGGAAGATCAACGTCCGTTGGCTGCGGAATCAGCTCGGCCTTGTTGGCCAGGAACCGACGTTGTTTATTGGCACGATCGCAGAGAATATCGCGTATGGTCTGGGTGAGATGCCTGGAATGGACGAAATCGAGGCGGTAGCGAAGATGGCAAACGCACATGACTTCATCTTGCAGTTTCCAGACGGCTATGATACCCAAGTTGGGATGAAAGGTGAACAGCTTTCTGGTGGGCAAAAGCAGCGAATTGCGATCGCTCGAGCGATGATAAAGAATCCAAGTATCTTGCTGCTGGACGAGGCGACGAGCGCGCTGGATTTGGAGAGTGAGAAGGTTGTGCAGGAGGCGCTGGACAAGGTTGTCGCCATGCATCGGCGCACGACCATCGTGATCGCGCACCGCTTGTCCACGATTCGCCATGCCGACAAGATCTGCGTTGTCAGCGGCGGGCAAATAGCGGAGCAGGGCACACATCAGCAGTTGGTTAACCGTCATGGGATCTACGCGATGCTGGTGAAGAAGGCTTCGTACGAGAAGCACCAGACGTCATGTAGTTTCCGTAATGCATATCGAGGTGTTGCTGTAACATGTTGAATACTTTGCCGCGTTTGCACCTTCACTATAGGTTAGTGCATCGAAAGTACTGAACTTCACATTTAGGTAACGCAATGCTGTGTGGAGATCTCCACTTCTTCATGTTGCGATCCGATCACTGGTCATTTTTCCTTACGGTATCATCATCAAGACAAAACATACGAGGCGTCAACACGCGCGCGACTAGCTATACCCCCACAGTGGTAAACCTGGTAAACCGCAGCTCTGTAAACACGGCCATTTAGCGTTTCTACATGTACAGTCTTGACTGGATCGCGGCATCACGAAGCTCAATTTCCACGACTCTTCTACCGTAGGCGTAAATCGATCCCCACAGATGCTCCCAACGCTATACACGCCAAGGCAGCAGTACATGTAATAAAGACGTCCAACGCCGTCTGGCTACTGCACGTCAAGTGTAGCCATTTCACCCGTGTCAAACCGTACTTAAGACAAGCAAGCAATTCATGAATTGCAGCATACAAACTTCAAGTGCCAACATTCCACAGGACTACGGTCGGCGCCATTTCGCGACTGAAAGCCGAGAAGAGCGCGCATTCTGGGTCCTCGTCGCTGCGGACCCGACGGCTGCGTGAGCCCCCGACCAGCCGTTTGCAGCTTCCTGTGCACGACGCACCCGCCCACGCCATGGACAGCGGCGTCCCCGAGTTCGGTACGTCCAGAGAGAAGAAGGAGCCAGAGAAAGCCCCTCACAGCTCTTTCTGCGTCGTTTTTGGCTTGATTTGCATGGTCTGACGGCTCTAACGGTTGTGAATTCACTCGTAATGTTCTAGTAGTCTCGGCGCCGGTCAGTGACCAGCAACATCCAGTGCCGGAGACTTCCCCGGCCCCGGTGGGAGCTGCTGAGCAGAAAATTAAAGTTGACGAGCCGGAAGCGAGTCCGGTGAGCTCTGGAGCTGATGGGTCCAAGGACCAGGTGAAGGCTGAGAGTCAAGAGAAGGAACAGGTGAAGAAGGAGGACGGTGGACGTCGGAAACGCCGCACCAAGAAAGTGAAATACGTGGAGGAGGACGACGTCTCGGAGGGCGAGGAAGCCATCATGGCGGACAAGAAGAAACGTGCACAGCAACTGGACTATCAGCTGCGAACTGTGAGTGCTGGCTGCGCTGTAGTAACATGTTGAAGTGGTGGGACTGATAATCTGATATTATGCTGTTGTGATGGGGTGTAGGATGTGGGGTACCCGCAATTGGACCAGATTGTCGGACGACGCATCAATGAGTCGTCAGGATTGGTCGAGTACTTGTGCAAGTTCCTTGGCCGTTCGTACTTGCATCTGTACTGGCTCACATTCGATGAGGTGGAGCTCTTCATTCCTGAAGGGTACCAGAAGTTTCACCGTGTTCACGTTTACGATCGGAAATTGAGACGCGATGGCTACCAGCCACTTGACGAAGTGGACGATCTCGAGGCGAACAAGCTGACTGTAGAGAAGATTTTGAACCACAAAGTGGACCCTGCAGATCACTTGGACGAGCAAATTGAGAAGCGTCGTAGCCAATTGCCTTTCGTGCCTAAATTTCCGCGCGTGACCGACTACCTTCTCATGGATAATGCTCACCTCCTCCCGGAGCGCATGACAGGAATCGTGACGAAGCTGACGAAAGAACCTGGCGGCGATATCTTCCAGCACCCTGTTGATGTCGACGAGATCCCTGACTACCTCAATTTCATCACGAATCCTATGGATCTTGGAACTATTCTCACACGACTTGGTCGGGAAAGTTACTATATTGGATCATCGGCTTTGTCTCTATTTGCCTCAGACGTGCGACTGGTGTTTCACAATTGCAAAAAGTACAATGCCGAAGGATCAGTTATCTGGAAGGTTGCAGACGAACTATTGCGATGCTTTGAGAAGTGGTTATACGATTGGATTCTTTCGCCATCGGCGTGGCTAAAGCTGCCGCCTACAGGAGACACTGAGAAAGACCAAGAATTGCAGAAGCAATTTCGCACAGAGGCTGAAGTCTTTTACGACGTATGGGGTCCCTGGCAAACTGGCTGCTGCGTGTGTGGAAATAACGACCACAGCGAGGAGCTTCTACTCTGTGATCGATGCGACGCGGAGGTTCACATGCACTGTGCCACCCCAAAATTACCGAGTTGCCCGAGGGGAGTGGTTTTGTGGATACTGTCGAGCGCGCACAAAATTCATCGAGAAAATGAACAAAATGACGCTGGGAACAGTTGCAAACAAGTCGAAATCCGTTGAGATAGTCTCGTCTGATGGTCCTACTCCAAATGAAACCTCGAGAAAAGACGAGAAAACGACAACTGTGCACATCCCGAATATTCTTATGGAGTTTACGGGTGGAGATGGTAAGTTTAACAAGAAAACGTCAAAACGCAGTCCCAAAGGAGCCATCGGATCAAAGAGTATGTCTGCAATCAGTGCGAAAGATCGAGCTGCAACGTTTTTCCTGGTCAAATGGGTTGGCCTGTCTGTTCGATATTCTACGTGGGAGCGTCCTGAGGATATTGGCGACGATGAACAAATCCAGCGGTATTTCAAGTTTAGCCGAGTGCCCAGTGCAAAAGAGATTCGTGAGTCCACGTGTCAGCTGCCGTGCTGTGCTAAACGACACCAGTATGCATTAGCAGCTAGCACAAGTGGAAAGAAGTGCTGCGACAAAGACCGCTTTTGCACTCTAGGATTTGGCCACGATGGGGATTGCAGCCGAAGTATTAAAGCTGCTGGGGGTGAATATGGAAGTGGCACGTACCAGCGGCTGCACATGGCTGAGCAAGTGAAGGCACAACTTTTTGCATTTCACTGTTTGTTGAACAATCACACACCCGACAAAGATGTGCTCAAGCAGTGCGGCGTCTATACCAACGCGTTTGTGACCACGAAGCAGTACCTGAAGAAACCCAAGACATCCAAGGAAGATGATGATGAAGATTACTCTGATGAAGATGGGGGATCATCCGATGATGATGCTGACTTCGATGCTGGAATAGATTATGATAACAGACCTGCTCTGTACCCAGGAATTCTGACACTGGATAATGACGATGACGATGAAGAGGAAGAGACTGGAGGTCACAAAAGAAAGCAGATGAAGAGGTTGGCGAAATGCTCAGCTCAATGGTGGAGCACGTGGCTCTTGGATATCCGACCAAAGTGGAGACCGTCAGTGCTGAAATCCGATACGACTCGGTTTATCCAGCGACGGTTTTTGGCGCGCTAACGGCCTTCACTGAGTACTGCATTATCCTAGGCCGGTCACCGTTTGGTCTTGGTATGCGTCTTGGTATCAGTAGTACGAGTAGCGTGTCGGTTTTGGGATTCCAGTTGCTCGCGAATGGTATGATTGGCCCCGCACAGTCGTCGGGTGCCATCTCGATCGGTGATGTGCTCGTAGCTGTGAACAACATCTCGGTGGCCGGTCTTTCGTTTAAGGATGTTGTCGGACTAATTGGTGGGTCCCCCAACAACATACTGTTCCACTTTCATTCGCCTCGACCGGCGTTCACGTACCCTCCGTACTGCCAAGCTAAGCAAGTTACAATGACTCGGGTGGAAGAAGTTCCTGATGACCCAGTTTCGGAAAATTCCAAGTACGCAAACTATAGCTATAACAAGTATAAGCCGATGCTTAAAGTGGGGGTTGCTGAACCAGGAGTGGCATTAGCAGCCTCAACACAGACGTTGATGCGGCACTCCAACTACATTGCGCCGAGTGGTCCCATGCAACATTTGTATGCGGGTGTCGTCGACAACAGCATCGACCCCCACGAGCACTTCGCTAGCTTCCTGCCGGAACGTAGCACCTCGTCAACTGGAGGATCACACGGTAAAGGTACCAGCCACCGTGGAGATGCGAATGAGTTCGTACCCTATGAGCAGTCACCAACATACAAAGGTGGCCGTACGCTGCGTTCTTATCAGGTCGAAGGCTTGAACTGGATGGTTTCATGTATCAAAGCTCAGCGATCGTGTATCTTAGCCGACGAGATGGGGCTAGGCAAGACGGTTCAAATTGTTTCGCTGATTGAACACATGAAGTCGGAGGAGTCTGTTCGCGGACCATATTTGATTGTCGTGCCTCTCTCTACGATTCAGCATTGGCGTCGTGAAATTGAAAGCTGGACGGATCTCAATGTATGCGTGTACCATGACATTGGAGATCGCACGACCAAATTTACTGCTAAGGATATGCGGGCAGTTATCCGCGACCAGGAATGGTATTATCCGGGCTCGGGCAATTCAATCTTCAAGTTCCACATCCTGCTGACGACTTTCGAGACTATTCTAGCGGATTTCGAAGAGTTCGAGCACATTCATTGGCGCTTGGTGGTGGTGGATGAGGCACACAGGTTGAAGGGTGCTGGATCACGGGTTCTAAAAATGATGCGCGTGCTCCACGTCGACCGCAAGGTATTGCTGACAGGCACACCTCTGCAAAACAACACACAGGAGCTCTGGGTTTTGCTTAATTATCTGGAGCCGGTAAAGTTCGCGAGTCTAGAAGAGTTCAACGCGAACTTTGGGACGCTGCATTCACAGGAGCAAGTGGTGAGACTTCAGCAGTTGTTGGCTCCATACATTTTGAGACGCGTCAAGGAAGATGTTGAAAAAGCATCCCACCAAAGGAAGAAACGATTATTTCCGTGGAGCTGACGACTTTGCAGAAACAATATTACCGAGCCATCTACGATAAGAATAAGAGCTTCCTGTATCGTGGTACCAAGAATGGGCTACCCACGCTAAACAACATACAGCTCCAATTGCGCAAGTGCTGCAATCACCCGTTCCTAATTAAGGGCGTCGAGGAACGAGAACTCGAAGAGCTTGGCGACCGTCCTACACCAACGCAGGTGATGGAGAAGACTATTGAGTGCTCTGGTAAAATGGTGCTCGTGTCGAAATTGATGCCCAAGTTGAAGCGGGATGGCCACAAGATTTTGATTTTCAGCCAGTTTCTGAAGCAATTAGACTTGCTGGAGCGCTACTGTGAAGCGAATTCGTTCGTTTACGAGCGGTTGGACGGTTCTACCGGCGGTAGCGCGCGTCAGAGCGCGATCGACCGTTTTCTCGACCACACTCGAAGTCATTTGTGTTTTTGCTAAGCACGAAAGCTGGTGGTGTCGGTATCAATCTCATCGCAGCAGACACAGTGATTATCTTTGACAGTGACTGGAACCCGATGAATGACTTGCAGGCTCAATCACGTTGCCACCGTATCGGCCAGAAAAAAGTGTGCAAATTTATCGCCTGGTGACCCGCAACACCTACGAAAGTGAAATGTTTGACCGCGCCTCGCAAAAGCTTGGACTGGAGCATGCGGTGCTAGGTACTGCATCCTTCAGTGAGAGTTCACAGATCGCGAAGCCCTCAGCAGACCAGCTCGTTGAGTTGTTAAAGCGCGGAGCGTATGCGCTGATGGAGGAAGATGATACTGCATCGAAAGAGTTTGCTGAGCGCGACATTGAGACCATTTTGAAAGAAAATGCACGTGTCATGGTGGTAGGGGCGGGTCAAAGGGTGCCGACGGCGATACGACTGGAATCACATCTCCAAGACCTAAGAAATTGTCGATGGCGGCACGAAAGCGGAAGTCACTCGGCGGAATGGCGGTAGACCGTTCGTCCTTTGTTGCGGAGGGATCGACCGGTGAGCTGTCTGTTGATGATCCGAACTTCTGGGAGAAGGTTCTTCCTGGAGCTGTGTCGGTAGAAATGTTGAGTCTGAAACTGGAAGATGGCAGCGCCTTGAATTCTCGTCAGTCTAAGATCAAGTTTATCAGCAACTTGGACATTGCTCTGACTGGTCTTGTCGCCGAAATGACGTCAAGCAACAGTTCTGACGATGGTCGTGTGGGCGGTAGAGATATCCAACACGAGTTCGACATTGCAATCCAGGTATTGAGTACTGCGAGCTCAAAATACCGAGACGAGTTTTCCAGCGACCAGATCGATCTTGTCAAGGGGTACTTAACAAAGCTGGAAAAGTCACGGGTGCGAAGCTGCCGACTACAACCATCGCGGACGAACATGTACCAGGATGAAGACTTTGGTACCCCGAAGAAGAAACGGAGAAGGAGAAGCAACCCAACCGGTAGCAGAGCTGCTAGCAGCGATGATGAAGCCTATGGTGGCACCCTGTCAAGAAGAAAGGAATCAAAAGTCGTGGCCGCCCTCCAAAACATCCTGGTGTCGACGGAAAATTGATGCAGGCGCCGACCGCGCTTTTTCAAGCTGGTGTTATTAACGACAGCGATGATTTGTGTACTCTTTGCGGCGACGGTGGCTTGATTTTGCTGTGTGACGGGCCGTGCCACCGCTCGTTCCATCTCGAGTGTGTGGGTATGACAGATGAGCCGAACGACGAGCAGTGGTTGTGCCCAGATTGTGCCGAAGGACGTCACATGTGTTTGATTTGCAAGCAAGTTGGTGAAATGGGTGTTGAGTTTGGAGTTACGCAATGCTCTGTAGCCAAGTGCGGCAGGTTTTACCATAAGGGTTGTTTGGCAAAGCATTCGCGTGTCGAGTGGGTGGGCAAGAAGAGGTTCCGTTGCCCGAGTCACTTTTGCCATGCCTGCCCTGAGTCGAGTAAGAAGAAAAGTGCCGCACAAAGCAAGAAGAAAAGTGACGAGCTGGCCCTTGTAAGCTGCATCCACTGCTCACAAGCTTTCCACCCAGATTGCATCCCGTCGGCAGCCAAGTATATTCGGTTATCGAAGAACCTGATGATTTGTGCGAACCACTTAGACGGAAAGAAACCACCACAAGCTGCCGCGGGGAATGTGGCTGAGTCTCGATTAGCACAGCGCGCTGGTTCGGCACTCGCTGCAGCAGCAGCTCAGCAACGATCAGAGATTCCTCAGGAGATTCCAGTGAACGAGGAAGACGAACTTGTTGAACCTGCGAAGCCAAATGGAAAGCGTAGGCGTGCACCATCCCCGAAAAGGACAACCACGTCTGGGTCGAAAAAGAATAAGTCGTCTTCCTCGGATACACATGCGAAGGCTGCTTTGCCCAAGGTCTGCGCGCTATGTCATGGTGGGAACGTTATGGGAGGGGTGCTGCTGGTCAAGACTCATCGAAAAAGTTAACACACACTGGAAACTCGAACGTGGACTCGACGGGTGCTGCCACTGCTGACATGGCTTTGGAGGGACCTTTCATCGAGGCTCCTGTCCGTTTGAAATACGCCGACAAGCCCAGCGAGTCCGTGTATGTGCACTTGAACTGTGCTGTGCACTCACCCGAAGTCTACGTGAAAGCTGATGGCCTCATCATGAACTTACCCAAGGCAATCAAGCGCGGGCGGCAGCTCAAATGTACCAGTTGCCACAAGTTTGGAGCTACCGTGGGGTGCGTCGTGGCCAAATGCCGGCGCAATTACCACCTGCGCTGTGCTGTTGAGAGTGGCGGTGAGATCGACGGCACTACGTACGCCCTCTATTGCAAGCCGCACGCAGCAGCGCGGAAAGAACCGATGCGTGTTTGCGTGTGTGAAGCGACAGATGAGCAGGATCCCGCGCTCACGCTGGTGTGCTCGTCGTGCAGCACCAAGTTTCATCCAAAGTGCCTACTGATGACCGAGCGCCACGCCGCCCGTAAGGCAAAGACGTGGGTCTGCAGTGTCTGCGATGGTTCAGCCGCAACGAAGCCGCAGACGCCCACTCATATGCCTGCTTCCAAGGCAGCTCTAGCATCGAAGAAGCCGGCGTCAAAGGCCAAGTCGACGAGCTCGAAGGATCCCGCTGCGAAGAAGAAGAGCAACGGTCAGGCGGACAACAGCGCTGATACTGGCGGAGAGGAATCGATCCCCACGCCGAAGCGCAAACATCAGAAGAAGAACGGTCTGACCATGGCTCGGAACAAGTCTCGCCCCAAGGCGAACGGCACGCCCCACACGATTTCGCCGCACATGGATGCCGACTCGGACAGCGACGTCTCCACGGACGAGTAGGTAGAAGAGCAGCAAGGAAGAGTGTACTGGTATGTAATGGACACTTGATTTAGCGTTCATCGTATAATCTACGGGAAAATGTCTAAAGAGGTATGAAATCCGAACTTAAATGCCAAACGTGTATGTACCGACTAACCCTAGCCAGTACCGGGGCCGTCGGTATTGCAGCATACACCTGCATACACGTTTGGTCACAACATTTGAAGAGACACGAACGTGGCGGAATGAGTTGCGAGTCGCTTCTTGCAGATCCGTCTATTGTGGCCAAGACAGTTCACCATATCGGCCTTCAGCAGCGGTGCTAAGCTCCACCCGTCGCTGGGTTCTGCAGGGCTCAGCAACACACAGGGATGTTTGTGCGGCTCACTCGCCAAATACGAGACTTAGCCCTATAGTCTGAGCCCGCGGACGAGGTGCAGCAGAAGAGGCTCGCGCACTCCGAGAGCAGCGTTATACCTCAGGGATGCCAGTCCAGGACGCCCACGAGCGCCAACTTCGAGTCCGGTCGGGCGACGAAAACCCTCGTGCGATGAAGTGCACTTCGTCTCCGACTTACATACACGTACTTCCCTTGGGAAAGCGCGAATGATTCAACCCCAGGACTGCTGCCGTCGTGTATTAAACGACCGGTTTTTAGAGGCTTACAATAGAGACTTCTGATGGTGCAGGCAAAACTGCATTTTTAGGTTTGACTTAAGCGACCACACCTTGTGCTCCTGCAGATTCGCGTAGAATTAGGATGGCTACACTGTATTTGGGCTCAGCGAAAAACATTTGATCTGATGAAGCAGAAGTGGCCGTACTGCTTCGAGTTGCGACTGCCGTACTGTGATCCGGTATGGCAGATTGGCGCTGTTGCTGCACTGCATTCATACACTTTTGAAAACGTACATACCTCTTTAGACAAATTTTTGCCATATGGAAACCGCACACACATACCGACAAAACTTTACACATTTGGCATTTAAGTTCGGATTTCATACCTCTTTAGACATTTTCCCTATAATCTACAGCGAAGTCACGGATTTCGACTTGGCATTGAGATCTGCAGGCCGACGCAACCTGGATAGCCTCTGTGACTGCATCATCATGACTCATGATTCATGAGCTTGTCGCATCTTGCCAGTGGTGGACTTGTTCCGGTCGGACTTCCGACTTCCGACATCTTTGCGACAAAAGCGGTCACGCTTTACGTTCACGGGATCATTTCGCGTTACCAACCAAAGGCAAAGACAGCAGCTAATGCGGTGGGCAAGGCGGCGTCAAGCAGGACATGTCCGCGGCTATCACAGGACGTCAATGTTCGTTTGACTTCGTCGACAACGAGGTCAACCAGCTGCCAGCCAGAGGTTGCGGCTCACACTTTGCAATTTTTGACGACCCTGCTACTGGCGTCAAAGGAGGGCGATTCAACAGAGGCAAAAGAGGCAAAACATTTCTGATATGATCCGAAATGACGCCGAATTCGAAGTTCCGCGTTCTACTTTTTGCGTTCAAGTTGACATTGTAGAACCGACTTGCAGTCGTAAGCGCTTTGAACCCCACTTAACGTTGCACTTACAGTTAATTGCCGAGACATTGCCGACAAGCCGGGAGAGGCAGTCGGCCGTTGCTTTCCTCTGCCATTTGGTCGCGCTGGCCGCTCGGATTTGCGCTTTACTAACAGCGCTTTCTGTAGCTAACGTTCAGCCAGTTTGGGCTTTGGCATGTTACTTTGGCAGCCATCTGCAGGGAAAAGGGCAACATCGCTCGCTCGAACTTTAGTGGTCGCGGTCTTCTGAGTCTTCTGAGCCCTTGAACCTACCAGCGGGTGCACTCCATTCTCCAACTTGCTCTCGACCGAAGTTGCCTTTGGCATTTCGTTTCACCCACGAATAGTTTCGTCGTTTCCCCCGTGGATTTCCTCGCGCTAAAGTCGAGCAGCCCGGAAAGAGTGCGAAGTTGTCGACGAAACTGAGGTCGCCATCAACTGCAAGCAAGTTCCAACTCCGCTCCGTCTCTCACCGGCGAAGACTTGCGCAAAATCTCTTCGCTGGTACCATCCCAACTCCGTTTCGCAGCCCGCCAGTCGCCAATTGGCCTGCCAAGCGCCGCATTGCGCCAAGTGCGATCCGCCACGCTGCATTTTAGAGACCCGCAACTCAGCTCCACCCCTCCCGATGCCACTTTCCATCTCCTTTTACCACAGCAAGCGCGGGAGACCGTGGCCAGCTCGTACCAGAGCGTGGCGCTCCACGACCGCGAGAAGGTCAAGCACAAAATGGCACTCCCGTGCGAATTCTACCGCAACATTTGGGGCCCCACCGAAGACGAAGACTCGGCGTTACGCAAACGCGCGCGCTCCAGCAGGTTCAGCACTTCGCCCGCGTCCGCAAAGTCGCGCAACTTCAAGAAGCGCGTGGCGACAGGCCCCTCGTGGACATTGCACAGGTGGCGCACGTCGTCACGACCGTCTCGGACTTCCGCGCCGACTACGGAGAAGCCTCGCAAAAGTTGCGCAGCATGAACATTTGGGACGACCGCAGCCTCGCGCTCGGCTTGGAACCGGATGCCGACTCCCAAGTATCTTCGCGCAGCAGCGCAACAAGCGCACAAGGCCCGTCCACTGCTGACACGGAACCAGAAGACATCATGTCCCCCATTTGCAGCCGAGCGGACCGCATCACGGAGCTCAGCTGCGAAGACAGCGACGACGAGCTCAGCAGCTTGGCCAGTTCGCTCAACTACCAGCGGCCCGGCCAACTTCAACGTGCAAAAACGCCGGAAATTATTTTTCCGAGCGCAAAAAATTCGGACCGCAAGGAGCTCAATTTGCGCAACATCCCGGTGCCGCCCCTTCTTCACACAATGGCAGCGTCATTTTCAGCGCCGTGTTCTCGGCGCAACGGGACTGGAGCTGGAGCGCGAAGTTCCTGCTGGGGATCCACGAACCCATTCGCCATGCACTCTTCGTCATGGACCGGTTTTTGCAGCAGAGCCAGAGCCAGTCCAAGCCGGAGACGCCCAACACGTTGGCGCTGGAGACGCACGTGGCCGAGTTCTTCCTGTGGTTTAAAACGTACTTTGTCGAGTATTTGCAGTGCCAGCACGAGGTGAAGGCGTCCGTGCTGCTGCCGCTGCTTAACCTGCCCGTGGCCACCAAGCAGCAGATCCTGGACGTGTACCAGGACATTGCGCAGATGCTTGCGCAGATCCAGCAGCTGGAGCACGCGCTGTGTGTCAGCGGCGCGTGCAGTGCGTCCTCGTGGCTGCTGCGACTGCAAGTGCTGCAGACGGAGATCCGGCAGCTCAACCGCACGCTGCACGCGGCGCTCAACGTGGAAGAGGCGACGCTGCACCCGGCAATGAGCGCGGCGTTCACCGAGCGCGCCTTCCAGAGCCACATCATGCCGCGCGTGTTTCGCGCAATTCGCGCAAAGCGCGTCGTCGTGCCGTGGATCGTGGAGCGGAGCAAGATCTGGGGCGGGGAAAGCGAACAGCGCAGCATTCAAGGGATGCTGCCCTTTTCAGCAAAGTTCATGTACCGCAAGGTCTGGCGACCATACTTCATGAGCAACGTGGCGGTGGCCATGAAGAACCTGAACGAGTTCGTGAGCCCGACGGA
The DNA here is from genome assembly GCA_012656105.1 of Phytophthora syringae. Lineage (NCBI taxonomy): Eukaryota > Oomycota > Peronosporomycetes > Peronosporales > Peronosporaceae > Phytophthora > Phytophthora syringae. Next base: position 138,312 of record JAAKBD010000070.1, read on the forward strand.
CTCCGGCAGCACCTCGAGCAGCGCGTCCGTCTACAGCGAACGCACGGGGAGATGTGCGCCATCATGTGAAGGGGTATTTGTCCTCTGGCGCTACAGCTATTTATTACGGACCAACATCAAACCTTTTTTTTCAAGCGTACGTGGCGTGACCTGAGCTAGCAGAGCAAGAGCCGAAGCAGTTTATCATGGTAATAAATGACAAAAAAATCCGAGTCGGTTGCCTATTGCCTACAATTTGCGCGCATGCCAAAGTTGCAGTTGTTGCAGTTGCCGTGCCCGCGTTGAAGTTGCAATCCGACTCGGTCGTTATGGTTTGGTTTCATCAGCGATGTCGTCCGTTAGAGACAACTGCTTGATCTCACTTTCAGTCCCAGTTTTGTAGCGCAAGAAGAGCGCAAAACACGAGTGACAATAACCCGAGTTCGAGCCACCATGACACCCAATGCAAATGTTCAGGCAAAGGAGGAACCGAGCTTCAGGATCGACCAAAAGGTGAACCTTAACAAACCGATTGAAGAGCCAGAAGACAGCAACTCACCCTCAAACTACGAACACCCCCAACCACCTCCACTTCACTCTGAAGTGTCCCGAATCGCTTGGGACTGGATCTGCTGGTCAGGCGCCAAGACGTTCGACGGTATGGACTTTGTGGGGAGGTGCTCGCCAACTTTCTTGGGCTGACCCAGTCCAAGTACCAGTGGATCATTGATGCCCAAAAGCGAGAAGAAGAAGAAAAGCAACAGCATCGCCTTGAGAAGCAGCAACGTCGCCAGCTTCGCCTCGAGCAGCTCCTTGAGGAGGAGCAACGGAAGCTTCAGGAACTCGAAATTGGTGCGCTTCATGAAGATGCCGAGACTTCCACTTTTACCTCGGGGTAGCCTCGTAAATACATGTTCTTCTCGCGCAAATGTGTGTGCATCTATGTTGTTACCTTGAACGGAGCCATTGTCCAGAACTGCTTCGACAGCAACCATCCGCTTTCAATCGTAACTACTTGCGGCTTTACTTCTTGTCATTGACGTCGATGCCATCCCAAAGACGATGTGTTGGCGGCTTGACACCTGAGCGTAGCAGCATGCGCACAGCTGCCTTTTCGATGCGTTGCAGCTGTCGGTTCACAATACTCTCGCTCTCAGGCGTGAATTGCTCCGTCCTGATCGTGAGCAGTCCTACAACAATGTCAAGAAAGCAACGTCAAAACGTCCACCGCCGAAAAAAACCCTGTATAACACCAAATCGTCGCACCGTTGAGGTTGCCGAAAAGCACATCCGTCGAGTACCGGTCTCCGATCACGACAAGCGTCTCTGGGTCCACGTCGCTAAAGTGCTTCTTCACAAAGGCGATGCCTCCAGGTTTCTGCAAGTCCACCACACGAAACCTCAGTTCCCCACTCCGACCCTCTAGTATCAATGTTTGCATCGGCACCTTTTGGTTGTGCCGCAGAACAGCCACACGGAGCTCTTCCTCGATCTCCTTGGCCTGAACTCCGTCCGTATCATCGGTCGAACCGGCCGAGTTGGAGAAGATGACGACCCCAGCGTCCCCGAAAACCCGACGGCATTCGGCCAGCGAGGCCTCCAGGTGCGGCGCGATCTCCAACTGGTGCGGGACCGTCAGCGTATTGTCCTTGTCGAAGATGACGCCGCGGAATCCGCGCTCTCGGAGCGTCTGGAACGGCACTTCGGTCACATCTTGGCGCAAAACAAAGGCCAAATACACACAAAGTTTACATTAGAATTGTACAATACACAGCGACCCAATCTCTGCAAAAGTTGCGTGCATCAAAAGCGCATACGCCGGCGCTTACCTTTCACCGACACTTGGGGCAGCAGAAGCTGCGGCTGGCGCGTCAGCACGCGGCAGAACTCCACCACGCCGCCCAGGTTGAGGCCTTTCATGGTAAAAAAGAAGTTTTGTTTTTAACCAATACCATTTCCATCCTAATTTCCTCCAATCACAAAGCATCAGCAGTTTCAACAGCCAGTGACGAGCTCAGAAATACTCGCTCTCCGTCACTCTCAAGACCGAGTCAGTCTCGCCCCCGCCTCTGCGTCGCGTCCTGCCGCCTCCCCAGCTTCTTGTAGCGCTGCACCGGCGGTCCGACATCCTTGCCCTGTGTCTCACGCTCTTATCCCCGCTTTTCCCAGCTCTGAACGCCCACTAATGGCCGAGAACGCGCAAGAAACGCACGCCCCGGACGCGGACAAGGCCGAGCGCTCGAGCTCGGACGACGACTCGTCCTCGTCCAGCTCCGGCTCCTCCTCCTCCTCCTCGTCGTCCGATTCCGAGTCGGAGGACGAGGAGAACGGTGCCAATGCGGGCGCAGACGCCACCAAACAAGACGCTCCTCAGGGAGGCCTTGGTGGACGAGCCCACGGGGTCCCCAGTGGCAACGCGGGCCCGGCGCTGTCTGCGCCGCGTGCTCATGGACTGGCAGCCAATACGGAGACGCTGAACGTCAATTCGACGCGCGCGGCCGCGAGGTTCAAAGCTGCGAATGAGACGGAGGATTTGATGCCTCTGGGGACTCGCAAACGAGACCGACGCACCATTGAGGAGATCCAGAGAGACCTGCGGGACAAGAGGAAGAAGCCTGTAGGGAACCCTGCGGCGAGGACCAGTCCGCCACCGCCAAAGGGGTCGCCGGTGCGATCTCCGGAAGCTGAAGCGGTGATGAACAGCGCCGCGCCAATGGCGGTCGGTGGACCGTTGGGCCAGTTTGGAACTACTGGGCGGCTGCCGATCAAGAGGAAACCGGTATCGGCACATGATCGACTGGCCATGAAGCTCAATGGCCGCAAGAAAACGAGCGCCAAGCCCAAGAAGACCGCGGGTTCCAATGCCACAACTGGTACGATACCGCCGGTGTCGGTGATGACGAAGACGGTCACGAAACCGATGACAGCCACCAGCTCGGTGGCGATGACGGGGAACAGTAGCAGTAGTGACCATGGAGGTGATGCTGGAGGCGACGGGTATAGCAGCAGTGCTAGTAAAACTTCGACACCGGCGATTGACGGCAAGGTGGTGCGCGCACTGCTTCGTGCTATGCTTCGTTACGGAGACCTTACCGACGTGGGGCTTTACCCGACAGCTGCAAATTTTGCGGACGAGTACAAGATGCCGAGCTTTATTGAGCGCTCCAATCTGCCCAGTACTACCCGAGTGGCAAATGACAGGCTGCTGACTCTTGCGGGCGAAGTGGCTCAGAAAGCCAAGCAGGCGGCTAAGGCACGTCCTCCGCATGACAGTATTAAAATTGCAGAGGTTGAGGCAAGGTCGTCGCAGATCATTGAGCGGCTTTACGAGAACCTGAAGCTTCGAGTTGCGGTTCAGCGGGCTTTGCGCACGGCTGGGTGCTCGTCTGGCAATGCACAAGTCAACGCGCAAGGGGCATATGTATTAGTGGCGAAGCAGAGTGATCTGGCCGTGTTGGGGATCAATGCGCGGGATATTCCCAACTGGACTTGGGCCGAAAAGGAACATGACTGGTCTCAACGCAAAGATGCGGCACTGCTACTCGGCGTTTACGTGCACGGATTTGGCGGCTGGGAAGATATTCTGAACGACGACTTGCTACATTTCCAGGGACAACGAGCTCTTAAGGGCGAGCGCCTGAAAAAGCGCGCTGAGAATCTGCTTAAGCGACTACCTGCCCCTGATCTGGACGCTGGAGATCCTCGTATCGTGCAATTAGCCAGCTCGCTGGGCTCCGCCGGCGGAAACTCGAATCAATCGCTTGGTGCTCAGTTTAGTGCTATCATTCACAGTGGGGCCATTTCTGGTGTTACAGCATCCATTCCACCGGTTCCAGCTGCCGGGGCTGGGCGAATGCAGCGTGCTGCAGAGCGGTTTGCAGCACGACATCAGAACGGCGACGACCCAATGAGTCGCCGGCATGCTGGAGGCACTAACGGGTCGACTTCGAATGGTGTGGGAGGGGATTCAGGACGCCAAAACAAGACACCGGTGACGAGATCTCCTGTGCAAGCGAATGTGATTGATCACGAACCTGAAGAAGGAGAAATTGGAGGTGCGTCACCTACTCGATCGACCTCGTCACAACACAAAAGGCGATCGTCCTCAGTGGAGAACGAAGAGCGCACTCCGTCCCGTAAGAAACATCGTACCAGCAGCGAACTTTCAGCAAAGAAAGAAAAGCGTAAGAAAGATCATCGGCGAAGTACCCGTGAGCAGAAAAATGAAACGCCGGCAGTGGTGGCGAATACCGTGGCTGATGTAGCAGCTGTGCCGCTGCTCTCAACTGACGAGTGCTACGAGAAGTGGAAACCGAGCAAGAAACTGAAAGAGATCCGGCTCGTGCTCAAAAAGATGAAGATTATGGCCGATTGGTCTCGCAACCAGAACGACGAGACTGTCGTTGAGAAGGTCTTCAAGTACGTGAGTACAATTGGACAGGCGATCGACAGCATTGTGACACAGAACGAGGACAAAGCTGAGTGCGATCAATCGCGTGAAGTTGACGAGCTCTGCACGTGCTTGTGGACGTATGCTGCTGGGTTCACGCCCTTCACACCTCAAGGCTTTGAGCGTCTCTACGACGATATTTGTGCGGATGGTGACGCTCTTGTCGCGTCTCGATCATGACGAAACGCAACGCAATCTCGACAGGGAACTTCTGCATGTACAGAAAAGCTTGGAAAAAAGATAAACATACCAACAGAAACGCCAAAATGTAGCACTTGTTAAAACGGTTGCCGTCGAACCACCAACGCCGCTGTGACCGTTTGCATTCAGGAGTTGCTATCGTCGAGCTGGTAGTGAATTATTGTGCGGGTGATGTCCGAGTTGCTGCAGCCTCCGCCCACGGCGGAAGAACTCGCGCTGAAAGATCAGGTAACGCAGATGCTGACAAGTCAGGGTGTTCTAGCCAAGATCAAGGCAGAACTGCGCGCCGCAGTCTTCGAAGTGATGCACGAGCGCGAAGGATTCGCGAAACAAAAGGACTTCACCGTCCTGAAGCTCGGTGACTTCCCCATCGAGACTAGGACAACTGCACTATCACTGATTCTGGAATGCCTACAATTTTTCCAATGGGAGAACACGCTACGCGTGCTGCTTGCAGAGGCAAATGCTGAAAACGAGCAGTATGATACCTCTCAAGTGGCGTCGAAACTCGGATTGGCAAGCACCAGTTCCCTAAAAATGCCGACACTTTTCCAGCTCATCGAGTCTCAGGTGGTTCAAGTCGATAAAACTACCAGTAAGCTTACAACTACGCCTGTGTCGACTTCGAATCACAATCAATTCGATGACGAAGACGATGAAGAAGATACCCAAGGAGCTCTAGAGAGAACTGCAAAGCCAGCAGAGCAGGACAAAGTTGAACATCCATTGCCTTCAACGGATCTTGAAAGAACGGAGACAGAAACTAGTAAGAGTGAGCTGAAGGATGAAGACGATCAGGAAGAGGGTGAGAGCAGTGCGGAGATTGAAGAAAGCATGGTAGAAGAAGTCCCGAGTGGGTCGGAAATGGAGGAATCGAACTATACAAACTACGAAGATGAAGAGAGCCACGATCACAGTACCAACGACAGCAAACAACCATCCATTCAGACTCCACAAGAGGAAGCCCCGCATGATAAGAAGCAGCAGCAGCATTTTGACGAACGAGAAAGTGATGACGAAGATGCTGTGTCTTTGGAAGCACCTCCTCCAGCACCTTCAAAGCTGCCGGCTTTGCCACCGCTAGTTAGTACACCGGAAATCTCTCGCGCTGAAGACGCAGAGGACGATTTCGATGCGGTAAGCGCTCGTGGTTTGCAGGTGGATATCTAGTATCCTAACTTGTATTTTCTGATACAGGAAGAAGAGGCCGATCGGTTGAGGAAGCTGGATGCTGCACTGCAAGCCATGGAAGCGGAAGATGACACGGGTACACTTCAGCAGTTGAAAGCATCGTTGCAAGTAGAACTACAAGAGCAAGACAGTTTTGGGGTGGCCGAGCTGATGATGAAGATGACGCTGAGGCCGAAACAAGTAAAGCCGGAGATTCATGTGGAGGTGACGATTATGGATATGGCAGCAGTGACTTCGAGGAAGAAGAAGACATTTCCAGGTATTGGAACTCCGTAGTGTAGAGTGCCCAATTGTTCTGCTGTGAGAAGACTGACGGTTGCCTTTGCGTTGATATTTTACCAGCGAAATTTCGGAGGAAATGGAGTCGATGATGGAGTCTATGCCAGAGCCCTCGGATAAGGAAGATGAAAGTCAAGATGGAGCAGGTGTGTCTGCTGCCAAAGTGGAGCCACCACACGCTCTTCGAAACGACACGCGCGTTGACAGCGAAGATGCGTTGAACAGCTACGACTACATTGAAGATGTTGAGAAGAGTGGGTGGTGAAACGCTCGCGGCATCTCAAGCAAGTATAACACACAAAAGAGAGCCTTTGCTTCTCCACTTCTCCACCGTTTTCTAGGCAACCGCCGCTTTCGACTTAGTTGCGCTTTCCCGATCCCACCAACTTGTTCAGCAGGTTTTTGTCCTCGAAGGCCTCCGGGTGGATGAAGTAGTGGCGATCGCCCGCCTGGAACGTCACCATGGGGTGCATTCCCAGGTTCGGGGCGACACCTCGGACAGTCGGAACGAGCTCTTTGCAGCTGCGCAAAGAGCGTCACCGTCTCGACAGTCACCTCCGGGTCCTCTTCCGATGGGTTCAGCATCCACATCCGCATCACGTACGGCTTGAACAGGTAGTGGAACAGCGAGGTCGTGCCGAATCCGAACAGCATGATGGTGCCGCACATGGCCCACTACAACATCAACATTAACAACAAAAGCATCAGTACCGAGTGCAAAAAAGATAGCACTAGCATTGCATCCTTTGCACTCCCACCTTGCCGACCGTGGACGTGTCCTGCTGGCTCAGGACGCACAGAACTGGCATGCCGAGTGACGTGAGGGTGCAGCTGGTGACGGACACGGCCTTCATGAGCCGCACCGCGCGCTTCATGGGCGCCTGGTACACCTGGTTCTCCTCCGAGCACTCTTTTTGCAGCTGTGGCTTCTCCACCGGCGTCTTATCTGCGTCTTCGTCGGCCTTTGCGCTGAAGTGACGTGCTGCGAACGGTCCGTTGAATCCGGTGATGTGGCGGCTGTGGAAGTCGAGTGAGAGGCGCTGCAGTGCGGCTGCATTGCCAGAACGACGGGCAATACGAGACACGGAGAAGAGCGACCGGACGGGGTCGGCAGCGTCTCGGTGAGACGAACTGCGCGGCGCGACGTTCTCAGCACCAGCATGACGATGGAGATCTGTGGCCACGCACGCAGCCTAATCGGTATACCGATAATAGTCGGTATCGTACTTAAGATTGATTGATTTGCAAAATGCGGCTTTTACTGAAGGGTCTTCCCTGCCTGAAGAATGTGGCCACGCGCTTCAACATTACGCACATTTTGCCGCTGTACTGTACAGTACTGGAAAAGGCAGCACACGACCAGAGACTAAGATCCAGCGTCGTGGCGCTGATCCACTCGTCCTGATGTGTTCACTGCAAGTAGCAGGCGTACTCTGGCGATGTCGCCAGCCGCATTGTTGACTCAGTTCGGTGCGAGGATGTGCCGTCGGTCGTGGAGAGCCTAGTTTCTGCCGCGTACCGCGTGTCAACGGAGTACACAAGATGCGATTTGTCAAGGCAGCCATGTTACCCGGAACCACCACAATGGTTCGTCACGGCAAAAGGCAACAAATGTACTTCGAAGTAACATTTAATGTGCGGGCTCAATAAGAGTAGATCTCCTCTATATTTTAATGAGATTACCGAAGCAGAAACATTAATTTGACCAAGTGCCGCTCCTTCAAAAATTGTAAATGTTCGACGTTGAAGTGAACTTGAACGGGAGTGCACGGCGCACGTTCTATACCCAAACCCGCGTCATGTGGTAGCAGCCATGTGTTGCTTGCAAAAGCCAATGTCATTATGATCTTGACGCTTTTGCTGCAATGCGCCTGACTCGCACCACCTGCAGCTAACCCAGCGATGCTACACCAGCGAGCAACGACTGTATAACCCACGGAGTTTCAAACCTTTCTCGCTTCTCACAACTGAAAGGAGTTCGGGAGACAGGCGGCGCCACCGAATCCACCACTTCCCACCCGACCTCATGCTTCGATATTTGTTTTTCGTGTCCACACTAGGTGACTCTTTGCCATTGCCGATACTGCGACAAGCTCACGAACTTGTAAATTGATCTTACACCCGGGTGCAAACTCTAATCGCTATTGCCAGCCCACCACATTCGGCTTTTCGACAGGCAGCGCATCCACCCTTTTGCAAGGATCGTCTTCCTTCCTTCTGCAACAAAGGTGCAGCTTCTTTTCGCCTGTAACTACGAACGCTCCTCGCCGCATTTTGTCCAATTGCCGCGGACCAAGTGAGTGGCGAGATCAGCACAAGACAAAACAACCACCTGAGACTTCAGTAACCAATCTCCACCCATAGGCAGCGAGCGAACCGCTCTTTCGTCATTCCGCTTTTCCACATGCAGCCGCGTCGCCAGCCGGCCAGTTCTGGCGATGGACGCTCGCTCGTGAACCCATTCGGGCCCCGTCCTTCCCAGCCGCCTGGCTCGAGATTCTTGCAGTACGCGATACCCACGGAGCCTCCTACAGGCCGCAGCTACAGCCACCAGCACATGCCAGGACGCTTTTGGCAGACGCCTCCTACGACGGAGCCGTCCACTTCAAACTACGCTACGCAGGGCCGCCGCCATGGAGCCAGCTTGGACTTGGGCGAGTTTAGTGACACCATCGACACCAACTCGACCGAAGCCTCCGAGATGAGCATGAGCAGCTTTGACGCCAACTCGTTCCATGACGGGATGGCGGTGGGCCATTCGGGTGGCTTCCACTCAGCAGTGACAGCAGCTACGATGCCGTCCAGCGCTCCAGCTACGGCAGTGGAGCAGACACCGTCGAGACACAGGAAATCGGCCAAACCTGCGGCAGCTCCGAGTGACGAGGTCACCAGCCAGTTGGTGGACGCGGCGTACAAGCGCCTCGACGAGTCGCCGGATGAAATAAATCTGAAGGCCAGGAAGATCGACAAGGACCAGAACGAGCGGTGCCAGTTCCCGGGATGTCCGAACCGAGCTCGCGTAGCTCAGTCGTACGGGTGCTTCTGCAATCGACACGTGATCGTCGCCCCCTGTGGCTTTCCTGGCTGTCGGGAAAAAGCCATGGAGCGGGCGGCGATGTGTGTGAAGCACATGGAACTGGGGAAGGGGGCACTGCAAGCAATCGTGAATGCCCGGTCGCAAAGTGTGCCAGTGTGCAAAATGGAGGGCTGTTTCAAGAACGACCAAGGCCGTGGCTATTGCCGCGGCCATGAGAAAATGCTAATGTTTACCGGACGCCTCCCCGCGCACATCAGCAAGCGCCGACTGAACAGTGCGTACACGATGTGCAGCTATCCCGACTGCAGCAGGCATTCTCAGCGCCACCATTTGTGCCGAACCCACGGAAATTTGATCATCAAGCAAGCTAGGGAACTGGCAGACCGACCTGGAGCTACGGAAAGCTACGACGAGATTTTGGGCAGAATGCAAAAGAGATTCGGCGGTGCACTCATGAAAACTGCTCCAAAACTCGCAGCGAGATCGACTGTGCACGATGCATTTTACGATAAACACAATCTGCAAAAGGACGGCTCTGCTCCGGTGGAAACTGCTTTGGTTTCAAACTCAGCACTGCGGAATGAAAAGCTTGGATCGATCCAACTGGGAACTGGTGGAAGTGATGTGCGAACTGTTGAACGGACTCGATGTGGGAAACCAGGCTGTGGGAATTTGTCGTACGCTGCGGGTCTATGCGTGGAACATACCAAAGAACACCAGATTTTTATTCAGAGTCAAGGGCGCTATTGTGATCCGTTTCCATCTGGAGCGGTGCTGACTACCAACACCGTCAATGAAGGCAAACCGGCATTCTTTAGCGTAAGCGCGAAACAACAAAATATCTCCGGCTCAACTGCTATGGCAACTGCGATTACTACTGTCACCACAACGTGCAGTAACCCAATGTGTGAGCGTGAGAGCTACGGACGTGACTACTGCGAGGCGTGCCAGAAATTGTTTTCTCCTCTTGTCGTGTCGATAGGTGACATGTCTTCCAGTTCACATGGATACCCCTTCAGTCCAGCCAGTGCTCAAGCTGAAGAAAAGATTCCACTGTGTCGAGTGAAAAGTTGTGGACAAGAATCGGTTACCGGGGGTTGTGCGCGACACATTTGCGAGCTTTCGAGATGGGATCCCTGTCGGTGGACCAGGTTAAACTCGAGTCACATCAACGTCAACAGGAGTCAGCGACAGAAACCAAACATGCGAGCCCCGTCGTCGGCAAGACGAGAAAATATTACTGCAAAGTCGAAGGGTGTGGTAAGCAAGCGCAAAAGCGCAGTTTGTGTAAGCGTCACTTTCGCGAGCATGGTGGGCTGTCAAGTGACTATGTGCCCGGAAATCAACCAACCGGACTCACTCAACCAACTTTAACTTGCAGCTTTCCCGGGTGCTCCCAATTCCCAAGTAGTGGCACTCTGCTGTGCTTGACTCACTCCAACGCGACATTTTGTTGGCAGCCAGGGTGTGAGAATCTCGTGGAGCGCCAACAGTTCTGCGAATTCCATGCCTTTCGGAAGCAGTGTGCCTTCGAAGGTTGCTTGTACATCGCCCAGCCGAATCAAAGTGGCTGCGTGCACCACGCAGGGGAACGGAGATGCCGCCATGAATACTGCGACAAGTTTGCTGCGAACAGTGACTGGTGCAGACTGCACCAGATAAGCTGCACGGATTCTCCTTGTGCGCTGTGCCAATTGCACGCGCTATCCCTGGATGGTCGAAGTGCGCACGAAGGCGAGAATAGCAGTCGAAGCCAGTACAACGCGAACCTGAGTGCTTCGTCGGCAGCAAGGGGGATGTCTGGCGGCGGAGGCAGCCCCTTTGGCCGCAATATGCGGCTGATGTGAGTCAACAATGGTAGGTATTGGCTGATAGGATTGGAAAGTTTCTGGCAGGTTTGCAATGCACATGATGAGTCGTTTTAGGTTTTCGAGAGCAGGAGCCAGATAAGAGTAAATGTAGGAAGCAATACTGTATGCATGTAAAGTTGCAAATCAAGTTTGGATGAAGCCATGCTCACCTCACTCTGTGTTGTCTTCGTACCATCGTCTCGACACTTCAACTCCTTCCACCGAGATTTGCCAAAGTCTCGTCACTCAGGCACGTAATGAGTGACACATCCTGTACCTAGAATTTGTACTGGTACTGTATCGCAACATTTTGCTCGTCCACTGCACCACTGCAAATTGCAGTGCTCGATAGCACCCACATAACTTGCGGTCCCATTGACGCTTTAGCTCGGACCGCCATCCCTTGCCATTTTTCTTCTTAGTAACGTCTAAGCAATCAAAACCTTAAACTTTGTGGTGTTTCCTACGTACCGGAGTGAACTTCATCAAACCGGTAGCATACCGGTACAGCCCCACAAAGCAATACCGGTATACCAGAATGAAACCGGTACCTTTCCGTTTTCCGAGCTTCAACTCATCACCAGTCGACGATGGAGCGGATCTACTCGGCGTTCTTCACGTCGGAGCGGCGCCGGGAGCCCCAGAGCTCACGGCGGCTGCGCTGGAGCTGCACAACGAGACGCAGAAGACGCACCAGCCGCCGCCGCTTCTCCTCCCGCCGACCGCCGCCCAAGAGCCGACGCTAACGAAGAAGAGGAATCCGCAGCCGAGGCGCGACGCCACGCGGCCGCCAGACGACAAGAACTGCAGAAGATTTCCATGGGCTTTGCCAGCGTCCAGAACGACCTCAAGGCGGCGTGTCAGGCGGCCGCCAGAGCGTTTCTACTGGCCTACGGAGCCAAAGCGTTCACTGCGGTGCTCCTGGCGTCCCGGAAGTGGAGCAGCCTCGAATACGGCTACGCAGACGCTGCCAGGCTGCTGCTGAAAGGGGACACACTTCGGTTCGGAGCCTTTTTGGGCACTTTGGTGGGCGGCTTTCGAGTCGCAGAGCTGGTGATCCGAGCGGCTCGTGGGGGCAGCGGGACGCTGTCAATTTGGCTATCGCGGGGGCCATTTCGGGCTCGGCCTTGCTGCTGGACTCGCCGTCGAGACGCAGTACCACCTCGCTGTACATTTTCGTGCGCATGCTGGACGTGGTGTGTCGCCATTTGGTGTCTGTCGGAGTGCTGCCGACGTGGAAGTACTCGTCGGAGATGCTCTTCGCGCTGAGCAATTCGGCCATTATGTATGCGTTTCTGGTGGATCCGAGTCTGCTGCCAAAGGTGATTTGCGGTCTGTTGTTTGCGATGTTGCGGTGATGCTAATACTGGGTTTATTTCATGGCACAAGGGTTATTACCAGTGGATTTGCCGCATTGGTGCTGTAAACCACAACGGGCTGGAATACACTGTGCGTCAGCGCATGCGCGGTCAGTTAGATGTTCGTGGAGAGGTAATTCCATTTCGTCTGTGCCAGCCACATTATCACATGTACGTCTGCCTGGCAAATTGGACAAGCCTCAAATGTTGCGAAGCTGACGTGGTGAATTTTGTAGGGAGTCGTGCGTGACGCACGCCATTAAGGAATGGATCAACGGTTTAGGGAGATCGATGCAGATTTACCTACCCGTGCACTTCCTCCCCGCTATGATCTTTCGCTTCCAGCAGCTTCAAGGAGCTCCAGTGTCAACGACTGCACGGATCTCCTACGCAGCGCTATGCTCGTCGGCGTTCCTCACATCGTATCAGGTGCGTGGGTGTTATATTTGTGCTATTCAATACTAAGTAATATCTTAGCACCGCGAGAAGTATCTAATGCCTCTGCTCGTTTTCCTGTTCAGACGGTTGTAAAGCTGGTCATTTGCACCACTCGCAACGCATTTCACAGAGATTTTGCTGCGTCATCGCTAGTTGCCGGGGTACGTAAAATACTGACAAGTGCCGGTTTGAGAGCAATGCTTGTTGCTAATGTGTTCATACATACCTGTCAGGTCGCTACGGGTGGTGCCTTATTCTTTGAGCATTCCAAACGCCGCTTTGAGCTCATGCTGTACTGCTTCCCACGCGCGCTCGACATTGTGTGGCAGCTTTTGAAACGCCGCGGCCTCGTACGCTACGTGAAACACAGCGAGGTGGTGCTGTTTTGCCTCTCCATGTCGCTCATCATGTCGAGTCCAGCCTACCATTTCAAGCCGACGTATCTGCGGATTTTAAGATTCATCTTCGGCCGTGACATTATTTAGGTCAAAGACCTGCAATCAGAGTAGGTTTCTCGCAAATACACAACATTCATAAGACGATACAGTAAATGCCTACTCAAGTTGGTTCGAGCACGTAGTGCTACATGTAGCATTGATTCACTCAACACGACATTCATTTTAAACAGGATTAGCGCTAAAACTACTTTAGATCGTTAAGCACGAACAAATCGAGCATTTGCTTGGCCTCCTTGGGCTCCGTCATCGGCACGAGGTGCCCAGCACCCTTCACAGTAACGTACGTGATTCCCTTGAACATCTCCACAAAGCCGCCCGTTTGCTTGGAGTTCCCCTCCGCGTAAGTCCAGGGCGAACGTGGCGCCAAGCGGGGAGGCCCAGCGACTCCACTGCCCAAAGTCCGCCCAGGGCATTGCACACCAAGTCGGCATCGCCGTGGTAGATCACCCCTTTGACTCCGCTCTCGAGTAATTCGCGCCACAAGGGTGTCACCTCTCCATTAAGTGAAGCTGTGTACTTCAACATCTGCGTGTGCTGGAGCATGGGGTGGTCGACACCGAGAACTGAGCTGAGCGAGTCCATAGTCGCCGTCGTCAGAGCATCACCGCTCCAGTGCGCCAGCGCTGGGTTGGCGTGAATGGCGGCACGGACTTCAGCCAGATTAAAGTACGACTCAAGACGCCTCGTATCCAGACACAAGTCCATCGTGTTTCCGATCGGGTGGGGTAGTTTACCGGGCGTCGACGGGGTCAGCATCTCCTTGACAAGGCGTTGGACGTCCTCCTTTGGCGATCCAGCGCACGAGCCGTACACATCGTACATATTGATGCGGTCATAGACCAACGTCGTGTAGATGTTCATCGTGGCGGTCGTGCACTCCGGGGTAGCATCACTCAGCCCCGGTGCAACAAGGGGCTCTTTTCAAACTCTTGCAGGTCGGGACAACTAGCTCGGAACGTTTGGTACATTTCCGTGCTCAGAAGTCCATGATAGTAGGCAAACATGACAGTTGATAGGCCCAAGTACTCGTTCACGCCGTTGCCCACCACGAATTTCTTCAGCTTGATCTGCTTGCTCGGGTCTGCAGCCGCGTTTCCTTTCACGATCGCTAGTGCCGTGGTGGGCACGTAGACCCCTCCGTAGCTCTCTCCCGAGATCACGAAGTCGCTCTCTCGGAGCCACGGGAACTTGCCGAAGAATTTCTGCAGCACGTCGTACAGATCCCGCGCTTGGGACTCGTCGTCCGCTTCGTACACTCCGCTGGCATTGTAGCTGAAGCCGACGCCCACAGGCGACTCGATGCACAGCAGATTGGCGCGTTGGTTCCACGCGAACTTGTTGGTGCGTAGCGTCCTCCCGTCCTCGTTCACGAGCAGCGGCCCGTTCTCCGAGAAGCAGCCGGAGAGGGAGCTGGACCCGGGGCCTCCATTGAGCCACAGCAGCAGAGGGTCCGTCTGCGCCGTGGCGCTCTGCGACTCGGCCAGGAAGTAGAAGGCGTGGCCTCCGTTATGCAGCGGCAAGTAGCCCGAGAAGAGCCGCGCCCCGTAGTCGGCCGGCTTGCCAGCCAGCGAGAGGATCTCGTCTGTGACCCCGGGAAGACCGCGCTGGACAGCGCCGGCCGCTCGGCGTCGGCCGAGTCCTCCATCACCGTGGGCTCGGGCGTGGAGGACTCGCCCGTGCGGATGAGGTTCTCGGTCTCTAGCGAGCGCTGGAGCGTCACCACGAGGTCCCCCACGGCCAGGAACAGGAGACACGCCACGCCGTAGCGCACCAAGCGGCGGCCCGTGCTGGACAGCAGGCGGCGAGAGCGACCCGCGGCCGGACGCGTCTGGCGCGCGCGCAGGCCGCGCGTGAGCGGCAGCGTCTCGTTCAGCGGGTCTGAGCGCGGGAACATGGCGAGCGTCGGTCGGTCTGCGTTTTCCGCTTGGTGTGAGGCCTAGCGGGCGAAACGAGAAGTAATATACGGAGGATAGCTACGCTTCGGCAGAAGGCGTGTGATTGGCGGGAGGAATATTCCACGGAATGTTGGTCACCCCATTGCATCATAAACGACATGTGCGTGATGGAGGTGTTGATGAGTCCCAAAGTTTGCCGTACATGTAGGTGGTGGCGCTCGCAATCGCAAAGGTGGATTTCGCTTGCTGGGAGTTACCGATCGCGAGGATCAATGATCACATCAAATCTTGTTATCGCACGTTTACTGTAACTGAGTGCCAGAGATTGGCTTACAGTACCGGTTAATCAGGTTTGACCAAGTTCACTGAAGAGCCAGGGCCAACACCGGCACCAGTTCCAATGCACTGGCATTACCAGCGTGCGACTCAGTTCGTGAACGACTATCGTTCTCGCGACAGCGAAAGCTCTCCGACCTAAAAATCGATCCTTCGCTTGCCCATTGCGTCGCCACCACCTTCAGGTCTTTGCTCCATGAAGCTTCACGAAAAGTGGCCTGAGTCGCTATGTTTGGACTCAATTTCTGAGTCAGCGTACCCCACCGGAAAAATTCTCTAACGACTTCTATCCGGGCACCACTCTGCAAGCTGAACAACAATACTTTCTGGTAGCAATTTGATTTGATTACCCTGACAGCACCTACGATAGCACGTGTGCTTTACCGTTGGATGGCCTACTGTACCATGAAAAGAAAGCGGTCGCTAGACCGCAGACGCTACCGACACCCCGTCAACCGTTCGCTTATCCAGGAGGGAGCATCGTGTTGTCGAATTCATCGCCGTCCGCTTCGTCCAGAAGCGTGCGCGTGGCGCCCTCGAACGTTGAGAGGTCGCCCAGGTTGTCGGTCACGTTAGTGCTGCGCGCCATGGCAATGACACCGCTGCGGTGGATCTCCGTGATGCCCAGGGGCTTGAGCAGGTCCAAGAAGGCCTCGATACGGTCAGGGGTGCCGGCCAGCTGCACCATAACCTGGTGAGGTCGCACATCGATGACCTTGGCGTCGAACAGGTTGGCCAGCTCAACCACCTCAGCACGAGATCCAGCTTCTGCAAAAGATGAGCAAGTGTCCACAGTCAGGAAATTCCGGTGGTACGGGTTGTCCGTAATATGTGCAGGGACGTACTGGCCGTAGACACCTTGGCCAGCATCAGGTCGCGCTCGACGTAGCTCTTCTGCTGCGCGTTCTGGCCGCTGCTCAGGATGTTGACGACAGCGACGTATACGACGTCCTCCAGCTGCTTCTTCATCTGCAAACACACCAAATTCTAGTCAGCCACTTTACTCTCTACCATCCTAGTTTTGAAGCAGCTTCTCCGTACGTTCACAACACTCTGCGCTGTTCCATTGACTACGACCGTCATGCGGGAGAGCTCCTCCACCTCGGTGCGGCCCACCACGAGACTGTCGATGTTGTAGCCTGCCAATAAAGCACAACACAGACTCCATCAGAAAACCGCCACTAGATGCGGTACTATCATCGGGAACAGCTCTACCTCGGGCGGCGAAGAGGTTGGCGATCTCGGCCAGACAGCCAGGCTGGTTCACCACGAGCGCGGCGATGACGTGGCGTTGGCTCTGCTCCGCCAAACTGAAAGAGCGCGAGAAGAGCTTGGGGGCGGCGCAGGACGGAGCGATGGCGGCTGAGGCGCGCGGGAAGGCGCGACGCGCCAGGGGCAGCACAGACCTCCGCAGCATCTTGGGAGTCGTTTTGGCGAGTGTGGCCTCTGGTGACCAGGTTGAGCTCGTACTTAGACGGATTCTGCCGCTTGCGCAAACGAGCTGCTGGTTGAGTGACAGGGCGGGAAAATGCTCCTGGTGATTGTGGGCCTGGGCTCTGCTCCAGGAGCTGCTTGCGACCGGCGATTGAACCGCCTCACAGCGTGTCGAGAGGTTTTGGGTTCGTTGCGTTCACATGTCAAGCATGCTCAGCAAACTGGAGTGAGCATGGTTGATGAAAGGCGCCTCCTGTACGGCCACGCTCCTGAAATCAACGTCTGATGAAGGACGACCGGGACATCGACGCGGTCGGACGGGATGCATACGCTGACCAAGAATTCATCGTCTCCAAACTGGTAAAGGGTTCACCTTCCAATGTTTCATTCGTGAGGTGTGGTTGGCAGGCGAGGAGAAGGTGGTATACATTGAGTATCCGCCGCATGTCGAGCAAAACCAACTTCCTCTCGTTGTCACGCCTTTTCATTGGTCAAATATCGAGGGAATCAACTGACTCAGTCTTCAAACCGCAACAAAGAAGAATGCGCAGTGGCGTGGACCCGACTCGATATGTGGACGCTCAGGCCTTTGAAAACTACGAGCGGTATAGAGGGCAGGAGCTGGTTGTGTGCGAGTGCGTCATCGGTTCCCCGTCCGAGGTGTTCGACGCATGGCTGGAGGAGGTTTGGCTGACAGGAGGCGCGGAGCTGCACGAAGGCGCAGGAAGAGGCTACGTGGGCCACGTACGACAAGCACCGCTCGGTATCGAGGAGGAGATTCTGTCGGCCGGACTGCCAATTGACGAGCCGGTGGACAGCGACGGAGGTCGGCCGAGTCTTGCTGCTGCACGACGAGACTGCTCCAAGATCCCGTCCATTTGCTACAAGGTGCGCGAGTTCGGCCTGTTCCCGATCCAGAACCACCTCGCGTTGGTGCAGTTCGTGGATGTGGCGGCGTCCCCGAGAGCACGCCGGCCACGCTGGTGATCTGGTCGCTGAAGATGGAGCCCTCGATGCTGGGGTACCTGCTCTGCTGCGGCGGCTTCGCTAAGTTCCTCCTGCGCTCAGCGCTGCAGGGCTTCCTGGGCGATCTGGCCAAAAGCGCTGCGGCCAAGGTGGATAGCCATCTCGAGTAGCAGTGTAGAACTACCGGTAGAGCTTCACTTTACAAATGCATGAATTCATTACCGGTACAGTGCTCGACGAGAGGTCCTCTGTCGCCACTGGAGACATATCTCGATGACGTAAGTCGCCATTTGTAACTACCGGTAGCCCGCGAAATCCTCATTTCGCCATTTCAGCCAATCCCGGCTCATCGAAATCATGGCCGAGAGATACGTCGATGACGCCGGCTTCGAGGCCTACGCGGGCGACGACGGGCAGGAGCTCGCGCTCACGCAGCTCGTGAGCGCGTCAGTGGACGAGGCGTACGACGCCTGGCTGCGCATGGAGTGGGTCGCGCGCGGCTCCACGCTCAAGCCTGGCGAGGGCCGAGGGCTCGTGGGCCACCGCCGTCTCGTGGCGCTCGGAGTGGAGGAGCAGATTCTGTCCGCAGGGCCGCCCGACAGCTCCGACCGCATCCCGAGCGTGCGCTACAGCATCAAGAAGAGCGGCCCGTTGCTGCTCAGCGACCACGTGGCGTTCGTGCAGTTCGTGGCGGACACGACGGCTCCGGTTTCGCAGCCCAAGACGCTCATCCTGTGGAATTCCAAGCTCACGCCGTCTCTGGCTGGCAGCGTGTTGCTATGTGGTGGGTCTATCGCCCGTTTGCTGCTCAGGACGATGCTGGGTCGCTCACTACAAGAGATCGCGGCTTCGTTCCAGAAAAGTAGTTGGACCACGACACCGAGAACTTTTAAGACTGAATGTTGAAGCTGCAAGTCTTACAGAGGCAAAGGAGACGGTAGTAGTGTGATGATGTTAGCGTGCGAGCTTCCGGCGGAGCTATTTACTTACTGGGTGGGTGCACTGCTGGAGCTCTCTACAGAGGCCGGAAGCGGGGAGTTCATAGATAAGTGGGGAGGCTGCGACGCCTAATGCCAAATGGCAGGCACAGCCTTCTCGATGATGGAGTTGGACAGCGCTCGCACGTCCTGGTCGCGAGACGCCTCGAAAGCGCGCAGACGGTTAAGCCCGTCGTGCTGCAGCAGCGAGTTGCAAAACACCGTGAGCTTGTTCATGTCGCGGTGGTCCACCGACAGGTAAAAGCTCAGCACGTCGTGCAGCACCTTGAGCGCGCGCTTGACCTCGTTCACATCCGGCACCGCGTCCGTCTTCCCCTTGTTCACAGCTGCATTAGCAACGAGAGGGGACGACATCGGCGGCGACTGCGCGCGGGCGAGTACCGTGAGCTCCTCGACGCAGTCCGCCGGATGCTCCTGCAGCATCTTGAGGTTGTCGTCACTGAGGTCGAGCGTGTTTCCCGAGAGTCGACGCACCGTGGCCAGACTCGAGTTGCCATTGCAAGACGTGGCGGCTGCAGCCTGCGCCTCCTCGTTGGCCTTCACTGTCCCGGCGATCTCCTCCTCCAGTTTGCGCAGCTGCACCCGGCGTCTCAGCATGTCTGCTCGCTGGACGGTGGCTTGTTTGAGCGCGTCGCTCTCGCTCTTGCGGCGGCGGGCGTTGCGCTCCCTCCGTGCGAGCTGCGCAGCCTGGGCGATCATGTCGTTGGTCGAGGAGATGCTGGCCGGGGCGGCCGCATGTGCGAGTGGCGCCTCTGCAGTGTGCAGTAGCCCAGGCCGTCGTCGTCGCTCGAGCCGGACTCGATGTCCCAGGCGCCGAGCGACTTGTGCTTGCGCAGCTTGATCCGCGCGAGGAGCGCGCGCTTGGACGACGAGTGGGCGAGGGCGGCGTACTTCTTGTCCAGGTGCTTCTCGTACTCGGGCGCGACCACGAAGTACGACAGGAGAGCCACGGCCACCACCACGGCGCTCAGGACGAGCACCACGAGCTGCGCCTCCGTGTACCCGGCGGCGAACGCCATGAGTGTCGACACGGCCATACTACTGTACTGTCGGGAGGGGGTACTCTGCTCTGCTCTCTCGCTCTCGCGTGGCTAGTTGACAAGTGGCCGATGCTGGCGGAGCCCGAAGTGTCTTATTCCCCACCACCGACCGTTAGTTAGTTGCTTTATGCCGTGCCTTCCGCAGAGCTTGCCGCGCCTTTCCTCGCCCGTTGCCCAGCGTTTCTTTCTGGGTTTTCTGACTGGACTCGCCTAGAGACTCTCTAGTAGAGAGAGTGAGAGCTGAACGGAGCTTCGAGTAGTTGCGCGCGAAACCAGTTGTGACAATGGTCGTGCTCACGTTTGGCGGAGATGGCAGCGCGAAGGCTACAAAGGGAAGGAGAAGTCCGTTGCCAGAGGGTTATATACATACGCAGTGGGATGGCCACGCGGACCGCGCTCAACGGCGCCGTTCTGATCATTCGCATGGGGCAGAGATAGCGGCGAGCATGGCAATTTTAGCGATGGCCGGGACGTCGACGTTCATGTTGAAGTTGCCCTCCGACAAGCTTTGCAATAAGTGTTATAATTGTTAGCTGGGCCTGAACAAGTTTTGTCGCGTCTGTCATGTCGGCTCAGATGAAAACGGATTCAGATGTCGTGCGAGATCAAGGCGTGCTTTGTTCGTTTCTGGCAATGTGAGTTGACACTAAGGTACCACAAAAAGGAAACGCTTGGCGGGGCGGCACGCAAGTCCGAAGTGCGCAGTGGAGGGGCTCTGCTACTGCTGGGTCCGCCACGGTTTGCAGTCGGGATGGATCTTTCGTCATTTGACGCCATACTTTCGGTGTCTGTCGACGACGGCAGCAACGAAACGACAAACTCGCCTGGTTCAGCCTTCCGCTGGAAGCCTTGGCCAATGATGTGCGGCTCGTAGTAGCTCCAGTCCTCAGCGGTCAGCACGAACTCGACGGCCTCACTCGCACCCGGGGCCAGCTCGCCGACCTTCTTGAACGCTTTGAGCA
This sequence comes from Phytophthora syringae, assembly GCA_012656105.1. Lineage (NCBI taxonomy): Eukaryota > Oomycota > Peronosporomycetes > Peronosporales > Peronosporaceae > Phytophthora > Phytophthora syringae. The sequence goes on from JAAKBD010000070.1 coordinate 159,184, forward strand.
ACTTGGTCTCGGGAACCGACGCTAGGCGATACTTCTGAGCAATGAAGAGCATGACGACCTCTTTGCCTGGACGAGTGCCGCGGTTCGTCACGGTAACTTTGACTTGCAACACTCCAGTAGTGGCGTGCACATGGGTGCTGTTGAGCTGCAACGCCGAGTACTCGAACTTCGTGTAGCTGAGGCCGTGGCCGAATCCCCACTGCACCGGACACTCGTCGAACGGCTGGCAACGCGTGTTCACACGATGGAAATACGGCAGCAGTTGCGTGCTGCGAGCTGGATACGTGATAGGCAGTCGGCCGGACGGATTCACGGCGCCAAAAATCACGTCCGCTATTGCTGGGCCGCCCTGCTCACAAGGTAACATGCTCAACAGAACGGCATCGGCGTGATCATGGGCCCGCTCCAGTAACCGGGGACGGCCAGGAAGCAGCACGAGAATCACCTTGGTCGAGTTGAGTTTCGTGAGCTCCTTGAGGTACCACAATTGACCAGCGGGGAGAGCCATAGTGTCGATCAAGTCCCCAGTCTTTTCTGCGTAGTTGCGCTCGCCCAACGCTACGATCGTGTATTCACTTTTGGCAGCAAGTTGAAGTCCCAGCTGAAAATCTTGCGGGTTTACTTTGCCATCAATATCGACCACCTCCAGGTGCTCAATCTCGATTCGTCCACCCGATACACCCGCCTTAGCTTGCATTGCTTCCTTGATAGTGGCTCCGTTTGGAAAAAGCGTCGAGTCGCCGGACCCTTGCCAGAATACGGACCAGCCACCACATTGAAAGCCTTTGTTGTCTGATGCAGGGCCCGTAACAAAAATATTGGTCCTTTTGTTCGGATCAAGGGGAGCGCGTTATTGTGGTTCTCCAGGAGAATTACCGACTCCTGAGCCAATATCAGCGCATCTTTTGATCAGCAGCGCTGCCAACATCGCTGTCCTTGCCGTCCTGTTCGAAATTGTCGTAATAGTCTGCATCAAGCAGCCCAAGATCTTGCTTGGTTTCCAAAATGCGTCGCACGGAATCGTCAAGACGACTCTCGGAAACGAGTCCATTTGCGACTAACAACTCAATCGTGTCACCAAAAGCCTGCAAGTTTGGCCCCATGTTCATGTCAAGAGAGGTTTCTTGTAAAGTCACTCGAACAGCTTCGGCTACACTGGGCACCAAATGGTGTTCCCAGACCATGCGGTCTACCTCGCTGTAGTCTGAAACCAGCAGACCCGTGAAATTCATATCATGCCGCAGCAGATCAACCAGCAGCTTTTTGCTGGCAATCACAGGAACTCCATTTACCGACACGTAGGTCTCCATGGCAGTGCGTACACCGGCACGAACGGCCGCGAGAAACGACGGTGCAAAGTAGTTGACGAGTTCCCAGTCCGTGATGACATTGTCAGCTCGATCCAGCCCTTCACGGACGTTCGAGTAGCCGATAAAATGTTTCATGCAGGCCGCCACTTTGCCCGAGCTCTGTATCCCTTGACGAGCGCTGCTCCCATGACGGAAGCCAGCAATGGATCTTCACCGAAAGTCTCGAACACTCGAGCCCACTTGGGCTGCACTGCAATCCCCAGCACGGGACTAAAAATCCACGGGATGCCAGCACTCAGCGTGTCTTTTGCAGCCACGGCGCCCATACGGTACACCAACTCGGGGTTGAACGAGGCTGCAGCATTGATAGGCTGGCTGAACAGCGTCGCACCTTTCACGTAAGTGGCTCCATGGATCGTGTCCACCCCATAAAGAATGGGGACAGCAGCACCTTCCTCCTTGTAGATCTGGTGGATCTGGTTGATGACGTATCGCCAGTCGTTCGCGCTCCAGCCTGTGCGACCTCCCACTGGGCCCCCGCGAATGGGCAGTTGAGGATGGAGCCGACGCCTGCTCGAGCATATTGCGCCACCACCTCTCGCTTCAGAGCCTTCTTCGGGTCCCTCTCGTCCCCGTCCATGAGGGAATAAATGTCCATCTGCGTCATCTGCGCCACCTTCTGGCGCACCGTCATGTTGGCCAGCAGCGCGTCGATACCCATTCCGTCAGAGGCGTCCAGGGCCGCCGCGGGGCTCTGGAGATCGGCGAAAACGCTGGTCATAGGGTCGTACACACGTTCATGAGCTCCACGCGCTCCAGGGACTGCTGCGGAAGCGAGGGAGAGCCCGGACGCGCCCCAGCAGAGCACAGCCCAGACGCTCACCATTTTCGGATGAACGAATTCGATCTAAAACCAAAACTTCAGATTGAAGAAAATGTATTTGGTATCGTAGTGTAGTATTTGATAACTTCATTTTGTGCGGCAGTTCTTGGGATAATTTACAGCGTTTCCTTGAAAGCGTGGCGGTGGCGACTGGCGTAGATGACCCCGATAATGGTGAGAACTACTGTGGTAGAGCCCACTGTGCCGCCTAGCACTATCCAGGTATCCGGGGACATCCCGACAAATTCCACGGCGCCACCACCGTCAACCTCTGTGCGTGCGGGACCAGCTAATGCGCCCGTCGGGATGACAGGAAACACGTTGAGTCCGCAGTTGATCTTCGAGTCCATGGCAAGTCGAATGTACCCTTCTCGCCCCACGCCGACCCGTACGAGTTCTTGATGATCCAGTAGTCCGTCGTGCCGTCCGAGTCGTAGCCGACGAGCACCACGGCGTGATTGATATCGGCACTGGAAGCGAAGTCTCCGTCGTTTGGACAGCTGTAGATGCCGCCCTTGTAGTCCTCGAACCCTCCGCCGGAGTTTAAGGCCACCGAGATCGGCTGCTGCTGCAGCGCCAGCTTGAGCAACTCAGTCGGGTCGCTGCTGTTGTCACAGGAAGGGCCAACCACTTGCTCCCACCCCGCAATGCTCGCGGCCGCATCGTCATCGGTCGAGTTGTTGCAAGCATTTGCTAGCGCAGCAGAGGACGCTTGCGACGTCTCCTCTTCGTTGTACGGGAGATCAAGTTGGCTCAGCAGCGACCAGTGCAGCTGAGCCGCATCTGCAAAGGCTGCATGGGTCATCCCTCCGTTGCACGCGTTGTTGCTGGATCCCCAGATCATTGTGGTCTGCAGCCAGCTCGACCCGTCCACGCCGCCTTCCGCCCAGCAGTAGTTGAATGTCGCCGTCATCTGCCTCGAACTGCACTCCAGGAATTGCTGCGGCGACAAGGACTGCGGCGCTGTGCCGGCGTTGATCACGACCGCCGTCTCAATGATATCTGCGGCCGCAAAGGCCCAGCAGCTTCCACACTGGTTCTGACTCTTGACGTCCGTGCAGATGCTGTGGTTGCGCGAATTGTCCGTGGAGCACCAATCCAGCGACTCGCGGTAGTCGAGCGTGGAACTGCCGAGTCGGCGGTTCTCCGTCAGTTTGCGCGCCCGTCGGCGGTCGGCAGCTTGGTGCTCCTGCTGTACAAACTGCAAAGGTGACAATTGTCGATTGCTGTCATGATACAAATGGCGGGTGTTGACGCCCACTGCGTACGAGAAAGCCAGGCCTCGTCTTGCCGATTGCGTCTGCACTTGCTCGAGATACTCGACGTGGGTCTCCATGCGGCGTCGGAACTCGCTCGGACCTGGGTCCATCCGTTCGTCTCGCAGGAACTGGGCAATCATGACGTCCGAAGGTACGGCGATACCTGTGCGATCCGCCCACAGACATCGCGCGTCGTCGCAGCTCAGGAGTGTGCCGAAGGTGGAAGGGTCTTCTTGCGCCTGTGCCAGCCACGGCGAGATGGCCGCCAGTATGAGCCACTTCATTGCACCCATCGCGCTTCCGCTGGTGGTGGTGAGGTGGAGAACCAACTTGGAGACTGGAGCCAGAAATGACCGCCGAGTTGTGAGTTGCGATTGTTGACCGATTGCGCCATGGCCATACAAACTTCAAGATCATGGATGAGTCAATCGGCCACAATTAATTGCGGTGAAGTGACCCGTATCCGTTTCCCTTCAAGGCCATCACTATAATGGAGGTGGCAATGACGGTGACCAGACTATTATAGCGCTTTGGGAAGCGGAGGTTGAACCATCTCAATCGGAGGATCTCAGGCATGGGACGACGAAGATGACGGCCTCCATCATGGTCGTCCGCCACCCGCGACGAGAGCCGCGGTGGGGGTCATCTGGATTTTCGGCCTCGCTCACAACCGCATGAAGTTCATTGCATGATGAAGAGCATACCGGTATATTCTGGCTTGTCCGAGAATTGGTTTTTCGGACGCGGCAGAGCACAAACCGAAACCCTGGTAAAGCTGGTACGATAGTGCACTTGCGCCGAAAGCATTGGCAGTCGAGCGCCCAGTTTCCAGTTTCCACTGATGCTACCAAGCGTCCACGTTCGAACCCACCCTCCATCACCCTATAAATTAGTATTCTAGTTTAGGCTCGACTTCGTCCACTGCGGCCAAAGTCGGGTTCAGATTTCCTAAGATCTATCAGCAAGTTGAAGATTTGCCCCTTAAAACCTATGTGCTCTGCTACAGGAGGAAAGACTGGTAAAACCAGCCTGGTTATGGCGATTAGAGAGTGTAAGCTGACTCGCTTTGCACCATTTTGCTGTTCGTTTACTTCAACGGATTGCTTTGCTTCATCAAAATAGTTTCCCATTCGGAGGTTACTGCCACTCACTCGCCCACTCCCTACTGTGCGTTTGCAGCTCGCATGGCCGAGTTCTGCTCGCGAATGGTTTTGATCTTCCGCTGCGCAACAACCATACCGATGCCAGTCGTCACGACTGTAAAAATGGTCGTGACGGCGGCCACGGCGATCCACGCCGTCGGGCTAAGCCCCATAAACACCTTGTTTCCACCACTGTCGACGCTGGTACTCGCCTGGGCACCGGCCTTCGCGCCGGTAGGGATCACGGGGAAGACGTTCAAGCCGCAGTTGATCTTGGAGTCTGCCACCAGTTTCATAAACCCCCAGCCCCCACGAGCTGCCGTACGAGTTCTTGAGGATCCAGTAGTCACCGACTGAGCTGTCGGTGCCATAGCCTACGAGCAGCAACGCGTGATTCAAATCATTTTTCGACGCGATCTCGCCATCGTTTGGGCAGTTGTAGAATCCGCCAGCGTACTCGCCAAACGCACCGTTCGAGGTGATCGCTACCGCGAGCGGCTGCTTCTCCAGCGCAGAGCGCAGCAGTAAAGTGCAGTTGCTTGACACGGAACAGTCCGCACCGACGATCTGTTCCCAGCCAGTAATGCTGGCGGCGGCTTCATCCGCACTAACGGTGCAGACCGACGAATCGTTTGTAGCGGACGAAGTGCCCGAGCTCGAGTCGTCGTACGGCATGGTGAGCTCCGTCACGAGGCCCCAGCCATTCTGAGCAGCATCCAAGAAAGCTCCGTGCGTCATACCGCCGTTGCAGCCGTCGTTCTGCGATTCCCACTTGATCTGCGACTGCATCCAACTGGCACCATCCACACCGCTGTCCGATGCCCAGCAGTAGTCGAACGTGTTGGTCGTTTGCAGAGAGCTGCACGTCAAGAACTGTTGCGGGGAGAGGGAAACAGCACTTGACGCGTTTTCAGCAATCACGACTGCAGTCTCGATGGCATCTGCAGCAACGAAGGACCAGCAGCTCCCGCAGCTCTTTTGGCTCTTCACTGGCGAGCACACAGTGTAGCCCATCGAGTTGTCAGCATCGCACCAGTTCCAGTACTCGGAGCTTCCTGAGCTCGTCACTGTGCTGCTATTGTTCGCTGTACTGTTCGCCGCAGTCTGGAGGCGTCGCGAGAAACTCGCCAGCACCTCCTGCTCCACTAGCTGGACGGGTGTCTGCGTCCGCTGGGACGACGTTGTCAAATGACGCTCGTTCACCCCCATGTGATAGGAGAACTCGTGTCCAACTTCTCGCGCGTACATTTGGACGTCTGCATCATCAATTGTTAGCACTTGCGTAGTGTAGCTTGGCACAACTAGCACTACACTTCACCTTCGATGTAGCTCATGTGCTCGTGCAAGTTCCTTCGGTAGGATTCTCTGTCGCTGTCGGCCACGAAGTTGCTCTCGAGGAGGAGCTCGCGCAGTGCGTGCGAGTCGACAACTTGGCCATTTTCGCCGGCCCAGAGACACCGAGAGACTGCAGGGCAGTCCACCAGGGCGCCCAGTGATCGCTCCGTTGTCTGCGTAGCGGCGGCGACAGCAATCGAGAGTGCGAGGATTGCCGTGTGAATCTGCATCGTGTTCTTGAGGCAAATCGAGCTCTGATTGAGGGGCACAGTCCGACACCTCTGTTCGTAAAGGTTGGCCAGGTGTGTTGTTGAGAAAAGGAAAGAGATGGTGCTGAAGCCGCTCGAATTTTAGTCTCCGTCAGGCTTACTGGTACACATCTCAAGCTGCGGCCGACAACGGACGAGGGTTTCGGTGGAACGCACAACCACACTCCATTCAGCAACAGACGGCCAACGGCACCAAGCACAACGCATTTCGCCACCTTCGACGAGGATGGCTGGGCCGTGACAGGAGACATGTCTTTGGGTGAGTAAATTGCTTTGAATGGAATGCTGCGTTCATGATTAACGTTGCTGTATTGTTTTCGCTGAATGAATATGAAGCTACATGAGGTCAAAACGCACTGGACTCTTGCGTCGGACACGGGCCAGACGATACCAGTCACCACTCTAGCGCGCCGCCATCTGGGCGTTTGCCGGGGCACGGGCCGCGTACATGGCCGAGTTCTGCTTCCGGATCGTCTTGAGTCTACGCTGTGCAAAGAGCATGCCGATGGCAGAGGTCACGACCGTGAAGATGGTCGTCACCGCTGCAACAGCGATCCAGGCTGTCGGGCTCAAGCCCATAAAGACCTTGTCGCCGCCGCTGTCTACGCTAGTGCTCGCGGCAGCGCGGCCGACGCCCCGGTGGGGATGACGGGGAAGATGTTCAAACCGCAGTTCACCTTCGAATCCGCCACCAGCTTCAGGAAGCCACTGGCGCCCCATGAGCTACCGTACGAGTTCTTCAAGATCCAGTAGTCACCCTCCGTGGCGTCTGTGCCGTAGCCCACCAGCACCAGCGCGTGATTCACATCGTCCTTGGACGAGAGGTCACCGTCGTTCGGACAGCTGTAGAAGCCGCCGGCGTAGTCGCCGAACGGGTCTTCCGAGTTAATGGCGACAGCAATTGGCTGCTGCTCGACCGCCGTGCGAAGAAGGATCGTGCAGTTGCTCGACGCCGCGCAGTCCGTCCCCACGACCTGCTCCCAGCCCGTGATACTCGCAGCCGTCTCGTTGGAGCTCACCGCGCACGACGATGACTCGTTGTTAGAGGAGGAGGTTCCTGAGCTCGAGTCATCGTACGGCATCGTGAGCTCCGTCACGAGACCCCACGAGTTCTGGGCGGCGTCGATAAAGGCGCCGTGGGTCATGCCACCATTGCAGCCGTCGTTCTGCGACTCCCACTTGATCTCCGTCTCCATCCACGTTGCGCCATCCACGCCGGTGTCTGTAGCCCAGCAGTACTCGAAGGTCTGCGTGGTCTCCAGACTACTGCACGTCAGGAACTGCTGCGGCGAGAGCGACACGGCCGCCGACGCGTTCTCGGCGATCACGACAGCCGTCTCGATGGCGTCGGCGGCCGCAAAAGCCCAGCAACTGCCGCAGTTCTGCTGACTCTTGACGGACGAGCACACGCTGTAGCCGAACGAGTTGTCCGTGTCGCACCAGTTCCAGTACTCGGAGCTGCCGGAGCTCGACACGGTGCTGGACGTAGTTGCGGTGCTGCCGCTGGCCTCCGATACAAGACGACGGGAGCGCGCGGCCCGCTCTTCCTGCGCCACGAGCTGCTGGGGCGAGAGTTTGCGTCTCGGGTTCGACGTCAAGTGGCGCTCGTTCACGCCCATGTGGTACGAGAACTCGTGGCCCACGCTCTTGGCGTGCATGAGGACGTCTTCGATGTACGTCATGTGCGCCTGCAGGTTGCGGCGGTAGGCTTCTTGGTCGCGGAAGGACACGAGGTGGCGCTGGACGAGCAGCTCTCGTAGGGTCTTGGAGTCGACGACTTGGCTGTTCTCGCCCGCCCAGAGACACGGAGATTCGGCGGAGCGAGCCACGGGGCACTCGACCAGCGCGCCGAGATTCCGGTCCGTCGACTGCGCGGAGGCGGCTGAGGTGGCGGCCGCCGAGAGCGCGAGGAGAGACGCTTGTACGCGCATGCCGGAGTGAGATCGGAGGGATAAGTGAGACCCGCTGTCTCTTTCGGAATGGCCGTTGGCGGGTTAAATGATTTAACTGTGTGGGGGATTGATTTAACGCTGTTATGGGGCTCTACGTTTTGTTGGTCTTACAATTAACAAGTCTGAATTCTGTTCGGGTTAAACATTCTACCGTTTTAATGGAAAAAATGTGTTTCCAGGCAAGCAACTGAGTCACACGACGAGCCGTGTGACAGGGACCCACCCGTCTTAAAAGCAAAAATCCAGGCCTGACTCGCTGCGGTATGCACTGCATACTATGCAGCCATTCAAGTTTGCCACCGTTGACGACGTCTCGACCAGCAGTGAACTTGCAAGCACCCTGTTCTGTTCGTCCGAAATCGTCCGAAATCATTCAGCGCCAAGTCGGACTTGTTGGCATGTCCTGCTCGACTCGGCAGCTGGTGGCAGCGTGCGGTTCGCCTCTGTTTGCTCAGCTGTCGGCAACAACTGCTCACTTAGTATTAATACTGGTTTTCGGCCAAACACGCTCGAAGGAGCTTCCTGGTGGTTAGCTCCATTGCAGTCGCGCCGATTGGAAACTGAAGTTGCCTGCAGTTGTCGTCTTGGAAACTGAAGTTGCATTTTGGTGTGCGAGCAACGTGTGGCGAGGTGAGCTCGACGGCAACAATGAAATGCATATCCTTCATCGCGAATGATGCGTCCAGGAGGAAGCGGCCATGAGGCGATCGAATCTCGCTGTGCGAATTTTCGCAGCATACCGGTACCATGCGGCTGCATCCCCGGGCCGCAAAGCCAAGCCGATTTCGCAGGCCAAAACAGCAGCAGATCCTGATGGGTCCTCCTCCTCTCCATAGTCCAGGCCACCTCAGCCATTGCATCCCCCTCCTTGCTTACGTTCCATTCTCGGATTCGCAGCAGAACTCCCATCACCAGTCCAGACGAAACTACTCCCGTTATTGAAGACGATGGCGACTCAAAGTGGCGTGACAGAGGAGGCTCCGCTCCAGGTGAAGGCAGCGATCGAGCCGCAGTGGACGCGCTTCCTGGCGGGCGGCTTGGCGTCGGCCACTGCTGAGATGCTGACGCTGCCCATCGACATCACCAAGGTGCGGCTGCAGGCGCAGCGCTCTGGTCCCGCGGCTGCATCGGCGACGCCGGGCAAAACCGTGGTGCACTACAACGGCATGCTCCACGCGGCGCAGACGATGATCAAGCAGGAGGGACCTGGGGCGCTCTGGAATGGAGCCACGCCCGCGCTGCTGCGCCAGGTTTCGTACACGAGCATCTGCATGGTGCTGTACGAGCCGCTGCGCAACTTCTTCGGAGCCAACGCGGCGCAAGGCAAAAACGGCGAAGTGCCGTTCATCAACAAGTTCCTGGCTGGAGGTTTCGCAGGTGCCATCGGTATCAGCATCGCCAACCCGTACGTCGAGACTCGCTGCTTTGCATCGGTGGTGTTGTAGTTCGTGACTGACTGTTGTGTGTTCTGCAGTGTGGATGTTATCAAGGTGCGAATGCAGGCCGACCGCACAGGCAAACTGTACCGTGGTGTCGGTGACGCCTTTAGCCAGATCTACCAGCGAGAAGGCTTCCGCGGCTTCCTCCGCGGCATGCCGCCCAACATCCAGCGCGGGTTCATCGTGAATGCAGCCGAACTGGGCACGTACGACCACAGCAAGGAGCTGCTGATCTCATCTGGCCTGCTCCAGGAAGGCGTATTGGCACACACCGGCGCCAGTTGTGTGGCAGGCTTCGCTGGCGCGTCCGCTTCCAACCCGTACGTGGATATAGTGATACGATTGGTTTGATTGCTGGGGTACTGACGTTTGTGCGTTGATGCTTCCTTCTCAGGATTGACGTGGTGAAGACTCGCCTTATGAGCCAGCCGACGGATGCAAGTGGCAATGGGCTTCACTACAAGGGCATGATGGACTGTGTGCGGAAGACCTTCCAGGAAGGGGTGCGAGCGCCTTCTACAAGGGCTTCATCCCCAACTGGATGCGCAAGGCGCCCTGGTGCATCGTCTTCTTCGTCACATACGAGAAGTACCGCGCCGCGATGACGCCCGGCGATGAGGAGCTATAGACGCTGGTGCTGTAGACTGCCAGCAAGCGCTGCTGGGTCGGCAACAGATACTATTCTTTACGGCAGCAAATATACATACAGGTAGCAAGCGAAACCCTCAAGAAGAGTTGAAGCTTGCGTCGAATGCAAACCATTATCACGTTGCACTTGTGTTTATTGACGGATTGTTTAGCTGCTCAGCTTTGAGCTCATGCAGATGCTACCGCCGCCGCACCATGATAAATAAGAATACATTATCCTTTCTAATGAAGGCTCAAGCGCGTCATTCTGGGGGACAGAAATAGCGTCAAGGAAGCTTCGTCTCGCTCCTCTTCTGTCTGCTGCATGGCGCTCGACGCCGTATATATATCATCTCGTCTTCTTGGACCACCACACGTACACTCCGTTGGGGGCTCTCGTACAGACCCAGCTGGGACTCTCTTCTGAAGAAATCACTGGCCACGAGGAGCGGGTTCCGATCAGCATTTGAGCCCTCAAAGTCGTGCATCTGCATGTACCACGTTGAGCGCGGGGGCGTCAGGTAGTGCATCGTGGACGCCCCGGGTGGCAGATTCTGGACCAGCTTCTCGCGCAGGTCGATGAACTCGTCTGTCTGCACCACCTTAATCTTCTCGTTGTCCGTGGGGATGGCGTACTTGCCGCTCTTGGGGAACATCACAATGGGCAGGCGCTCAATCACGCGGTCCTCTGTGGACCACCGATTGCGCGAGATCACCTGCACGTTGAGGTTGGCGAACGAGCCGTTCATGAACCGGTTGGAGATGGTGCTCTCCACGGACGGCTCGGGGCTTCCTCCTCCTCTTCTTCCTCGGAGCAGTAGTAGGCGGGGCAGGTGCGGCGACGCCGCGTGTGGTTGTTGTTGTTCCCGTTCTTGGCGAAGAGCGAGCGGCGGAAGCGGTCGCGCTCCTGTCGCCGGCTCTCCAGCAGCTCCTCGCGCGACATGCGCTGCTGGTTGGCGCTGTCGTTGACGGGCGCCACTTGGCTGTGGCTGTTGCCGCCTAGGAAGCTGCCGTTGCTGCCGACGCTGCTGCGGCTGTTGCGGTTGAGCGCCTTCAGCAGCTTCTGCAGCGCCAGGAACGTCTCGTCCACCTCCTCATCCTCGGCGGAGAAACTCGGGTCGTCCTCCTCGGATAGGCGCCCGGCGTAGGACGGCATCTTCTTGGATCGGCGGGCGCGTTGCCTCTCGAATGTGGTCATGGCTGTCAGTTTGTGGCTGATTTGTCTGTTTTTAGGTGGATCGAGGAGACCTGAGGGTCATGTAGCAAATTGCGAAGTGGGGGACCGGGAAGCGATGTTGACGCTGCTCGAAGACCGCACGCACTCACTTCTTGATGGACAGAACAAAGCGAAAGTGATTCTGCGACGCAAGCTCGTGCCGTCTGCGATAACCCCGTCAAAATGATCGAAGATCATAAACACGCTCCCTATCGCTTTCCACGGGTAATTCTTTTATCCATGCTTTTATTCGAGCACCGACGTGGAAGCTCGACTTCTATAGAATATCGTTACGGAGCTCGCTATTTTCTCCGTTGGAGCTGCCATCTGATCTGCCGGTCGACTCTAGCGAGCTATTCTCGTGTTGCCCTTGCAGGTTATTTTGCTGTCGGATTCGCGTGAACGGCTCGCGCACGTTGACAGCACTCACTTTTCGAGGCGAATAGGGTTGCAAATGGGCCAGCACTGGCTTGGAACTGCTCCGACTGAAGTTGTCCGCAGGATTTGCTTTTGACATTAGCCAATGCATTCCGGAGAAGACACTTTGACATTGGAGCCCCCAAAGGTCAATCCGCGGAAGCAGCGGAATGCCCTCTCATACACTTAGTGCAGTGCACTGTAGCCAGTCGCAGATCTTGCACCCGGAGGATGAACTTGGTCATGAAGTATCAGCCGCATGATGCGTGCTGCGTTGAATACGGCACGCGTCTGAGGCTGTCGCACTGCGACTTGCGTCGTCGTCGTCACAACTTGTCAGTGGACAAGTTGTCGGACAAGCACGCCTACCGGCAAAAGTATCCGTTGGGCATGTCCGCATTAAGTACGATTGACTCTACTTCAACATGCACTTCTGTCGAAAGTTAGTGTGCACCACACACTTGGTGTGCGCCACAAAACCTCACTTCAAGGGTCACGCCTCGAAGGGATCCGACGTCTGCATCACGACCCACCTCTTCCATGGCGGAGCTGCTACTTAGCTGGCTCAACCATGAGCTGAAGCTGTCGACGCACGTGACGGACGTGGAGACGGACTTGGCCAGCGGCTACCTGCTGGGCGAGATCTTGCACCGCCTCAACCAACAGCACAACTTCGCCGACTTCCTGCGCAGCTCCAGCGCAGACGCCAAGATCCTCAACTTCTGCCTGCTGGAGCCGTCGCTGCGCAACCTCAACGTCAAGTTCGACGCCAACGCGGCCGCCGCCATCATGAACGAGAAGAAAAACGCCGCCGCCAATCTGCTGTACCAGATCAAGGTGGGGCAATTGCTGTCCAACACTACAGAACTGAGTCTAGTGAGCTCATTGTGTTGATGTGATGCATTGGCAGATTGCGGCAACACGGCTGGGGAGGGCACCCGGAGTTTCGACAAAGTCGCTGGAACGGACGTCCATTTTTCCTTTGCACAACAGACCTGTGAAGCTGGCGAAGCCGGCGTACGACACAGAGAGCCACCGGTTGTTTGAGCATGCTGTACGACGCCATGCACGGTCGATTGCGTCACTGCAGCGGGAAAAGTGGGTGCAAAAATGCATGGGTTTGCGCTTTTTTTTGGCAAGAACGTGGTCGCTAAACTGTGTTTGGTGCTTCTCTAGGGACCAACTGGCAGAGGAAGCTTCGAAGCGACAGGAGTACCGTACAAGGATGACAGAGCAGAAAGAGCTACTGGAAGCTACGAAAGCGGAGCGATTGCATCGCGCCTTTATCCACAGCAGCTACATCAAAGAAGCGCTTGAAGAGACGGACTCACCGGCCTGGAGATTGGCACTGCAAAAGAAGAATGCTCGGGAGCAGCGGCGGGCTGCTTTCTTGCAGCAGCTAATGCAAAAGCGCGAAGAAGCTGATGTACGTTGCGTCTTGATTGGAAAGTATGGCGTTGGTGTGCTTATATTTTGTTGAATTGCTGTCCGCATGATGCCAGGAAAACCTTACGTTTAGTCTCCGCCGAAAAGTGCGATGTGATCTAGACGACTTTGATGTACGTGAGATGAATGTTATGTTGGTGATTGATTCACGAACGCTGAATTTGTACAGGGTCGAGAAAGATCATCGCCCGCGAGCACGGGTGGGAAGGTTTCGTCACGAAAATCAGTTGGTTATGGCCTCCGCTCGCTCACGACCGTTCTGGGAGCAGCTTCCGACAAGAAGAAGTACTCGACATCGAACTTGGCGGGGTCGCCCATGAACGAAAGGGAGCTCTACCATGCTAACGTTATGGAAATGGAAAGTGCCTCTGGGGTAATAAAGCAGCAAAGGGATCAGCGCGAGAAGCGCAGAGAGACTTTATCGCGCAGACGGAAACGATTCGTTCAAGAATGCGTTTACACGCACTCTCGGATAGGAACGGCGCGAGTAACCAGCATACTGGAAGATGCGGTGGTGCGCGAGACCAACAGCGAGAAAGACATAGATGAGGAAATGAGCCGCGTTCACGTCTACAAAGAGGTAGCTCGCGAAAATAGAGGCATGCGAGACCAAGAGTATGCGAATCAGGAAGAAGTGGACTCCGTTGCGGCGGTTGACCGGGATACAAGCTGCTATCACAACTTGCTTCTTCAATTTGAAGATAACAGTGAGATGCAGGTGATCCAGCGAACCAACGTGCTGATGTCCGTTGAAGCCGCTGACCGTTTTCTCAGCGAACAAGTTTCAGCGGCAATTATGAAAGATATGGTGGATTTTGTGCTGTTCATTGCAGGGAAGAGGGAGCAGACATTGTACGGCAGAGACGCAACCGTGTTCCTAACACCAGAAACGTGGAGCGAGTACAAGGTTCAGTTTGCGAATAACTGCAATTTTGCCATTGCGCCCTCGTTACCAATCACTGAAGTTTCAGATCACGCTGAGCTACTGGATACCCAGGAGCTGGAGCAATACTTGTCAAGCTTTCGCCCATTTCACACGAGTTCGGATCAGCAACATGCTCTATCAGGGATACCAGATGGAGAGCTATTTCTTGGAGCCACTGATGCTATTCAGGACTGCTTCGTTCTTGGAGAAGAAATCAAACATTTACGATGGATTGCTCGTTTAGCATCTCAAGAGGGGATGCCAGTCGAGAAGCAAGTGAGCTTGAAACTGCGAGTATTGAGTCAATTGTGCCAGCCCCAACCGTTCCCTCAAACGCCCACCCGCAGCTACGGATTCTAATATTTGGTCCTCCGTTTGCTGGTAAGGAAACGCAAGCCAAACTTCTCGGAGAAACGCACAATCTCTTGGTCGTCTCAGTTCACGAGCTAATCCAACAAACTGTTCAAAAGTGGAGTGAAATTGGGCGGCGAGTGGAAACTCTTCTAACAAGTGGGGAAGAAATTCCTCCAGAACTATACAGCCAACTGGTGATCGACTCGATCCGTGAGATCGAAGCTCAAGCACTTACACAAGAAAGTAATAACAAGGCTGGGTGGGTTATTTACGATCTGCCTGCAACAGTGAAGCACGACCAACACTTGGAAGAGCAACTAACTGGATATGTGGACCCGACGCTGATATCTTCGCCGTTCGACTTTGAATCTATCGTCGCCCCTGGTCGCAGCAAGCCAGTTTTACCACCGACGTTCCTTCACGGTAAGTCTGGAGTGGACCTGGTATTTCATATCGATTGTCCGGTTAGTACAATTCTTGATCGCTGCTTGGGCAGAGTCGAAGACTGTGCTACAGGAGACAACCACCACTTGGCGTTTGATTCACCACCGGATGATTCTATTGTACGATACCGTCTACAACATGTTAACCCAAGTGCGTACTCAAGTGAGCTTCTCTCGCTGCATTGCTTGGCAAATGACGACTTCTCACATGACCACAAGGCTTGGCACGCCAAGTTTGACACGCTGCACGAGCCAGCTAGCACCGGAATGACAGTAAGCGAGGTTCATGAAGCTATTGCAGCAGTTGTGAACGAGTTTCAGAAGGAGAAACAAGCAGAGGCGGAGTCAAAGCAACAGCATGAAGAGGCGGGTGAACTAGCACTCATGGCAGGCGAAGAAGAGAGGCATAGACGCATCGACACTTTTGAAGTGGAAATCGTTGAGGCCCAAAACGTTGTAGCTAGCGCTGAGGCATCCGTGGCGGAAGCTGAAGAAGCAAAGGCAAAGAAGGAGGAGATTTTGGAGCTACGTCAGAGGCTAGAAGAGGCCCAGCGTCAATTAAACGCGAAAATGGTCCGTGCAAAAGGTTGGGTGGAAGAAGAATTATCACGCTGTCCTGTGCCAAGCAGCAAGTATTCGGGTGAGCTCCTACCACCAACCGCCCACGCACTGGCAGCAATGTGGAATGACATGGAGGTGGAGTATATTTCCGCGATGAAGACAAGCTACGCGCTGTTACGCGAGCAACGACACAGTTTGACTCAGCGCGCGCAGATAATGACGGGCGATTTTTGCGAGTTTGTTCGGCGTCCTGACCAGAAACAAGAAGTTGCCAGCCTGTTCCAGAAGCTGTTCAATGAGGTGGTCGATGAAATGCGCTTCGATGATCTTACGAAGATCGAGTTGCATGCCCGTACAGATGTACTGCAGGACGAACTTGGTGCTCTAGTTGACAAAAAGTTGCTGCGAATGACGAAGAGCTCAACGGTATGGTTGGAAACGGGTGGATGGAAGATGCGTGCCAGCGAGTAGCTGCCATTTATCAAATGGCGCTTCAAGCCGAATGTGATCGCTTCCTGATCTCCGTTCGAGTTCTTGTCGATGGTCACTACGCTGCGAGCAGCGATCACTCTCAGATGAAAGGCATTCTGGAAACTTGGAAAGCGCATGAGTCTCAGTTGGCGTTGGCTTGCAGAATTTATCGTGATCCTACAAACGATACGCCACCAGAAGCTCCATCTGCGCCAATAGCATCGGGAAAAGCTCCCGCGAAAGGAAAAGCAAAGCTGTCCGCGCCCGCTGTACATGTAGCTCCCCCAGCAAGTACGGCTACGTCTAGAGAGGATGCTCTGAACGAGTCGCTGACCATGAACGAGCTAATCGCTGAGTACGGTCATGTTGCTCAACGGTGCGGTGCGTGGATGGAGGCAATCAATCCACTTGCGATTGCTGCGACTGAAGCTGAACCCGATAGCGGCATAGACTTCTGCAAAGTGAACCTACTGAACGGGATCAAGTATGAACACGACCTCATACAGCGGCGTGTACGGTTCCTTCAAGAAGCCACAGAGAAGTCTTGCGATGAAATCACGCGGTCGATGCGGTTTGTCGAGAAGACTTTGCGCGATGTCCTCGAGGATCGAAAAGATCGAGAGCTAGTGGCAATAGCTGCTTTGGTTGGACATATTCGCTCCGCCATTGAGGCTGAAGTTGCTCTGCCATCCTTCGTTGATACCAGCGTAAGTGCCTAAATTCTTGGCATTCGTGTATACGGTCGGTCTAACCATTATGTGTTCTGTTGCAGCCCGAGTTCATCCAACGCTTTCCGACAACAGTGCAGCTGCGTGAAGATACCATGGTGCGAGTCGATGCCAGTCGGCGTTTGCTACCTCAATCGCCGCCCGATGCGCCGCCCATTGTTGAAGAAACGCACGCTCTTCTTCTCACTCCCCGTCAGTGCAGTGTTCTTCGAGAGGCGTTGGCATCTCAGACCATCGAGCACTCGGGGCTTCTTCCTTTGTGCACTTTGGTCGAGACGATGGCAGCTTTAGCGTCTCTCCCTGACGCGCTGCCTGAAGTGTGGCGTCGATGCCCCGCACATGTCATCGCAGAGGTAAGGAAGGCACCCTTACACGCACTCACAAGAGTATGCTAACCCGTACATTCTCCCGTGACAGGTCGCAGCAGGGTTCACCAGCAACCAGTCGGCGTTCGTCGACATCAAAGCTCTAGTTACCGCCATGAGCACCCGAGACGACCTCCTCCGCCAGTTCCAAGCAGATGAAGAGCTGCAGCATCAACAAGAAGAGCACGAGCGTGAACTCCTCCAGCAACAACAACAGTCCCAGATAGCCAATGAACCTACTACACCGTCCGACGTAGCAGAATAAAAGCACACGCCACACGCAACCAAAAGAGGCCGTTGCCAGCCGTGTATTGCCTGCCTCCCTCCTATCTCGCTCCCCTGTCTACAGGATGACGGGGTTCTCGCCCACCTCCTTGACGAAGTCGTGCTCGTCGCCCATGAAGATCTTGAGCTTCTTGTCCTGCAGCGCGCGCATGCGGTTCTTGGGCAGCATGCCGAACACGGCCTTGCGCAGCACGTCCTCGGGCTTGCGCTCGAACAGCTCCTTGGCCGTGCGCTGCTTGAGGCCGCCCGGGTGGCCCGTGTGCCAGCGATATAACTTATTGTTCCACTTGTTGCCCGTGAGCACGAGCTCCTGCGCGTTGATGACCACCACGAAGTCGCCGCAGTCCACGTTGGGCGCGTACGTGGGCTTGTGCTTGCCGCGCAGGATGGGCGCCAGCTGCGAAGCCAGGCGGCCCAGCACCTGCCCCTTGGCGTCCACCACGTGCCACGCCACCTTGGACGCGAGCGCGATCTTGCTCATGCTTCCTGCTAGCGAATGGAACTGCCTTCCTGTCACGCTGCTACGCTAGCCCCAGAATGCCAGTCACTGCCACCCGTCGGGTAGTTGGTGTTCGACACATCACATGTGATTAGAAACGCTTTCTAAATGTCAACTTAGTGGACGTCACACCAAATGTCAGTACAGCTTAAGGCAATGGCTACAGCCGTCGTTATCCTGTACGCGACTGCTTAACGCACTTTGAGTACTCGCCCAGTACCGCGATAATCAATGAGCGACCAGGATGCGGTTCGAGTGGAGGCGGCTCCGGCTGCAGCCAGCGCCGCGCCCGGCGCTGGCAAGCTGCACGTGAACCGCGTGGACAACGTGTCTGGCAGCACTGCGGGCGCTGGCAGCGGCGAGTTCCACACGTACCGCGCCTCCAGAAGACGGTAAAAGGCTCTTGCTCTGCAATGCAATTGGTCAAATGTTGGTTTCCTGACGCCGGTGCTGCCAGGGAGATGGAGCGCGTGGAGCTCATGGAGAAGCGGTACAAGGACAGCAAGGCGCAGAGCGAGTTCGAGGGCAAGCGCAAGCGGAACGCCGAGGAGTTGGAGGCCAAGATGCAGAAGAAGCGGAGACGACGCAAGGAACGCGCCAAGACCAAAGCTCTGGGCGAAGCACAAGGAGAAGAAGAGGAGCAGCAGAAAGAGGAGACGACGGAGGAGAAGAAGGTGCTGGAGACGCCTGGGGGCGTCCCGGAGATCCCGAACGACGGCAGCTTCTTAGAACGGATGCTGGCGCTGCAGCAGGAGAAATGAAGTGGGCGATGGCCAGGTTTGGGTGCGTTGTTTAGGGTATTGGCTTCATTGTGCTACATGCAGGTTGGTTCACTTCCGGTTGTTGGTACGTACATACTACAAGAGGTGAAGACAGGGGGCTAGTTGTCATCCTGGAAGATCAGTGCGACGCCACGTAGGACCCACTTGGAGCTGCCGCAGTCGGTTGGCAGCGTCGCTAAGAAGATGTACGTGTGGCCGCGGAACCGCGTGAGGTAAACCGGACACTCGTAGACGTTCGGGTCGTGACGCAGGTAGCCCACGGAGGAAGGTTCCCACGTCGGTTGCGTGGTCACGGCCTTGACGTAGATGACCGGCATACTCCAAAGCAGCTCCTTGGGGTTGCTATCCAGCAGTGTACCTCCACACTCCGTGGGCGGCGTCGCACCAACTGGGTAGCGTTCGTTGATTTCGTCCAGCGTGCTCCAGCGTGCACCCTCGAGGATCAGGCCATGTGCGAAGACACCGTCGTCCGGGTAGTGCGAGACGGTCGAGGCGTCCTGGATCGTCGTGACGTGAGTTTCCACCGTCATCTGGTTCAGCGGCATGAACCGCTTACGAGACGTGACCTGCAGACAAGCTGTCGTGTAGGCGGTGGGGTTAAAGAGACCCGGCAACCAGATCGAGAACGGAGTAACGAAGCAACTTCCGCCTCCGCCCGACGTGTCGCCTGCCCACATCACAAGCTGCTCGTAACGCTTCACCATGTCCGAGAACCAGCCGCTCAGCGACTTTGTGGACGGCCAAGCCTTCTTCTCCCACTTGCATTGCGAGAACGGGTTGCGTCCAGGGACTTCGTTGAGCGTCATGGCGGTAGCCAAGTCCTCCATGGCCTGTGACATATTGAGCTGCCCATTTAGACCCTTCTTGAGGTCACCAAGCGACAAGCGGATCTCCTGCAACAGCACATTCATGCGACTGCACTCCTGCAGAGCCACGACGACAAACGGGCCGTGATCCTCAGTCAGGTGTGGCGTTGCCGCCTCCACGACGTCAATCATGTTGAAGAACTCGGGGCAGCGCGATTCCAAGTCATCGATGGTTGCACGCAATGCTGCCGTCTTGTCGCCACCGCCTCCTTCCTCTCCACCGCCGCCGCCAGCACCACCACCGATGGTCACAATTGTGTAGCAGAGCGTCTCGCATGTCGTGGTCAGATAGCCGATTTCTGCGTTCGGGTGGAGCCCGAAAAGTGGTGGAGCTTCAGCAACCATATTCTTCTCGATGTAGTTGGCGTAGTCTGCAAAGGAGAACTCCTGCGGATTCGGCGACTTGAAACCCGGACCGAGCTCCATGCCGCTAAGAAGACCCGGGTCAATGAGCACTTGCAGGTACGTGTTGTTTGTACGACGATCCCAAGCGTCGGTGATGTGACCACCGTACATGATTTCACCGAAGAGATAGCGTAGATCATCCCAAGGAACCGACACGTTGTTGTCCAGGTACGAGTGCAGGATATTGGCACAAATTGTGAGGTCTCCCGTGTTGAAGCTGTACGCTCGACTCCATCCTTGTTGGCCGAATCGTCGTCTTCCGAGCACGATAGCGTGGAACCAGCACAGAGAGAAGAGGCAAGCCTTGAACTCCGATGGTTTAGTGCAGGCCTGCACCTTGTCCTCGCCAAAGTTTGCCCAAGCACGTCGTAGGTTCGACTGGATGTCTGAAGGTGCTTCGTTGGCGACTTTGATACAACTCTGTAGCAGTGACTCGGGAATGTTCAGCATGTCCGGCAGCGGGGGCGGTTCAGCCGAGATAAAGCACCGGAAGAGTTCGTGTGCACCTTCAGTTGCCACCTCTTCCAGTTGCCGCTCTAGCGTCGGCAGCCAAGACTGCATCAAGTGCACGTTCTGCAAAATGATCCAGCCTCCTTCAGTGCTCAATCGTTTTAGTGCGTCTCCAGCGTACGCCTCTTGACCTTGGCCCATGGAGATATTGATGAAGTTGTTGTTCTCGAGGCTCACCCCATTCGCTTTACCCAGTGTCTCGATCCATGGCGTCGGATCTACCCCAGGGAACAGCACGAAGAAGATCGGAATGCTGGAGTTGGTCTCGGCGTACGTAGACTCCATATTGAACGGTGGCTGAGTGACGTACTCCTCGCCCAGTGAGTCAAGGATAAATGTACGCAATGCGTTGGTGACACGGTCGGGCCGCATAGCGCGCAACAATATCAAGCGCTGGAAAGACGTAAGCTTGATGAAATCCCCAGGGATTTTCTGTCGCTCGGCATCCTCAGTCGCAAACCACTTTCTCCACTCGTCCGGGTCATTTTGGATCGCGTCTCCCAGGCCTTGAAAGACCTTGGCGCTCTCTAGTGCTTTCAACTTGGCCCAGATAGCTGCAGGGAGCCACTCCGAAGCGGATCCAGCATTTCCTGCGTCCACGTGAGCTTTGCTGATGAGGAAATACTCGACTTCCGAGTCACTCAGCAACCCGTCTTTGAGCAGAATCTTCAGACACAACATGGTCGCTACCGTGAGCTTGTTGCGCTCAAAGAGTCCACGACGAACGTAGTTGTAGACGCACGAGGTGATGCTGTCCATCAGCACTTGGCAACGCTCCTTCATTTCTTCATCTGATAGATCTGGTACGGCGGGTTCAATTTCCTCAGCGTCTTCACCGCCACCTCCTTCTCCACTTTCACCACCTTCCGTTGCTCCTGCAGCCCCAGCATCAGCTGCAGGAGCTGCATCACCTTCTCCACCATCGGTCTCACTGGTAATGAGGTTATTCACTGGTGGCGCCCGGTAGATACCAGACAAGAAGACCTGCTGGAAGGATGCAAGCGAGTAGATGTAGTAGCAGTGCACCTTGCTGATGTCGTTCATCAGGAAGAACAGCAAGGAGCCTCGCGCGGCGATACTGCGGTACTTTTCACTCGTAATGTTGACGGACTCTTGCGTCTTCTTGGCGGCCTCCATATTGTTCTGCGTCCGTTGTGCTTTGTGCTTTGTGTCACTCAGAATCTGGATCAGTGGTTGATTGTTGGTGATATCATCGTCTGCACTTGCCAAGTAGAACAGGATGTCATCTTCCAGCTTTTTCAGCTCGATCTTGCCATTGTTTTGCTCCTGAATCAACTTCTCGCGTTTAATGGCAAGATCTTGGCGCTCCTTGGACACGACCAGGTTCAGTAGCTGGTCTTCTAGTCCAAGCATCGTGACTGTGAAGTTCACAATGGTACATTCGGCTTGAATCTCAGGCGGGTAGTGGGGTTACCCAGCTTCGTGTGCAGGTACAAGTGGAAGTTGTCGTTATACGGGACGGACGCATCGCCAATTTGGATTTCGTATCGGGCACCACGACGTGAAGTGGAGCGTTGAATGACAGGAGCTAAGATGGGGTCAATCTTCTCCCCAAATTCTCGATGAGGAACGCTCCGTCCGTGCCAATTGCCGTTTTGAGACGTTCAATCCACATTTTCTGACCAACTCGCACAATAATTAGGTTGTTGTGCGCCTCCATCTCACGGATCCAAGCAATAGCTTGCAACTGTGGATCAACGATCAGCGGTCTTCGTCCCATTGATACTGTAGTCACCACAATGGCACCGTTTTCAGTTGAAACTCGGTCTGACGGGAGCTTTTGAGTGTTCCATTCGGCGATTTGCGCGTCGTTCGTTAGAATAAGCAGCGGATTGGCTTCTTCTGACATCGCAATACTTTCACCTCCGGCTGCGGTGCGTAGGTAAGGCACCCAGTGCTTGTTGATGAGTTCATCTCGGAAAGGCTTCGTGAATGGACCAATGTATGAGATGAAGGCAGACGCAAGCAGCACATCGCCTACCAGCAGATCTTTCTCTTTCTGAAGTTGCAGCACATTGATACCCCATCGTACGTTTTCACTGGAAAGATCATTCGTCAAAGTGCCTGCCAGCTTCATCTTGCGGTTTCCAGTCTCGACAGCGTTGATCGCGTCTTCTTTCTCCTTCTCTGCAGCAGCAGCTTCAGCCAGCAGCTTATCTAGCTTTGCCTGTAGATCAGCCACGAGCTCGGTCACCTCGGTGAGACGGACATTGGCAGCCTCGAGCTCAAGGTTCGCAGCAGCCAACGCTTGACGCTTAGGCTCGACCGTGATAACGATATCGTAATACATGACGATATTGATGACCCAACTTACCAGGCCCTGTATAAACAAAACAAGTTACCATCCGTAAAAGACACAGATCTGTCAGCTTTTGCACGTACCGCAGCAGCTTTGTTTTTCGTGAGGATGGTATCATATGTGAAGTGTTCCATCTCTAAGAACACGCGAACCTCTTTCCAGTTCATAAGAGGCACCTTGCCGTCATCAACGACCTGCTTAAAGCCCACCAAGTACTCAATGTACTCCGGGATGTTACCTAGAAGCTGCTTCTTGACTGTGTCCCATTTCACGTCCTTCACCTTACCAGTCTTGGTAACCTGCACGTTCGGGTGCACACCAGCAAGTAAGACCATCGTAGCTGAAAAGACATCATCCACACCAGCAGGAGGCTTCGACATGGTTTTACACTCGCCCAGATCCTTCTTGTTCAAGGAATCCAGTGCTGCCATAGCCTGTTCCACAGCAGGTTCGGCCTTTGCAAGATCCTCCAGTGTGGAACGTTGTTTCTCAGTAACCTCAGCTTGGATGATCGCACACTTTGCAGCTTCATCTCCAGCCTTTTTACTTTCCGTTTCCACATTGGCTTTCTCTTTGTTAACCGCCTCGGCGATACCAGAGGCCACAGCTTTCTTGTCCTCTGCGGCTTCAAGAATAACCTTCAGTTCCACTTCAAGTCTCGACACGGTATCCCCAGTCTCCTTCAGTTTTTGCAGCCCCTTCTCCAGCCGATCGATAGCTGCAGCATATTCCTCCACTTTCTTGCGCAGAATTTTCTTGTACAACTGAAGCAGTTCCAGGTACGACTTAGGTGTTGTGTAAACATGGCGACGTTCTACCTGGAAAAAGCGCTCAGCACAAAGATTGACCGATTGGAATGAGAACGGCATGAACGTTTCAATACCCACGCGGGACTCGTCCGACCCCAGCAAATCTCCGATCTCTTTCAGCTTCTCGCGGCCGACAGAAAGCAGAGCTTCCTTGGGCCAAGGCTGGAACCAATCGATGACCGTACAACTAACCAGTGCAGGGAACTTCCGCGCACGGTTGCGGAAATCATCGCCGACAGGCGAAAAGCATAGACATAAGTGGAGTCGCTTACGGATTTCTGCTTGGAAGAACTTGACAACTTCTTTCCGGTCCTTCGAGCCAGCTACAGGAGACAGCAGATTGACGATATTATCCATATCCTCCATCGCGAACAGGTCTGGAATCTCTCCTGACGCCAGCAGATCGTTCAAGTAGATGAGGAACTTTTCGTTCGTAATCTGCGAATCGGTCAGCATGAATACAACTCCTCCGTCTTCTTCATTACGAGACAGCATCTCCACAACAGCCATGTGCATTTTACGCAGGTCTTCCTTGAATTCGTTTTCGCCGTACTTTGAACTGATCGTGATCTGCTTGACAGTGTAGCCGCAAATGTGGGAGGCTAAGCGCGCCAGTGATCGCTTACCGCTACCTCCCACACCGACAAGTAATGCGTGCCCGCTTTCATTACGCAAGATACGAACAATGCGAGCCACGTGCTTCACCGCATCATCGAAGAGATCCAACTGCATCGCAGTATTGTTCTCGTTGTTGTTGTATTCTCGCAGTTGAACTTGCAAGTTCATCTTGAGATCGTCCAGGTTCGTCCCCATAATTTGGTCATATTCGCTGTCGCCATCTTTTGTGAAGTGGCAGAAGATAAGTGGCCAGGAGTTCTCGGCAGCGTAGTATCGACTGGTATTGCACGAGGCAAATGACTTTTTCACTTGCATCTGTACGAGCTGGTTGTATTTTTCGATGTCAGCCTTGCACACCAGTCGGTCACCGTATACGCGCTCGCTTTCGTGCAGCCACAGCAGAACGAACTTCTCCTGGCTGTTAAACCGATCCTTTTTAGACGCGATGAGCCCTTGGAAGACATTGGACAAGTGGCGCACGTTGAACTCGTAGTGGAAATTGGCTGCTGTTTTGCGAAACGCGCCCACAACGCTGGCATGTAGACTCAACGCAGCCTTGATAAGTGCGTTAGAGAACTGCGAGTTACTCAGCTCGTCAACGAAGCCCGAGAGATGTCCACCCAGGAAAGTTTCATAGATCGTCACGAGACTTGGTGCTTCTGGCATCCCCATTGCAAACGTACAGAAGTGGCGCTGGAGTCGAGGGTCAATGAGGAACGAGCCTGCTGTAGGGTTCATACCCGAGACAATCTGTGTGTTGAGAATGTTTTGCGTCTGCAGCTTCACGCGGTCAAACCAATGCTTGTACTCCATCACTTGGCGTAGCAGTGATATTGCGCTTTGCGTGTTGTATGGGTCTACTTCTGGCAGATTGAGATCATCCACGAAGTAGATGAGGCGAGCTTTGCCTGGTGGACCAAGATTGATACCGGTTTTACGCTCCAGTTGTCCGAACATGGTTTGCTGCAAGATGGAACTGGTGGTGTAGAAGTTGAAATTGATCGTGCAGTAGCGGTAGGCAGCCGTAGCCTCGTCCTTGCTCAGTTTCTTTAGCATCCCCATGATGTTCTGTGTCTTGCCTGTACCTGCAGGTCCGCAGACCATCACTGGTACGTTCTTTGAAATCAAATTCTCGAGCCAGAAAGCGATCGATGCTGTCTCAGTAGTAGGCACTGTGATTTGGTTGATTGGGCTCGGGGACACGTACGTCTCCGTGTAGAAATACGGACTTTGGACCACGAATTGAACTTGGAAGTCTCGGGGTCCAGCCAGAAATCAAACACCGTGTTGCTGGCCGACGCCACCAACTTGACGTCCTTCCACTGGTTCTTCCACCAGTTGCTAAACTCCGCGGAGTAGTCCGTACCGTCATCGCTCATGGTGAGGATGGATCCGAAAGACCAGACACAGCAGAACACAAACGTGTTTTGCATCACTGTATAGTCTTCCAACACTTGAGGCGTCAAGAGGCAATCAATCATGTTGAGCAAATTCGTCACGAGGGTCGTTTCTTCCACCGGCACAACAGGAACGAGTTTCTTGCGGAAGAACCGAAGTGTTGTCTCGATGTATTGGTCGAAAAGCGCCTGGAACTTGGAACGGGTGTCCGGGGTGAACATCATGTTTCTCAGTCGGTGGTCCACAGGCTGCTGGCAGTGTCGATCAAGCCAACTGTCAATCATGCAGCGCCATTGGTAGCCCTCCGATGTTGAAATGTACAGAATTCCAGCTCGAGACACAGTAGCTGGCGTGGCGTATACGAGATCGCGGATCTCAAAGATCATTCGCATGTGAACTTTCAGTGGAATACGCTCGTTTGAGGCCAGCGTGAGCATTCGGTTATCGTCCATGACGGAGTTCATCGACTCGATCCAGTTGGCGTCCAGATCTCCGTCAAGAATAATCCACTTGGGGTTGTTATCTTCATCGCCATTGTCACGACGCCTTGATCCCAAATCGCGCATAATTCGAGACAGCAGACCGTCTTTCCATTCTCGTGTCTTGAGCACGATGTACCCGTACAGCTCGTTTGTGCTCACCGACTTGGGGTTCAAATCTTGCACTTCCATCGGAGTCCCCATGATCTCGCGTGCCTTTTTCAGCGTCTTCCACGTCTCTGTCTTGCCTGAAGCAGGAGGCCCCATGACGAAGACACAGTGTCGAATTGCCAAGAGTTCTGACAACTGCACAACCTTCAGCATAAACTCCGGGCGAGGCGTGTTGCCAATTGCTTCCGAAGCGCCCTGGACCATGGATTCCAGCTCCATATCGCGCTTGCGAGGAGGATCGTTCCGTACGTCCACGTTCGGACTGTCACGTGGGAACAGATCGCCGAGAAGACCAAAGAAAACCACCATATCCTCTGCAACGATTTTCGGGATGTTAAAATCTCGCAACGCGCGCATGAGCAGATCCGTTTCAGGAATGTCAGGCTCGGCACGCTTAAATGCTCCAGCAACGCATAGCACACTCTTCACAGCTCGGAGCCCCCAATCGTAGTGTAGCTGCTTGGATAAAAGCTGTCCAAGCAACGAATACAAACCGTAAAACTTGGACGCCAAAATCTTGGCCTGGGTGAACCCTTCAGCCATGAGCATGTTTTCACAAATCAGCACTAGATCGGGTACCATGACAGTCATCGGGCGGAACAAGGCTTTCAAGCCTTCTGGCAACTCCGAGCGCCCCAAGTAGCCTGGATTCATTGTAATGTAGGCACCAACTGTCGGATCCAGCATCACCTCGTCATTTTCAAGGATAAATCTCTCGTCGTCAGCTTTGCATGCATCGCACACAGCCTTGAACTGGACAGAGCACACCGATAGCACTTCGGGCACAAGACGGTTGAACTCGTCAAAACAGCCCCATGAACCGGACGAGGCCAGGCCTTTGAAGATATTCCCCAAACTCTTGAAGTCCATCTCGGGGAGCAGTTAAACACATAGCAGACCTTTCCCAGTGCATTGGCAAGATCTTTTGTCGTCTCAGTCTTACCAGTACCAGCTGGACCAGCAGGAGCACAACCCATTTGCAGGTTGAGCGCTTGCGTTGCCGTCACATAAATTCTATCGGTCAGTGGGGTGATCACCAGACGTGGACCATTTCCGAGATATTCGTAGTCATACGGAATACCGGCATCACAAATGAGGATCTGAGCTCGAGCGTTATTGGCTCCACGGAATGTACTATCACGTTTCAAGAAGCTTCCTGCTGCCGGTGAGAAGTAGTGCTTTAGTTGAGACTGCCACTGGAAGTGAGTTGCCTCCTCCACTCCACCACGAATCATGTTTGCTACGATATCTCGACCGTGGGCGTCCATGGTAATCAGCACCATCACACGTTGACGCTCTGCAAATGAAATGTTACTTTGCGTAAGCTTGATCAGGTCTTCTAGCTGTTGCTCCTGCATCTTGTTGTAGTTTATCAGGGCATCCTTTTCACCGCCCTGGATGCTGCGGAAAGCACGTTCAACTTCTTGAACATAATGAACTCCTGCAGCAAGCAGAATGATCTGCGCTGCATCCATAGGCTTGTTCGTGTCATCCTTGAAGTTGATCCAGTCTACACGAGGCATTTCCGTATAAGCTACAAGTGATCGTTCGATATGCTTGAACAGCGTCAGTCTCATAGCTTTCATGATGGTCTCCAGATAAATTTCGGCCTCCCTTCTAGCACGGGAGGTTCAAAGAAGTCTACGATTTCATGACCAACACCAGCCACGAAAGATGTTGCAACTGGCCTCTCTCCAGCGCCGCGATCCACCAAAGTGAGTGTCTTGGTCGCCAAGTAGATCTTGGAGCAGTGCGGCATAATTCGATCGGGGTGAGACCCATTCGACAGGATATCCAGCAAATCGGCTTCGGACATGAAGTAAAAACGCGGGAACTGGCGGCGACGTCCGTCCAAAAACTCTTTCAGACGGTGTTTGCACAGTTCTAGTTTTTCCACGATCAGCTCCAACCGTTTAATGAGACCTGGTTCGGTACAGGCTTCCTGCACGTTGAGCGTTTTCCATGCTGTCTTCAGAATTTGACGAACCTCTCGATCAATATCTTCGAAGTCAGACGTCAACTCCGGTAGCTGTTTCTTCACTTCTTCGGATTGAATGAACAACGGCTCCAGGTAGCTCCACGATCGTTGAATGTCACCGAGTAGCAGCACAACTTCATTGATAGAGGAAAGACCGATCTGAAGCTTCGCGACACGAGGCTCAAACTCAGACTGGTACGGTGACGCGCTCATGCCTTGCACATCGATTTGATGCGTTTCAAGTAGTTCAAAGTTCTCCTCAGATACCTTGAGAAGAGGGACAATTTCTTCTTCGGCAACACCAGGGTTGTATGGCGACATCTCCCAATTGACTTCTGCCCAGAGTGCCTCGAGCTCAATCAGTCGAAGCTCGAGCTCTTGTTCCTTCTCGGCTTCGTAGCAAATTTCATTGATATCTGAGCTGAAGTTGAATAGATTCTTGCTCAAGATCAGGGATAATCGCTGCTCTGGGTCTTCATCTGGCGTAGGGAACTCCCCGTGTGAGCCATGATACGCTTCCAGTGTCTAGGCCGCATGTAGCTCGCTGACACGCACCGAATGAGTGGGTGCGTTTTATCAAATGCTTGACATTCCTTCAAGATTGAAGTGTACGCGTCGCTCCACTGGATGCCCTTCGGGATTCGTTTTAGCTCTTTCAATGCAGACTGAACTTCAATCTGCAGCGCGTTCGGGTCCACGTCCTTGAACAAAATGTCCTGAGTCGCTTGGAAAAAGCCTTAGCTCGCTTGATAATCGCCCAAACGGTTTTCATTGCATCTGCATCTGCACGCATAATGCCCATCATGTGAAGAGATTCGTTCATCAGCTGCGGAAAGCCGAAAATTGAACACAGTCTAGTGTTTTCTTCGCACTTCTTCATCTCCATGTTCCAGTCCACAAGATAGCTCTCGATCTTCTCGAGACCCTTGTCAGGCTCCAACTTGGACGACCAGAAATCTAAATTTTTGAGCGTTTCCACCTTCTGAGCGATCATCTTCTCGTACGCAACAATCTTCTCCTCTGTCTTTTCGCTGAAAATTCGCGTGGGCTCCTGGACGCGCTTCTCGGTCATTGGGATCTGCTTCTCGACATCCACAAAGAGCTTCTCCATATTCTCGATCTCCACGAGTTCCTTGTCGACATGCCCCCGTTCGTTTTAATGTTGAAGAAAAGCTGCCGCACTTGGTCCAAGATCAAGTGGTTCGTCGCCTTCTCCGTTTCTAGCTTGCGGATGATTTCTTTTACCTTCCGCAGAGTCTCGAGCCCGTCCGTCTCGTTGTTCGGAATGTCCTTCCGCAAGTCCACAAGAATACGCCGAAACTCTCCGTTGCGTTTGTTCATTGTGGCCATCACACGGCGAATCACCTCTGGCGAGTCAAAGTCCTTCTGAGTTGCAAGTGGCGGTAAACACTTGGTTTTGTTCTCATCCGATGGAGGCTGGAACTCTGCGGTGAATGGTGAGCCACGAATTGGGCCTGCAATACCACTGAACGTACCAGTAAAATCCACTGAGATCTCGTATTTGCCGGCTTGAGATGGTGAAAACGTAACCACATAAGTGCCATCGTTTTTGTCGAGTACGGATGCTACCTGCTCAGCTTCAGCTTCCGGATTATCACAGTTTTTCAGAGTGACAGTGAATTCATCCCCTCCGCAATCGCGAGGATTGTCATCTTTATCTTTGGACTGGATGATAAACGTTGTCGGCAGCTCAGCCAAGCAATTGTCACTGAGAGCAGCAATTAAACACGGCCCAAACGCTAGGGATTTTGGGGCTGCAGTGACGGAGTGGAAACGAAATGATGTCGAGACATTCGTGTACATGCCCCCAGACATCGACACTCGGACCTCGGAAGTCAACGGTCCAAACTTTTCAAAGCTAGGAGCTGTAGCTTGGAGAACAGTTGGACTGAGGACAGTTCCCGTGACGTCGACCGAGCCTTTTCCAACTGCGAAACGCAGTGTTGCGTTTTGACCAGTGAAGTTGAAGCCAGTGATTTTCACTTTTGCACTTCCCGTGATCGGCCCTTGCTTTGGTTCGATGGACAAGATCGAGTATGGCGGACCCACGATCTCGCTTGCATTAAGCACGTGCAAGTCGTTGTACCAACGATTTGCCCACCCTCCAAAGAAGATCAAGTGATTGGTATTTCCATCGAACACCATCGCAGTATCAGCGCGGGCCTTCGGAAGTTCCCCTTTAACCGGCGGATTTAACCACACCATGCTCCCAGTGTCCAACACAGCGGTGCTGTTCAAATACGCTCCTTGCGCCGTCCCGGACTCGGCTAGATCGCCGCTGTTACCACCGAACAAGAACACTTTCCAGTAAGGCACAGCAGCGACACTCACACACGTGTGATTCCATATAGGAGCGTGCAATGGCGTGCTCAGGAAGCTCCACGTCTTGGTTGGCATGTCGAACACGAAGATATCTTGAAATTGCTTGAAGCTGTTCCAACCTCCGATGACCAGCAATTGGTCCTTCACCAAGCACGTTTGATGACCTGACCGTGGCTCGGGCTTCTCACCCTCTGTCTGAATCTCTTGCCACTTGAAAGAGTGCAAGTCCAACGCGTGAAGGTCGTTGAAGTCGGTACGTCCAAAGCCATTGCCGCCGTAGCCCCCAAATACATACATCTTTTCACCGACCAGCGTGGCGCTGTGTGCACCGCGACATTGCGGCAGCCCCTCCCAGAAGCCTTGGGCGTACTTTTGCTCCCACACCTTCAACTCGGTGTTGAAGATCCAGAGGTCGTTCATTCGTTTTTCAGCCGCGAAGCCTCCGAAGATGATGATGTTCTTCTCAAACAGGATTGCTGAATGCCTCCATCGTGGCGCTGGTACGTCGTCGTCGCCGTGTGAGCTTGTTACCCTCGACCAGGTGTAGCCTGCAGAAAGACTGAGTTACTGAGATCCCCAAGAAAGGTTATTCCAGACCTCCCTACCATTTGTGACGTCAAGCCTGTGTAGCTCGTTCGTCGGCCCTGGTGGCGACTTGTGATCGCAACCGCCGAACATGTAGATGGAAGTCTCCGTCTCGGAGCTTTTCAAGGTGAACGAGTGCCCGGACCGCTTGACTGGGATTTCTCCATTTTGCTTCGGCGCAATCCACGCTAGCTCCGGTTCGCATCCGTACCCGATCGGCTGTCAACAGCAAGCAGTGAACAACACTTTCAATCAGAATCACTTCCACCAACATAGTCGCGTTGCAAGCGACATACCATTTCGGTTCTGCCCTTCGCGGGCTATGCCTAGTTGCCGCTCTGAATGAATTTCCTCGGCTTTCCTCCGACCACGAAGCTATGGCCTTGTGAATCGGTCGATCCAAAGGCTCCTGTAACACAGTGATCAGTCGGCAAGAGGCGCGACGGCGCGACGGGTCAAATCCAAGATATCGCAGCCCCTTCATATCCAAGGCGTTTTCCTGCGAAAGTAAAAACAAACACAGCGCACCGTTCCCTGCGCCATCTGAAGACCAGTGTGCTTGAAGCGCATGCTTTATTTCATTGCGGGCTGCCATGCAACCGCGCTGTTCAATCCGCATGTTCTAGACCTGTAGACATCATCTGCAACTGGGACTCAAACCACAATCTACTCATTGGGAGGATAGAAGTCTTGGCACCAGAGTTGATCGACTCACTCAACACCATTCGGCAGCAGTTAACCAACCTAGTTGTTGAACTTGAAGAAAATAATGTCGCCGTCCGCGATCTCGTACTTCTTGCCCTGCTGCTTGAGCTTGCCTGCCTTCTTGACAGCCTCCTCGGAGCCCACTGCACAACACACAAAAACCCAAACATTAGAAAGATGACTAGCAACACCCCCGACAGAACAGGCACTTACGCTCTTTCAGGTCAGCGAACGCCTGGACTTCGGCCATGATGAAGCCCTTCTCGAAGTCCGTGTGGATGACCCCAGCAGCCTGGGGTGCCAGTCGTCCCTTGCGGATCGTCCAGCCACGCACCTCATCCTTGCCGGCCGTGAAGAAGTGGATCAGACTCAGCGCCGAGTACCCCATCTTGAGCACACGGTTGAGAATGGACTTGTGGGTCGGGTTCTCCTTCTGGTAGGCGGCGAGGTCGCCCCCAGCCTCCAGGTCGAGCATCTCGAGCTCGAACTCGCAACTGATGGGCACCACGGGCTCGTTGCCGCCGCGCTCCTTGATGTACTCGGCGATCTTGGGCAGGTACTTGTTGCTCTTGCGCAGGTAGTCGCGCTTGCTCACGTTGATGAGGTAGACCACCGGCTTGGCCGTCAGCAGCTGCATGGTGTTGAGAATCTCGACCTCGGGCGCGGACCACGTGCCGAACGACACGTCCTTGCCGGCCTCGAGCCACTCGAGGATCTTGCACAGCGACTCGTACTCGACCTTCTTCTCCTTGCCGCCCACGCCGCGCTCGGCGAGCTTCTTGACGCCCTGCGACTCCTTCTTGACGCGCTCAATGTCCTTGAGCCGCAGCTCCTCCTGGATGATCTTCATGTCCCGCACGGGGTCCACGTTGCCCTCCACGTGGGTCACCTCGGTCGAGTCGAAGGCGCGCACCATGTGGTAGATGGCGTCCACGGCCTGGATGTGCGACAGGAAGGCGTTGCCCAGGCCGGCGCCCTCGGCCGCGCCGCGCACGAGGCCGGCGATGTCCGTGATGGAGATCACGGGCGGCACGACGCTGGTGGGCTGGTACTTGTCCACGAGCCAGTTGAAGCGCTGGTCCGGGAGCGGCACCACGGCATCGTTGGGGTCGATGGTGCAGAAGGGGAAGTTCTCGGCCGGGATGTGCAGCTTCGACAGGCAGTTGAAGAACGTGCTCTTGCCCACGTTGGGGACGCCTACAATGCCGATCTTGACGTTGTTTCCGGGGCGGCCCAGGTACGTGCGCGTGGGCTGAAGGGTGGAGAGAAGAGGATAAAGTTAGAGAGAGAAGGGGGAAACCTGTAGCGCTCGTGGGTGGCTCGTACCTCATCGGTCTTCTTTCCCTTGGGCGGCATAGTCTTCTTGGTCTCTCTTTGCAAATAGACGAATGGCGCTCGTGCGCTTTGACCCCCTGGGTCGAACAATCGATGAGATATTTAACCCTGCACAGTAGACGTGGGTGTTTTGGTAAATGATTGCACCATGTGGGTGATTGTCAGATAAACGAAGAAAGGTTTCATTGGATGGGTAGGCAGTCCATCCACCCACAACAATATGTATGCATCATCTAGTGGCGCCTCTGTCTACAGGGAACCTGCAGTCGCTTGGTTGTTGCCGCCAGCCTTCACCTCCTGTGCCAACCTGTCCGTTTCTATTGAACACGAAATAACATGTTAGAAACGCACATCACTGCACGAGCCATTATAGCAGCTACACGACGTACCAGCTTTCCGTTTAGCCGCTGCAACCCCGAGAGCAATGAAAACCACCGCCATAATGCCCAAGAACACGCCCACGCCCACGAAGATGGTCTGGGGGCCGAGTCCGAGCTGCTTAGTGTTGCGCACGAAGTAATATCCTTCACACTGCAGTCGGTGCCAGTGTAGCACGACAGACAGCTGCACGACATGGTACCGTTCGATTCTTTGCATTGGCCGTTGCCTCCGCAGTCGGACGTGCTCTCGCAGGTGCCACCACCACTCGTCACCTCGTACGTGCCACAAATGTCCTCCTGGGTCGTACCGACAGCAGAGCTCAGCTTCACGTCACACGTGTCGCCATCGTCCGTGCAGACCACGCCTTCACGACTGGAGCAAGTCCACGAGTCGGAGCTTTTGATCTTGATGTGGTCTGACGAGCAACTGCTGATAATCCAGCCATACTTTGTAGCCTGAGTGTTGGTAGACTGCGTCTTGGTTTCAACAGTCGGAGCCCACTTGCACTTGGTGCTATCTGTCCACTCTGCATCATCCGTGTAGCCCGAGTACTTGGCAAACTGGGCCTTCAGGTTCGTGTAATCCGTCGTGGCCTTCGAGCTGGGCGTACTCAAAAGTCCACACTGCCACCTACACACAAGCACAAGTTTTAATCATCGTGACCATCACAGCAAAGCATCATCTTCGCCGTACCTGTGAACATTGGGAACAGCGAGTCTGTCGACAGCTTGGCTTCACCGAAAGAGTAAGCTAGTCCACCGGACCACACCGCACTGAACTCCTTCGTTTTTGAAGGTTCTTGATACATGTAAGGAATCATCCCCCAGTCACGAGCGGACGCCGAAGAAGTCTTACAGCCGTACTCGCCAAAAGCAACGACGACGGGAATGCCCTGCGCCATGTCAATGTAACGCTGGTACGCTTCCGCAAACGTCGAGTCCGGGCACCAACGGTACTCGTTAATCAGGTAGATGTCAATACTCTCCGTCATCAAACCGTTCGTCATCTTGTCTCCGCAAAGCAGTCCCTGGACCTTGAGCACGTGGTAGTCGTCGGCGTCCGTGATTTCATCGTTACTACTGTCAGCAGCAGCGTACGCAAGCGGCAGGATACGAATCTTTTGCCGTTCACCGTCATCCAGTTCTTCAGATCCGACACATAAGCCTTCACACACGAGCCGGCCGTCAGGTCCGCCTGCATGATTTCGTTGGCCACAACGACACCAAGAGTGTTGTCGTACTGGGCAAAGTTCTGGATAATTTTCTTGCCGTACTCCAGCAGCAGCGCCGGGTAGCACGTCTCCGTCTGGTCCACCGTCTTGGCGCCGTCTCCGGACGAGACCTTGCCGGAGCAGCTCAGTTTCTTGGTGATGGTCGAGTAGCGGTACTTGCCGTAGTAGGCGTCGTTATCGGGCGAGGCCGAGACCATCACGTACACGCCGAGATCGGCCATGTCGTTCATGAACTTCTTGTATGAGGAACCCGGGTTGATGTTGTACAGACGCAACGTGTTGTACTTGAGCCCCGAGAGCTTCTCCGAGATCGTGGCCTTCGAGTACTTGTCGTAGTAGTCATCACTCACCGCGTACTCGTACGTCAGCTGTACACAAAAAGCGTCACATGTTAGACTAGGATTCACTGTACCGAACTGTACTCTTTGCTGTTAGTCCGCCCGCTTCCTTCCTATCCTGTTCGAACGCACCCCTTTGATGAAGAAGCGCTCGCCCGTCTTGGCGTTG
Organism: Phytophthora syringae; assembly: GCA_012656105.1. Taxonomy (NCBI): domain Eukaryota; phylum Oomycota; class Peronosporomycetes; order Peronosporales; family Peronosporaceae; genus Phytophthora; species Phytophthora syringae. The sequence continues at coordinate 194,533 of JAAKBD010000070.1, forward strand.
TACATCTTGTTGCCGCGCACGACGATCACGCCGTCGACGGCCGCGGCCGCCGTCAGGTGCTGCAGCATGGCGAAGGCCAGCACGGCCAGCAGCAGGCAGCTCCGTCCAGTCATGGCGCCCCCACTAAGTTACAAGTCGGTTAGGTCGCGAGCAGTCTTTTCGTGAGTGGGCCTCTCCCTTTATCCGCCGCGAACAGAGAATTTTGTGTATGGATTTTCACTAAGAGACGGCAGATGTTGCACCCATGACGATACAGAGGGTCCGACATTCTAGATGATTAGCAGGTATCGAAGGGTTTACGAAGATACCCTCCTCAACTGTATACATTTTTCAATTTTGTCTCTATTTACTATAACAGGTTATATGTATTTAAAACTGACGTGCGATCTGTCGAGAGCACCGATTGACGGAAACCAAAATAGGGTTTTTAGTGTCGGCAAATGATTCAACCCACAGTCGAAAATGGTGCAGTATGCTTTTCACTGATTTTGCACAAATTATATTGTGAATTCCGCCTAAATTTGCTGAATCCAGGTGATAATCGAAATCAACCCCGATTTCCCCAATACAAATTCAAGTTATTATGGTATCGACCATGAAAGTAGTGTGGGACCCCAGGGTCCCGTCATCCGTTTCAGATGTAGTCCTTCCCTTCAAAATGACTCAACTTACATTTGTGTATTGACTAATTTAGTCTAGACACAAATGTCAAACTAATTTAGTTTTGTAGATCAAAATTAGAGAATGCTCAATATTATTTACTGGACTAAGTGCTCGACTTTTACGACGTATCGCTCGAGATCATGCAGACGTATCTGCAGGCCTTCACATGAAGTGTTGTATCTATGAGTGTCATAGCGAACAGACTCATCCGGAATCATTTGTAGCGTTTTTAACAGACACGCAACCTAGCTGATGATGCCTGCCGAATATGATCCTGCAACCTTAGCTACGATTGTTTCACCGATTGTGGACAGCAAACGCTTGGTTGTATCCCTAGATGCAAGAGCTAGTCACAGTCATCACATTCAGCTTTGAAGGCATCATAGAACCGATTCATCGCCTTGAATCGGACTCCCGGCTCTACAACTACTCGTTTGCGAATGTCAAGTACGTGGATCTAAACGATGAAGACTGAAGGTCACAGCAGCAGCAATGAGATGCCTGTTTGCTTTGATCTAGGTACCCGATTGACGGTTGCCGTGTCAAGTCGCATCAAACAGCAACACCCGCGAGAGACTTTCAACTTGAAGCCATTCCAGAAGCCACCTTTTCAAACGCTCTTCTTGCCTGGATGCGATGAAATCACCTCGACTCTTTGCATGGCTGTCTGTGAAAAGACTACACGTGCACGTTTGAACTTTGCTCGCAAACGCTTCGCGAACGAAGGTCTGGTAGCCTAACTGGCAACAGCACGCACATGCACTGCCTGGGGCACTGCTATAATACTCGAGGAGCCAAAGAAATTTGAGGAGGTGATGATTGTCGGATACTATCACGTAATTTTTCAAACCGCGATGCTTCGAGTTTTGGAGTCTCTCGATGCTGATTTGATGGTCGACAGGTTCATCTCAAATATTGATGTGTATGCAACGAACGCTTGAATGAGACGAACCCAGCAGAATTTGAAGGTGCCCAAATTTGCAATAACGGTTAAACAACCGTGAGTGCCACGTCAATGCTATATCGTTACACACGTCAGCTAAAGAATCCATATAACGGTGCCAAGGCTCCGCGGTCACGTCCATTGAACCATTATCCGTACGCCCAAATGAAATTGGCCATTAGGCCATTAACTGCAGCATTCCAAATCGAAGCCAGATGGGGATAGCGCTTGTCCGCAGGTAGAATGCGCTTGTCCCGAGTCGTTTTGGTTGTGGACGTCACCTTTTTCGGTGGGCGAGTTGTTCGGGTTGCGGGCTTCACCTTTGTTCTTGAGCGAGTCGGTCGTGTTGTGAACTTGGTCGCAATAGCCGGACTCTGTCGCCCTTTTTCCCGCCACGGTGCCGTGAGCTACGGGCCTGAGAGCTTTTGTCCGAATATGGAGTGCGTGGCCGCAGAGATATCACGGCAAAATTCGTCACCGAGAAACCATGATCATCAAAATCACCACCACCGAAATCGTCTCAGAAATTTCCAACTACATCTCCTTCGAAGTCTCCACGAAATTCTCCACCGAAATCTCCAGCACCCGCTCCACTTAAATCTACATCGACCGCTCCACTTAAACCGCCACTGAAATCTCTATGATCCGCACCACTCAAATCTCCTCTGGAAAATATCCACCGACAATTTCACAGAAGTTGCCATCATCATACCCACGGACTCCACCATTACCAAGACCAAATTCATGAGCGATATCAACGACAGTACGAGAAGTTATCAATTCACGTAAGGCTCTGCAAGGTAATTTATCTGCAGAGCCATCTGCTGCCGTGGTCTTACGCTTCACGCCGGTCGGCATGGTGGATGTTGACGAGAAGGTAACTTCTTGAGGTTGAGCCTCATCGTCTCTGCAAAGGTCTATGACCTCTTCGGACGCGGCCGTGGTGCTTTGCAACCAGGCCTGCATCATGTCTTTTGGGCATGGTGCTATAGCTTTCACAGGTCATTCGTTATCCTGAGTTCTAGCATCTGGCAAGGATAATTTCAAACAGATGCAAACAGTTCCTCAAGAAAGAGTGTTTCTAGTTTCTAACAATATTTGTAAGAATTTTATGCAGTGTTCACATGTTTGTGTTTACTTTACGTATTTAGTGTAGCTCAAAATCAGTCGAAACACACAAAACATATTTTGAGCAGTACTAAAGTGTTGTACACATACTAATATGTTTAGTCTGAATACAGAGCACACCTAATTTTGTGACTTCATTATTTGTTTTGTATTTAGACCAAACATGTAGACAAATTTAGTTCGTTCAAAATTAAAAACGTTTCAGAATTAGCTACTGTTTGTGAGCTTTCAGACTATTTAGTTTGAGCTGTTCACTAATTCTGCTGAATTCAGCAAAGATGAAGCATCACTGGTGGCGGCGACAGAAGTCCGCGAGGCGCATGTAGGCGTCCGCGAGCACCTCGTGTGGCGCCGAGAAGACGATGCGAAAGTAATTGGTCAGTCCGAAGCACTGTCGGTAGCAACAAAAGCAAATTAGACGCCAATCAGGCACCAGCATTCGGATATTGGGCTCGCACCTGTCCAGGCAGCACAAACACGGATTCCTCGTCCAGGAGCTTCTGCGTGAGGTCAAAGTCGTCCTTGATCTTGGTTAGCACATCCGTCCGGACTTTCACCTGCACGATCCACAGAGTGTCGGTACGTCAGTTGAATTCAATTTAAATTCGGATATCAAGGTGATTGTTGCAGTCGATACGTACCATCGCGTACATGGCACCCTGCGGGACCACCACTTCCAGGCCTGGGATCTTGGTGAGGGTGTCGATGGTGAATTTGGCATTGTCCTCCAGCGTTGAGAAGTAGTGCTGCTTGAACTCCACAAGGGATTGCGCCTCCGCACTACCTGGAACAGGGGTCAGCAGATCAGGAATGGTACTCTGGTGCACAGAACCATCAACAAAAGTCGACAAATTAGTCACTATTCCAAGTCACCATGCAAAGCCGGGAATGGAGCTAGTTACCTGAACCAGCGAGTTCGCGCCGAGGATATTTTGCGACAGCTTGAAGTAGGCGGTGCGCACGTCTTTCAGGATATTGTCGCGATCGTGCACCATGACCCAGCCCACCCTCCAGCCAGGGATAAGGAACTGCTTGGCTAAACCGCCCACAGCCACGACCGGCACTGTCTTCGTCAGCGTCGCCATGGGAAAGAATACGTTGCTCCCGAATGTCATGTCGCCGTAAATTTCGTCCTGCCAAATGAAGCGAGTGAGACAGATGAACGCAGTACGAAAGTTGGTGAAACAACCATACCGCGATGATGGGGATCTTGTTCTGCTCCGCCAGAGCAAGAATGTTCTCCAGGTGGGGCTACACGGCACAGCAATGCAGGGCGTTAGAGATTGAAGGCTTGATGGGATCACCGCCGCTACTCACCTTCGAGTACACACTTCCACACGGGTTGGACGGGTTGTTCACCAGGATGGCCTTGGTGTTATCATCCACCAGAGACTGGATGTGCTCCAGATCGGCCTCCCAGTTGCTTTCCGGCTATTCAGCATTGTTTGTTGGTAAAGCCAAGCAAACGAACGATGTATGCTCTTCGATCAACGTACCTTCAGGTTGTAGAATCGGCACTCGATGTTGTGCGCTTCACAGAGCGCTTGGTACAGCGGGAATCCCGGCTTGGGTAGCAATATATTGTCGCCAGGGTTCAGCAGGCCTCGTAGAGCGATCTCGATGGCACCCGAGCAACCACTGGCCAGGATAATGTCGTCCATCGCCAATGGGGCCCTCCTGTTGCCATAACGCAGGGCAACTGCAGCACGAGCAGCCTCGGAACCAGCGGAATGGATGTAGCCATTGTGCTGCATGGAGCTACATGAGCAAGAAGAGAGCAGCAACGTCAGTGTGCAACACGACACGAACTCAATAGCAACTTATTCATAAACTCACCGGGTGTTCCGGACGATCGCCTGAACCAGCACGTCGGGACAGTGCAAATTGCCGAACACTGTCGGATCACCTGCCAACGCCGCAATTCACTGGGTTGTCAGCCACAAAACAACACCGAAAGAGCAAATGGTAAAGTTCAACACGCACCGAGCGACAACGGGATCAAGGTCTTGGTCGACGTGGTGGGCTTCTTGATGTTGTCCACGATCTTTCGAATGGGGTTGGCACACAGCGAAGAGAAGTCGGACGGCAGCACATTCCACTGGAGCTTGGCTTGACGCTTGACCTCCACCATCGGGACGTCGAAATCGGGGTCTTCGAAAGTGGCGCGCTTGGTCATGTTGACAGATGGAACTCGAGTTGCAAAGTGAATTGAGAAGTGAGAGCCAGGAAGATAGCATTTACCAGACCCCGAGGCCGGTGGTGCTAATCTTGCAGTTGAGACGCGTAAGGCAATCTCTGCCCTATTTATCCTCGCTGACAGCCGCCGACGTCACTTGGGACTGCCTTAGCCAATTATCGCCGCTGAACAAGTTGGGTTTCGCTGGTCGAGCGCCTCGAGTTCAACCTAGGGTAACGGTTTCACGTAGAACCAGGTGCTTGAAGCTCGCCAAAGAGCGACCGGTACATTTTGGCAGCACATTCTTGGCGGAACTTGGCTTGCTTGGTCACAAGCTGCTGCTTGACCGCATCTTCCTCGCTTTCCAAAGCAGCAAATATCACACCAAGGAAGTCCGACTCGCAGTCATTGCTCTCCCAGTATTCACTCAAAATCGCCACCAACTTCACGCTAGCGTTCGCAAGCAGTTTCTGCCAGAGGGCAGTGTGACCAATTGCCAAGCGTCGCTGCGTCTTCGCGGAGATGTCGTTCTCCAGCGATAGAAGAATTCTCTCGCGGGAGTCTTGGTCTGCTGCTGCAACGATAGCTTTCACTGCAGTGCTTTCGTCTTGGAATGCACTGCTGGTTGCTGCTTTTGCTGAAGCCCGCACAGATGATAGACGTGCTTCGCATTGCTGCTTGACGAGTTCCTCCAGCATTACTCGGGCATAGTACGGAGCCATACGTGGGTCCGCTACGAGCTGTTCTCGCACGCCGTCCCACCAGTAATTGACGGCGATGGTACCCGCGTCCGAGTCCACTTGGTGCCACCAGCCTTCCGGGATCAAAACCGCGTCTGCAGTGGACAAGATGGCGACGCAGTTAGTTGTTATCAACGAAACAATGAACGCAGTCGGCACTAACCTCCAGCGGCGACTTCGAAGCGCTGCGCGGACGTCTCCTGGAAATGTGGGTGCTTGGCCAAGTCGGGCTGCACAATGTCCACTTGGCTGTGGTTAGTTGACTTGGTGTACACCGGGTACGGATACATCTTGGCAGTCTCGGATGGAGGATACAGCGTGACGGTCTTCTTCCCATACAACACCACCAATATGTTGTGGTACGCGTCGTAGTGCAGTGTCGTCCGGCCAGGCTGCACAGTCATCCACAGGTTCACTTGGGTGACAGCTTTGTCTTGAAGACACGTCGGTCTACACGAAGACCCCGTCAGAGTTGCTGGGAAAAGAGCTGGCAAAGTAGACAAACACCACTTACAAGCGGAATTCATCCATGATGACCGGCAGACTCGCCTTGCTGCACGTAGCATCCGGTTTGAGGACTGCTATGGGGCACTGAGCCAGATAAAACTCCAGATCATCCACCGTCTGCAGCCAATGCGACTGCTTCCTGAACGCCGCTTGGTAGTAGTCCACAAAGTCGCCAAACTTGAGCTGCACGCTCTGCCTGTTCTTCTCATTGCCAGAGTAGCAGCCACTGATTGCTCTTTGCACGCGATATCGACCACTAATCACACACAGAATTTGCGTAAGAGCTACAGACCATTGAAACACTTACACAAAAATGCGGCTCTCACCAGTATCTCGATGAGCCGCAAAGGATTCCAGTAGGTGGACAGACTCTGGAGTGAACTTTGACAATTGATCGGGTGCTGCCACACATTGTGCCGCGAAGCCTTCGTGGTAAACCGGATCCCACGCCATCAAGACAAGAAACTCAAAATGCAGATTATGTGGTGCACACAGCACGAGTGTTTGCTTACGACTCCATTGCTAGACTGCTATGTCAATGCGCTAGTCGGCGATAGTAGTGTCGGCAATGGGGCGGTTGAGTCAGCAGTGGGCTCCGGTACTGGCTGGACTGGCGCCGCCGTTGGAGTAGACGAAGACTTTGAGTGACGCACGCAGTATCCGAGACGCTGAGCCCACTTCTGGCAGCCTTCTTCGGCACAGCGCGAGCCGCCGCCGTGCGAGCGACAGAAGCCCTTGGAGATGGCACCTTTCGTGCAGTCAGGGTGCTGGCACCGCACCCCTCCGCCGTGGGTCTTGCAGCAGCCGCGAGACTGCACCGCACGTTGACAGCCTTCGATGCTGCAGAACTTGATGCCTCCATGGGAGCTGCACTTGTGGCCGAACTGGGCCACACGCTCGCAGCCTGCTTCTGCGCACAGACGCCTCCCACCGTGGCCCGAGCACGCATTGTTGAAGCGCGCGAACTTGGTGCAGCCTTCCACTTCACATCGCCTGCGACGGTACCGCTTCGGTGCCGACGCAGACGCGGACTCCCCGTCCTCGGGCTTTGCAGCGTCCGCAGCGGGTTTCATTGATGATGCGTCCTTGGCATCGGAGACCGTCGGCGACGATTCCTTGTCCTCGTCCTCTTTGATCGGTTCGCTCGCCGCCGCACCGTTGCAGCTGCGTCTTTCGCCTCGGAAGCAGTCGAAGTTGCAGTTACGGCGTCAGCAGCAGCTGCCGTGTCCGTTGCAGTCGCGTCCTTGGCGATCACGGCGGCCTGCAGCAGCGTGTCGATCCACTCGCGCACCGGGTGACCTTGAGCGTCTGTGGGCGGCTGCGGCGTTGTCCCAGCAGGCTTTGCAGGCGGCGTTCTTGCATCGGGTTTTGCAGGCGGCTTCTCGGCCACTTCGCTCATTGACTCGTTACGCGGTAGGCGATTTGGGGATGGATGGTCTGCACCATGTCGCAGAGATTTTGTGTACTGCACATCGATGGTGTGGTTTACACCAAGTTGAAGTCGACGATGCAGACGCTGGCCGGAGCCTTCCGTCGGGACCTCGACGCCGACGAAGACGTGCGTCCATGGCCGTGTCCGCTTTGCTCGACGGTTAACTCTGCTGTGAAGTACGAGTCGCCAGTGCGCTGTTTGACGTGCCAGCGCTTGCGTAGCCCACCATGGCTGCGTTTAGAAGACTCGGGCGTACAGGTCCCTCCTTTCCAAACATTAATTTGTCATAGTGGAATTTAACGACTTGCAATTTGCACTGCTAGCTCACGTTGGGCTCACGTGTCGTCCACTCTAGCGCAGGTGGTTCCCAGTCGGTGTCTGTTGTCATCGCCGTCAATTACGTCCTGCAAGGCGTCACATTGCTGCGGGCAAAAGCCAAGCGTTCGGATGGGACGCAACCAGGTGAACTCACCTTCCACGAGGTCGTTCTCAATGCGTTGCAAATGCAGCAGCAATTGGAGCCGCTGGATATCGAGCAGGAAGAAGACTGCGGGCTCGACAACTACGGGATCTGCGGTGACTGCCGTGGCGTTTTCCGTGTTGCTCAAGGCGATCGACAGTCCCAGTATGCAAATGAGGACAAGGTGAGTGTGCTCGAGGCGGAACTGCAGCAGCTTGGCGAGCAGAAACGGCGACTGGTAAAGGAAAAAGCGTACGGACGAGTGCTCCAGTGCTCGGATGAGATTAAGGTCAGAACGAAGCAACTGCACGTCTCCAAGCGTGACTTGGAGTTTCTCTCCCCGTCTTCTGTCCGTTTTGCGGGTGGATATCTTCAGCAACTCAGCAAACCAACTAAAGAAAGGGAACGGCAATTTATTTGGGGCTCCATTTTAAATACTCAACAAGAACGTTCGGTCCTTCTGTCGGGTCGATAGCTGGGAGCAGTACTGCATCGGTATTCTCATGAACCTTGACATTTAGTCATAGGCCATGGCGGTAGAATGAAATGGTTCACTTGGAAGCTGCGCTGTAGATTTAGTGGTCATTACATGACTGAGCATCCAAACCACGACTCATCCGTGTCGTTGGCACCCACACCTTCGACTTCGTTGCCCAGGTGCTTCATAGCAGACGCGATATTCGATTCAAAGTACGCGTACCACACGTGGTCGTACAGGAACCGCGCTGTGAACGACAGGTCATCCCTATAGGCTTTAGCGACCTTCGTGCCACCCCAGACGCGGCTCCGCTCCACGATCCATGGCACCATAACACGCTTGGGTTTTGTTGCGCGAAAGATCCGCGGCATCACGTATCGCTGGAATGCCTTTTCCGAGAATGCAAGCTCGATAGCGGGCTTGAAGGCTTCTTCTTCGAGTGCCAGCGCGTTTAAAAGCAGGTGATTAAGACGCCGGATATCGTCCTGAAGAAGACCTAAACGAGCCTGCCACGACCCCGCTGAAGACGCTGCTGAAAGCAGCAATTCGTCCTCCTGCTCGGTGATCACATCCACCAAATCGAAAATAGCCTGATACAGGGCAACGATATCACGCTTTTCCACAAACTTGATGATCACGAGCGGGAGCAGCACCTTGGTCTTTAACTCGTGCTGGTTTCGGACAAACTCGACAAAGTGCAGCTTGAACCACGTGAAGAACTCGCGAACGTTCCAGTTCATTGGCGATTTCAAGTTGCGGCTGCGCTCCAAGAAGCGGTCGATCACGAAAAGAGCGTGTCGAACTGGTTCGTGCAGCCCCAGGAGAAACTGCGAGTTCCAGCTCATGTCAACTTCGTCTTTGCACGTGAGCACCGTCGAAAACACCACATTCTCCCCCTACGCAGCGGAGCGGAGACGGGTGCACTCATCACTTTGGAGTAGTCGTCCTCTGAAAACTCTCGCCGAAGCGTGCTCGCGTCCATTCGCAATGGACCGAGGCTCAACGAGCTGGACGACGAGGCCACTGATGAGCACTCGCTGCTGTGTTCGGAAATGGGTGTCGACATGTACCGGTAGCTGGCGTTCTGCTGCGTCTTGGTCGCCACGGCGGCGTTTCGAGTCCTTTGGAGCGATTCCATGGACGCCCAGATGTTGTAAAACTCCGTGTTGACCGGGACTTCGTAGCCGCTCTTGTAGTCCATTGTCGTTAGCACATGAGCGACTTGGCTGATGTCGACAAGAAGCTGCTTCGACTTCTTGGACGCAGGAAGGTTCTTGGCGGTCTCTGGTGACGACCAGATATTCGAGTAGAAGACGGTCTCGTCACCGGGCAGGCGACGTGGCTTCTTGACTCGGTCGCTCTTGGCAACCATCGAGAGTCGGCTTTTCACGAGGGGTTTGCGTTTGGCGGACTTGACGGCCAGACTGTGGGGCAGAACGGGGTCGTCTGGGTGCACGGGTTTCTCCCGGCGCTCTCTACCAAGCAAGTTTGGCATGGCTTCCTCCTACTTCTCCTTATACCCTTGTGTCTCTCTGCCTTGAAAGTGGGGAATCCAGCAGATGCCACTTGGTCAATGCTTTGTGTCTCCTTGCTGGTTGGAATTTGGGGAGCGGCCGACAGATGGAGCCAAGCGAGAGAGAGCGACAAATATCGCAGTGAGAACAGCGCGTTGCACACGCGTGTCAAAGGGGAACCAAGTGGTCTCGACAACCGCAATCGTTACTGCCGGTTTCGCGACGAATTGAAGAATGGGGATATTTTGGGGCCATGCGGTAGAGAGGCCGAGGGAGACTTGGGGTGAGGCTCAACCCAGCAGCCAGCTGGGATGCAACACCCTGTCTCGCCTTCCAGAGAGCGGTCCAGCGCGACGATGGATGGAGAAGCCGAGCCTACCGATCCCAGACGCGCCCCCAATAGTACGGGGTGAACAGAGGGACTCCAGCAAGTTATCGTTAACAGGTGATCTATTAATAAGCCCACCGCTGAAGACATGTTGGTGGTGTCAAAGAGCATGACAGCAAACAAAACTGTGATCTCTTCAATGCAACCGAACTGAAATCCGGGAGCCATCCGCTATGGACCAAAGATTTGCCAGTCAGTCAAGGAAGCGCAGTGCTATGGACGCAGAGAGAAATTTCATGCATTGAGTTGCTGGTCAGTCAAGGAAGCGCAGGTGCTGGCTGCGAAACAAAATTGTTGCTGGACATATTTCCGTCCAGCCGTTCTCCTTCTGAACGAGTCTTGGCCATTCAATGTCCATAGTCGTCATTCACCGAGTACACAATGCGGACAAGTTCCCAGCGCAGATGGCTACATTGCAGCTATCTATTTTATGTGTCGCACAAAAGATACACTTGCCCAGAAGCAGGAAACTAGGCATATGCTCGCATACCTTTCGTTGCTGCAGTTGACTCCTGGAAGCGCGTGGCGTGGCACCAAGCGCCGTAGGTGGTGGGCTAAAAGCTAGAAGGTGGATCGTCGTGGCTTACTGAAAGCTCGAAGAGCTTTGTACAATGTGGAATGCGCATTGTCGCGCAAGCTTCCTAACGATCTTAGAAGTGTATCGTCGGAGTAGGACCGAACACAACACAAACGTTAATGGGGAAAATCACTCTTCGCGCTAACACTACGAGTCGCTGACGGCTCGCAATCCTCCTCCTCTGCGTCCCGTTTACGTTGTGTTTCCGTTGTGGCTTCTGGATGAAAGTGTGTCCTGCAACGTTAATTTGAGGAGGGGATGAAAATGACTTTCTGGGACCAAGCTTAGCGAATGCCTGTGGTTTAAGATCCGACTCGGGCTTAAACCCAGGACCAACCACGGTCACATCTCGACCAACGTAGGGTTGTTTTACTTTGTCAGGGTTTGTTTAAGGTGAGGCAGGGCGATATGTTTCCTGTCGGCTCCTCCATCTTTTGAGGATTTGGTGTTCCATGACACCCGTCCTCAAGTTTCTGATATATTTACCTTGACGCTTCGATTAAGTACGAATCGAGATTTAGCGTTGCTTTTAGGCTGACTATAATAAGGGCTGTTGTCGTTTATAACGTTGCAGGAACGTCATTCCTTCTGGATAACATGGTTCTTCTTCACGGAAAATTCCACAAGCCGTTGGGGACGTGGAGCTCCAATATGCCAGCCGTTCCAACTCGAGCGTAGGCGCTTCCTTGAACGATTTTCGCGTCAGTGGGTCTGGGATTGGGAAGGGGGCCGGGGGGAGGGCAGCGGCGCCTCCACCAGCAGCTTGGCTGTTGGTGTCGTTGATTGCTTCGACGAACTCAAGCACAAGCTTCCAACCGAAGATCAAAGGAGGTTCTTCGGCGGCTTATTCTGCCAGCGTCCGGATTTTGGCGTACAAGTGCTCCTCGCTATTGCATCGAAGAACGTCTTCCAAAGATACTTCTCCTTGTCGAGCTCAGTGCCCTGCGAGCGCACGCTGCAAAATTGAAGAGCAGATGGCTACATTGAAGCTATCTATTTTCAGCCAATCACAGGTTTCTCATGTGTGGCACACAAAGATATGTAATTGCCGGGAAGAGTCGCGACCGCCCGCACTGATCGAGTGGAGCTGGCGAGCAGAGGCACAAGAGACACACAGACGATCGACCAGCAGCAGCGGCTACTTGGCACCGCGTCATGGGGCAGCAAATGTCGCTTCCGGCTGCGGTGACGCAGCCGCCGGGCGAGCGCCCATCGCTCCGACCGCTCCAGGCGCCCTACGTGCCGCTCTGCGACGTGCTCAAGGCCGGGGACGCGACTGTTCCTCGACCGCTACTGAAGACTCGAAAGATGCCATGGAGAAGATCCTCGAGTTTGGCGCCGCACTGCGGTGCCTACCAAAAGGTGCAGCAGTTGCAGCTGCAGTTTTCAAGTTAGCAATGAGCCTCTAACGTTAGTACCTGCTGTTCCCTCTTTGCTGCTATAGAAAGTGAAGTGTCTGGACGTCTTCGGACTCGCAGCCCGGAGCAGCAGATGAAGGAGCTCATGAGCTCGGTGGACTCTGTGGACGAGCTGTTCGAGCACATTTCGCAGCTGGCAGGAGTGTCGACCCAGGACGGACAAGACCCCAAGCGAGATGCAGGAGAGATGATGGCTGGTATCTTCGACGCCCGAGTGGCGAGCTACGTCAAGAACTTGCAGGCTTTGTACCAGCTGACCAAGAAGGAGAAATACCGGTACGAGCAACGACTGCTGGCAGCAAGGGCGACGACCATGACGCTGCGCAAAGTGTCGCCTCCATCGCTGCCACTACCGACGCAGAACTGCCTGACAATGGGCTGGGACTTGGTCGTCATGCTACTGAAGGCAACGCGGAAAGATAACCCGACGCAATACGAGCAAGCGCTGCAGATGGTGAAGGACAACCTGAAACCTTTGAAACCGACGGCCTACGCGGACAGTATGTACCTCGCGCCGTCCGGGTCGGCGGCATTCAACCTCCTAAGTGATTGTTTAGGTGATCTGGCTTCCCAGTGAATGATGGGGCGGATGAAAGTGAGGTGCGTGTCGGAGCTTGCACGATCGAAACGCTAGCAGAGGTAGGACTTGCCCGTGGATCCCTTGCAACGATGCTGTTTGTGATACACTGGCTGATGAAGCAGCCTCCCACGAGGGCAGTAAATTTGGAGACATCTATTGTCAAACTTGCCGCGCTCAAAGAGCAGCCGATGTATGGAAAATGTGAGGCCTCAGGGGAACTGTACAGTTGTGGTCAAAACTCGTATGGAGAACTCGGCACAGGAGACGATATTGAGCGCCATCAACTCACGAGTGTTTCTCTTTGTGGATGGGACGACATTCGTCAGGTGGTCAGTGGTAACGAAACACTGGCGATTCTCACGAATGATGGAGCTGTACTAACTTGCGGTTTAAACAAGAGTGGTCAGTGCGGCCAGGGTCACTTCGATGAAAGGGTAATGATGCTCCGTCCCGTACAAGCTCTGCGCTCCCAGCGAATAAAATCTATTGCTGCAAGCAACGGCTGCGAGCATATGATCGCTCTGACGGACACCGGGCTAGCGTACTCATGGGGCTACAATGACCGAGGACAGTTGGGGCATGAAAACTTGGCCACCAAGATTCACGTTCCAAAATTAATTGAGTCATTAAAGGATAAGAAGCTTGGGTTTGCCTCAGTGAGCTACCATCACAGCGCAGTGGTCACGGATTCCGGGGAGCTCTACACTTTCGGAATGAACGATTGTGGGCAACTTGGTCTCGACCACACGCAGCACCAGTCGACACCACAGCTTGTGAAGAGCCTCGAGAGCACTGAAGTGACAATGGTAGCGTGCGGGCTGTATCATACCATTATTTGCACAGCCAGGGGAGAACTGTTTTCGTGTGGAAAGAATGACTACGGACAGTTGGGCCTAGCTCACAATCGTCAAGTTAAGGCACCTACTCGTCGCAGTTCCAAACGAAATGGTATGCTTTGTTGCATGCGGGTACTACCATTCGGTTATTGTCACGACTGGTGGACGGGCGTTTTCATTTGGCCGGAACGATTACGGGCAGCTAGGCATTGGAAGCAAGATCCACCAGAACATGCTCAATGTGATAACTTTGTCTGCCAGCACGCGAATGGTACGAGCAACTTGTGGGTGTTATCACACTGTGCTACTTTCAGAACAAGGCCAAGTCTACGTGTTTGGACGGAATAACAAAGGACAACTCGGAAATAGAGGCAGCGCAGACGCATTATTGCCCGTCCCTCTAAAAGTTCGCCCAGACAAAGTTCCCGACGCTGCTTGGATGTTGCAGCTGGCTTTTATACCACATCGTTGATTGTGGAGCGGAAGCGCGATAATGACGAAGGTGACATCGTCACGCTGGACCAAAGCTGTGTAGTATCAGTATGTGGTCGTGTTGATATTGATCGCTCAGGCGAAATTGAAGGCTTGAGTAACTTCGGCTCCATATCGACAATCGGCGTCTCGTTATTCCGCGGTAAATGGTTTTATGAGGTAGAAGTGGTCACTAGCGGTTTGATTCAACTTGGATGGATCGATGGGTATTTTCAAGGGAGCTCAGACCAAGGTGAGGGAGTCGGTGATCACACCCACTCATGGTCGTACGACGGCAATCGCCAGCGACGCTGGAATAGTGGATCATCTTCATACGGTGAGAAATGGAGGGCCGGAGATATCATCGGTTGTTTGCTGGACCTGAACACGCAGGAGATGGCCTTTTACCGGAATGGAGTCAATCTCGGCGTCGCATACTCTGAATTCAAGTGCTCTACGGACGACAAGCGATCGGGTATGATGCCTGGAATCAGTCTGGAGCGAGGTGAAATCATCCGCATTAATCTTGGGCACCAGCCTTTCGCGTACCCCCGTCGGTAGGTTATGAATTTGACAGTATTTCACGCGCGGTAACTATGCCCTCTTCCACCGCAGTAATTCAACCACCACATGAAGGCGCGCCGATTCACCCCCGGCACTCGAGGGCTCTGCTTCTGTTCTTGCCGGTAGCAAGTTATTTGTCGTTGGTGGAATGGTTGTTGTCGATTCCCCCTGCCCCAGCCTACCGAGCCTAGCGAACACGTCTGGATGTACGATACAGAATCGAGCATCTGGGAGAGGTGGACGGACTTACCCATTGGAATTCGAAACCACCAGGTTGTTGCAATTGATGAAGATCAAATCCTTGTACTCGGAGGTGAGAACAATTGTGCAGCATCACGGCACCTGGATCTGTACAGGTGTTCCACGGAAAAGAATGCTGATGGCTCGCTCCCGACATGGACATTAATTCAAGCTGCAATAGGGGCTGCAACATCAATGCCACAATCTCGTGCGTTCCATACGGCTTCGACTATTCGCGTTCGTCTTGATATGATCGTGTTCATGTATGGTGGAAAATCAGTAGAAAACGAAATTCTCGGGGATGCCTGGTATCTATCCCTCGATGACTACGCATGGTCTCGACTGCCTAGCTCGGTTTCACTGGATCCTGGCCCACGAATTGGATGTTCTTCTGCTGTTATTGGAGAATGTGTTTATGTTTTCGGTGGCCAAGATCGCGAAGAGAAATTTAGGTCGGATTTATGGCGGTACAACACTTTCGATCGACTGTGGCATTTGTGTCATGACGATAATATCGCTGCTTCAAAAGATACATCGGATAGTTTGTCAAGCGGAAATTTAAGACCGGCTGTTCAAAAGATGCTGCCCGAGGGGAGAGTGACCTACAGTATGTGCTCCGATCTTGGAAACATTTGGGTGTTTGGAGGCGTGAATCGCGCAGGAACGTACTTGTGTGATATGTGGTCTTTCTCCATCACATCACAAAAGTGGAACCGCACTGAAGTGAACACCCAAGGATCATTTGAAGGTTGCAGTTCCGCAACATTGTATGCGCGAACGGGGACTGTAACAGCACTGTCCAGCGTCTCTGATTTTGAGTCTTCCTCCTCCCGTGATGGTGACTTATTTCTAGTCGGAGGTCGCATTAGCCGACAAGGAAAAGTTACTAGTACCACCAGCATCAGAATGATTTGCTCCGTGAACTCGACCAGTTCTAGTTCATACACACTTGATTTGACACAAAATATCTCGACGACTGGAAAAGCGGGTCAGGTACTTGGTGCTCTTCGGGCTAGATGTAGCAGCACGACTAGCAGGCCGAACCAGCATTGCACCCCGGAGGCATTAGAGTCAGGGTCTGTTTGCTGTCTCATTTGGACCGTTTAGCTGGAAACGATATTCCAGGTGATGAGGCAGACTCTATCCAACTCTCGCGGTGTTTGCATCGATCACTATGCATTGACCCGACAGAGTCGACGTTTTCCGCCTTATACAAACTACTGGAACACATCACGTCGCAATTCTTTGAAATGATCATGCTTGACGATCCGCCAAACCCCACTTCTTTGGTGACTCACGTGTTGTATCCGCTCCTTGTGACAATAAGGCTTCTCAAGCTCAATTTCTTTGAGGTACGTGTCACCCCCGCTTCACATGTTGCTTACTGTATCGCTACTGTATTTATTAACTTACCCTTGCTCAACATTATTAATTGATAGTTTTCCAGAAGCTGCTTGATGGGTCAGAGGTTGGATTGTCACCTCGAGCATCTCAACCTGGAGGCATTTTAGGCTTAATTCGCGAGTTACTTTTTACGATTGCGGATCACAAACCCAATGTATCTGTTTCAGGAGAAGCATTGTGGTTTTACCACGCGGTGAAGCAAGAAACGGCATCGACAATCCACTACGGGTTTTCTACTTTGTTCCCGTCCCTTTTGGACAGGTTACAAGTGATGAACCGCTTGCTGATAAACGACCACAGTACGGCAGCAGAACCAACCCCGGCTCAGAAATTATTGATTCCTATGCTTGTGCCTTGCTTCACATCAGGAAAAATGCTTTTCCAATTAATGACTGATCCGGAAGAGCTGTTTACGATGGACAGCGTTGCCGAAGGTGTTGTTTCCAAAACTGTGGTCACGTTCATAAACACTCTATTGGATGCTTCATGGAAACAAACAAAGAAAGTGATGGAGCACTCACGTGATGATACTGCTGCTCTAACGAAACAGCTAGACGCTCTAGAAAGTACCCACGAATTCAAGTGCCTGAATGTTATGGTTCGCGCAACTATATTTTGGTGCTCGTGCTCGACCAAGCAAGCTTGGGTGATCATTGAATCTGTCTGCACGAAATTGGTGGCATTTATCTCGGAGGGCCTTGATTATTCTGACACGATGCACCTAGAGGAAAGACAATCCCTTCCCATTTTCATTCAACGTAGTTTCGCCGGTAAATTGCTGCCGTTTATGCTGCTTAGCTTGCTTTCGTTACCATCAGTTCGCGATGCACTTCCTGGATTGTTTGACCCATTTTGGTCTCATTTGGAAAGTCTTTCGAGCAAAATTAATACAGCTCTTGTGGTGGCGCAAAGAAAGCGTGGGGTTTTGCGACCGCCGACTGATAGCCCTGCAGCGTCAGCAGGCTTGGACAACACTACAGCTGGAGTTGATTTTGTGGATAACGCGCTAGCATCCGTCTCAAAGGAGCTCTCATCATTCCTGCATCATCAGAGTAGTGACTCTTCCGTCACATACGGGCAGGTTTTGAAGAGCTTGTGGCAGAACATCACCCACTCACAGGGTTTCGCGTACTCGAAGGTAAAAGAGTTACCACACGACACCGAGATTTGGCGGCTGATTATTCCTGCGGACCTTTCGAAGCTGTTAGGAACAGAAACACTCTTGGTCAAAGTTCAAAAGTCCAGTGTCGACTCAGGAAGTTGTGAATATGACCCCCAGAAAGTCTCATTCCTTCCTAGCCGGACAATTCTCTCACAACACATATACCCTATGGGCAAGAAAATTGCAACTACTCCAGAAAAACTGAGAGCAATGTGGGTCCACCCCCAGCACCATATTCGCTCACAAAACCCGTTGTATCCATGACGCAGCGTTCTGATAAAACCATTGAAGACAGTTACGAGTGGCTTGAAGACCTTCAAAAGTTCTAACTTGGGTTGGAAGCCATTACGCTGCAACGCTGATTGTCGGTGGTCAATTGGATGACAAGGTAGCTGCCAGTGAGCGATGGTTGCACTCTCCACTGTTTCGCGGAGGATTGGAAGACGTTGGTGTTGATACAAACTGTGAAGAAAGTGGTGTGAGTCGAAATGATACGCTTCTTCAGCAAGTAATGGAGAACGTTGGTAACGGTAAAAAGCTTTTGGATAAGGTTCGCAATGCTCTAGATCCCGGTTCCGCGCCAGGTAGTACGAACCCGAAACTACGGATGGTAAAACTGAAAAGACAAGACAGTGTTGAGGCCACACTTGAAAAGAGTGGCGGAATCGAGGCAGTGGACCGCGCTGTGCGTGCTACATTCGCTGCTCTTTTGAAACACACCAATATTTCCTACACAACGGAGCCTATTTCAAACGATGGTGCACTGGCAGATGCGGTGGTCGATGCGTGGAAGGCTGCACTTCAGCTTCGCCGCTGGTAGGTTTCAAAGCGTATTTTCCCATCCCTTTGAGTACTAACATCAGTTCTTGTACCTTCGTTGTGAGTAGGATCGTACGAGAGCAACAAAAATTGGCGGCTGCTTTCAGGTAGCGGCATTGCATACTTCGAGGGGATAATTGTTTTTTTCTAATCATTTTTGTTGATATTGTAGTGAGACGGGAGCTCCAAACGGATTTTCGCCTAATATGGAAGCCAAGGAAAGACAACAAGCATTATACAACGCTGTTTGTGAGCCTGTGATTCTTCGAGCACAGCTGCTTCTTCAGTTGACACCTGCACCAATTCAATGCACACCGCCCGCCTCGTCTCCGATGAAGCTCCTGCCTGGAATCTCGATGGCTACGACTTATGGTAAGGACCACTCTTTTACTACATAATGTTCGCTTTTATAAACGTTTCGCGTATTATTGCAGATTTCGCGAAGGTGGCCCAAACGGAACCGCTTGAGGCTAACCAAGGCGACCCTGAGCAAAAACGTTTTACCCGTCAGCTGAACAAATTGATGGAGACAAAGTCGATGGAAGTAATGGAGGAGGAGGACGAGCAGGTCCAGGCGGATATTTTCTCGTTCCTTCAGCAGTCAAGCAGCAGTGTGATTTCTTCCAGCCTGGAGAATGCGTTGCCTTCAAGGTACCCAATGCGAGACACCTTGCTAGCGCATCGAAATCGCGCTCAAAAGCGTCTGCAAGGTCTAAAGACGTTTGTTCACCTGCTCCAACATTCGGAAACGATACCAACCTCGCGTTGCCACGTTATCCCGATGTTGTCCTCGGCTTTACGCGGATTCGCGTTAACAGTGGGCAAAACCCAAGAAGCCAATCAGCACGTCAAAACTCAACCGTCAAAGTGCACTATCTCGTTGATCTTGAGTTTGCCGGCCCCCAGCTATCCGAAGATATTGGGCGAGAATTTTTTAACTTACTGACTTTACTCCTCAAGTCCAGTACGGAGCATCTGCGCCAGGTGCAGCAGTTTATCGAAGCAGGAGCGTCCAGTGAAACTAAGACATCATCATCTACTGTCCAAAGTGCTGTACACGATATGCTGCTCGTACTAGAAACCTGTTGTTTCCCCTACAAGGGCCAGGACTGGGACCAACTTCGGCGTACAAATTTGGTTCCGTTGGTGACTGAGCTAATCGGTTGGAAGGGGTGGCAGAATTTCATTCAGTACGATGCGTCGGATAGCTCGCCAATTGATGCTGAAAGCACCGAGAAGTACGCTATTTTACCTGCTTCCACTGGATCAAAGTATCCGAATATTATCTGCTCTCGGTACATTACCCTCGGCACGGATCTTCGTATGCTGACGATTACACATAAAAGTCTTGATGGAAGTAGCGGCAGTACACAACATACCAGTGAAGACGGAGGGCTTGCCGTTTTCGACAAATTGTTTTCCAGAGGTCGGTGGTATTGGGAAGTGTCGGTGCGTGCAGTGGGAGATATTCCTATCTTCGTTGGTGTTACACCCGGAACTGCAGATCTTAATTCTTACAGCCCTAATGAGGCTAATCTATGCGGTGCGTACCTCTATCGCGAAGGGGGTAGCGGAGATATGCTCGGCTACGCGGGAATTCGGTGGAATCGTGCCGACGTCCTTGGTGTGCTCCTGAATTGCGAGGAAAGACAAGTAGAGTTCTATGTCGGGGAGAAGAGATTCTTCGTTGCTACACTAACCAACAGTGGTTTGGCTGGTTGCGGTTATTTCCCGTGTATCGGCGTCAAGGACGCAGACGTACACTGGAATCTTGCACCTTCGATTCCGTCAAAGCTGTGGTGCGTCAGCACTAACTTTCAGTTTTCCAACCCTGTTCTTTCCGGAGGTCTTGTCGCGGTTCCTTTTGATGGTGGAACGATCAGTTGGAATCGAAAGCTCAAAGGCAGCCGACTTAAACTATTGCGAAATGGAACAACAGTGGTTGCCGGCGACTGTAGTTCGTCCGAGGACCAATTCGAGACGATCGTTGCCAGCCAGGGTTTCGAAAACGAGAGTCTGTTCATTGAAGTTCGCGTTATTTCAGCAGGAAAAGATGGACGATCAGCCCTAAATTTTGGGATCGTGGGCAGTGATTTTCTGAATTGAGTGCGCCATTGATGCACAAGCTAGGTGTGAAATGGAGCTGCCCAGAAGATATTTTAGAGGGCGGGGTTTTCGGGGTTCTTTTTGATTTCGAAAAAGCCACCGCCACTCTCTACGCGAATCACTCGGAGCCTAAAGTATGCCACTTTAGTATTGCTACCCTTAGCAAGCCACTGTTCCCTGCAGTATCAGCACTCTGTAATGGCACGGTGTTTGACGTAAACTTCCACCCCGCCTCCGCCTCGAGTTACCTTTGCATGCGTTCTTCCCAGCTACAAAATTCCAGAACCAACAAATCACTTCATCGAATGAACTGCAACTAGGAAAGAACCTGCAACTCGAAGTGCACTCCTGCGACGGTGGCGAGTTTAGTAGCTCTCATACCTCTCGAAATTGTCTTTTGGACGATACCACGGTGTACAGTTCTGCGAAGGGAACTAACGTGAATTTGGTGTTGAAGCATGAAGTTGACACTCCGATGTGTGTGAGCTACATCAGTATTCGAGGACCTGGCCCTGGTTACTCAAGTCCTCTTCGTTGTGCAGCCGTTTTTGTCACCAGTAGTGCTCCTGATCTCGCTGATTTCCAGGAATTTGACGACATGACCGCCGAAGATTTTGCAGCCTTACCATTCCCCCAAGCAATGGTCATTGCTCTCGAGATGAACGTATGCCGGTTGCGTTCTTCGTACTGGATGGTAGCTGTACTCAGATTTCAAGACAACTTGCGTGTCCAGTCACTGGTCGGTACATTCTTGTAAAGGCAATATGTCCATCATCGGGTGCAAACATTGACATCGGGTTTATTGGAGTATGCGGTATCTTCGACCGCGAGAATGGACCGGCATACAATGAAAGCACAGTGGGATCTTATTGTTGCGAAGAGTGCAAGATAATGCCGCTGGGTGGAGTATATTACGCACAAAGTGACGATAACAGTGTCAAGCTGTGTGCTGCATGTTATGATGACCACCGAGGCGATCTGGATGCCGCTTATCACGTCTACAGTTCAGGTGAATCCCAAGGCGATGAAATGGATGGAAATGCCCTTCTTTGCCTACCGAGAAGATCGTGGGATGATAAGATTGCAGCACTAGGCGACCGATCGCCAAATGCTGTGCTAGGAGATGGCAATGTAGGAGTATCGGCATCGGGTCCAAGTGGTCGGTCCGAAAGACTACCCAGTGTGGCCGGCTTTGACGACTGTGAATTATTTTCATGCGGGCAAAACAACTATGGAGAGCTTTGCCTAGGGCACTGCAACTCAACAAGCAAGCTGGAGCACGTGCCATTCTTTTCTGCAAAGGCCGTTCGTGATGTGGCTGGAGGAAATGAAGTTCTCGCTGTAGTAATGAAGGATGGAGAAGTTTTCACGTGCGGCCTCAACAAGAGTGGCCAATGTGGCAATGGAACGTTTGAGGAGAGAGTTATCGTTGCTACTCCCGTTCGTGCACTGAGCGGGATCGCGATTACTATGGTCGCGGCAGCAAATGGTTGCGAGCACATGCTAGCTGTGGCTGCAGATGGTGCTGTGTATTCATGGGGATACAACGACAGGGGTCAATTAGGCCTCGGCTCTACCATTTCAAAGAGTCACACGCCTCGTATGATTGAAAGTGTGCGCGAAAAGTATCATATTACGACAGCTGCAGTCAGTTATCATCACAGTGCGGTTGTGTCAAGCAACGGTGAATTGCTTATGTTTGGTATGAACGACTGTGGACAACTTGGTCTTGATCACACACAGCACCAGCATACCCCGCAATTAGTGGATACTTTGTCGAGTCAGATGGTCACTAGCGTGGCGTGTGGACTGTATCATACTGTCGCAACTACTAGTGGTGGGGAGGTGTATTCCTTCGGAAAGAATGATTATGGACAACTGGGTCTGGGTCATGCCCGCAGCACGAAAGTTCCCACTCTGGTTAAAACTGCACTTGGAGAAAGCGATGAGAAAATTGTATCAGTGAGCTGTGGATACTATCACACTGTGACCATCAGCGAGAAAGGTAGGCTTGTCACTTGGGGGAGGAATGACTATGGACAACTGGGCGTTGGAAACAAGGACCACAAGAATAGTGCGCAGTACGTACCACTACCATTGTCCTCCAAAATCAAGTCTGCGTCATGCGGATGCTACCATACACTGGTCCTTATGTCAAACGGGCGGGTTATGGTGTTCGGACGTAACAACAAGGGACAGCTAGGAGCTGGATCGAGAACCCTCCCTTCTGCAGATCTCCCGTTGCCGGTGCCTTCGAATTCGCTAGCGAACGACGAAGTTGTTCGTATCGCCGCTGGGTTTTACAGCTCGTATATTCTTACGGGTCGTTCGGGTGAGAGTCAAGGGCTTGATGGGGTACCTGATGACGCTAGCCAGGCAAAAGATCTCCCGGAAAATAGCTGTCTGGTGAATTCGGATGCCCTCTTTGAGTCGTTAATGAAGGAGATTGATTGCAAGTACGGCTCTGACGCTTCGACTACGAAGCATGCGTCGCTTCAGATGAAGCGTGGTTACCCACAACGCAAACTACCGTTGGTGAAGTTACATGCTGCGGGTTGGGCTATGGCTCGCGCTTTAATGTATCGATCCCTTCAGAACGCAGGCGAAAGATCAAACCACCATCTAGTGCCAGCGGACAATCGTGTGAATCCGGTGCTATCCATGTTCATCAGTCTTTTGCTCGAGAACCTGAAATTGCTGCAAACTGATGCTTCAGTTGATGGTGGTACAAGTGTGATTCTTCATTCATCGGGCGAAAGCGTGTCTCTAAACCGAGTGTGCGTTGGGCTCCTGCAGCACTTTGGCTCGAAGTTTACCGTCTCTTCACCATCGTCAGGGGTATCTACAGCAGTAAATTCCAACACTTTCCACGCCCATTTTTACAAGAATCAAGTGTTAAGTGTGCTTCTCGCGTGTGGCTCGGCAAACACTGACGTAAGTTCGATTGTTGCGTCCAACCGAGAGGTGACAGCCCACATCATAAGTGGAATGAGCTCTTCCGATCTGGCTTCGGCAATAGTATGCATCCGTCTGGCGATGCTCGTGTTCCCACATCATTCTGTGTCAGCGCTCAACAAGATTCACCAATCTCAACAGGCTACCCCAGTCCTCTCAGGGGGCATTCTAAGTATGCTGATGGGTTTAGTGGGTCTTCCTCTCCTACTCCGACCTCGACTCTGTTCCCATGAACTTGGCTTGGAGTGTTCGAGTACTGCTCTTTGTCAGTCAGCCAAGTGCTTGAAGGGGTCAGTCTAGCAGCAGATACGGGGATTTCACAAATTCAACAAGGCATACTCGAGAAAGCCCATATCGCAGAGGCCAAGGCGGCTGAGGCCGTGACACTGCTGCGCTATCTTACGCTTTACCCGGCCTGGAAAGTGGCTGTCAATGCCGCCATCAATCGGGGACTTGCTAAGTCAGCTACGGCAAGCGAACTACTCGATACAATTTGTGCGTATTACACAAATATTCAGGACGCCGACGGCATCACACTGCAAGCCGCAGTGCTTGATAGTCTCCAGAAAGAGAACGATTCCATGTCGATCAGAAAGCCCGAGTCGACTACTTTATCGCCAGAAACCGACGACTTAGTTAACAACTCGACCGATCCCAATTCTCAATCGGATGACAGGCAAGAAGCCCAGACTGATACTCGAGATAAACACTCTCTAATGCTCTGGCAAAAAGCCAAAGATGCACTGGATAATTTGGCCACGATTTTTGCGGCAGTGAGTATCGTTGGAGGACACTCTGAAATGTTCCGAGAAGGCGGATGTGTCATAATTGATGTTGACGGCGATCAAAGTTCGAGCAAGGCGGGCGTGCTTTCGGGTATCACGAGAGATCCGCGCACAGCTGACCTTTTGGCACAAGTAGTTGTGGATTCCAGTGCTGAAGGTTTAATTTCTCCTGTGATTGAGCCTAATGCACGAGCGCAGACGTTCCCTCTCACTAAGCTTCACGTGGTGGAGCGCATTCCAGTGCTAGTGGACATGTTCGACGACGTCGAGAACATTATCACGACGCTATCGGCGATGATTTCGTCAATTTCTTCTGGCGATGAAGACGATGCGATGCACTGTGACTTGGACCTTCCTCAGAACAGCCCTGTGCAAGAAATATTGAGAGGGCGACTCAAGATGTACAAGCAGCAAATGAGATGGAGGTCATCGAAGGCCTTGTCGTCCTTATTGAAGCAGATTACATCTCTAAGCCCGGCACTTATGAGTTTGGACTCAGAGCTCGTTTCGGGCGTCATCAGATTGCTTTCTTCGGAGAACTCGCTATCGTGGGCTGGTAAATCAGACGCACTAGCGCTTGATACGGCACAAGCTCTCCAAAAACGATGGCTTTGTGTAAAACAGCGACAAATATTCTTGGATACAGAAGAGGTCATCGATGTTGCTCTGGATCATTACGAAGCTGAAGTACGCGATGAAGTTGTTCGGAAGTTGGGAAGCGAAAATGCCTTAAGCTGGGGAATGGATGCCATCCAGTCACCACGCCGTAAGGTCAGTCATCCAGTTGGTTTCGGGTCGAGCGGCTTGCGTCGACCCGACAGATCTGGAGATGCTGATCTTCCATTTGGCGCATGGGGTGTACTCCTTCCCTTGCCACCGTTGAGTGAAAATGAGCATGGGCTGGCTGTGGGTGCTACTAGCCATGCGGCTAACTCTATCGATTATGCTCCGTTCCCGTTAACGGCGCCTATTATTCGGGTTGGTCGAGCCGCAGATGCTTGTGACCTCATTGTGAACGATCGCAGTGTAAGTGGCCGCCACTTCCATCTACGTCGTCTACGTCGTGAAGCTGAGGGGATGGAAGAGCAATTTGAGCTTCAAGATTTCAGCAAGAATGGGACTATCGTAAACGGTGTGCGTATTCATGGATCGAGTACGCGAGTCACATCGGGGTCCCGGATATCCTTAATTTTATCGCGAGGTGGGCTTGTGACCTATGAATTCCAGGTTCGGGCCGCTGGAAGTGGTATCGGAGGTCGACTTGCACCTCCTCCTATCGTCACCGCACCGCAGAACCCAGGAGATCTCAACATTTTGATCCCTGGCCAGGAGTATCAACAACCCCAGGTTGGTACGCCACTTGTAGTACCGAGGAGCCCAGCAGAGTTGCAGAATCGCGGGTCACGTGGAATTCTTACTACTGCATCAGAGAATCGTCAGATGATAACCCAGGGCCTTCGTTTGATAACGTCTGTAGCAGAGAGCGACGTTCCTCGTGCACTCCTTTCACCAAATCCTGCTGTGGATTCACCTCGGGCTGGTGGCTACACGTCCCCACGCTCTTCAGTGCTACAAGCTCCAGGGACACCTTCTGTTCGGCCCCCAACAGGAAGAATGTTCGCCGCAATGGTACCAACAGGTCTCATGTCGCCGGCATCTTACCAGCAGCGCGAAAGTTTCCTCCCAATGACCCCATAGCTGGCATATCGCCTCGAGCTCAGGAAGGCGGGGTGGGGTCCATGCTTCGTATCGCATTAGGTCGCGACAGCGTAAGCCGGGAATCGTCACAGCGTCCGAGTGTTACGAATGAGTTGACGAAGACACGCATCCTGCGCTCCACCGGTGACACCGGTTTGGCTGCTCATTCGGTAAGTTCTCCGTTCTTTTCTCATTCGATTCCAGGTTAGTACGTTTGCTTAACAATGTGTTCTTGTACTTGTGAGTAGCCCGTGACACCAGATCTCCCGGAAAAGCAATTACTGACACGTCGGCTTCTTGCACGGGTCCAAGACGCCAACCTTGTGGCGAGTGCGACTGAGTGTGAAGAAGCCCTTCGGATGTCGGCTGGTATCATGGATGAAGCATTCGCGGTGATACAGCGAAATCGTGGCTTGAACTCGGTAAGCATAATTTGCTTTATCTGTGTTATACGTGAGGCGTACACGTCCTAACGCTTATTTTGTAATGTCATGCAGCGCGGTTACCCTCCAAACGTACGCCACTTAGCCATGGTTCTTGGCCGGACAGAATCAGCATGTGCTGAAGCTCTACGGCAAACAGAAAACAGTTTTGGTGACGCTTTACGCTTATTACTGTCAAGCCGAAGTGCTGAGCTGGAGCATTCGATGGTATCACCCAGAGCTCTCAGTACGACGGATGCCACCATGGTTGTGGATTTGTCAAATGAGCCGGTGGTGAATTTCCAAGACATTGGGGACGAAAACCCAAGCTATGCTCTCACAGAATCCAGTGCAGTATGCGCTCCAGTGCTCTCACGTGCTGCTGCGAGAGCAATGGGCAGTCCAGTTAAAACGAAGAAGATGGATAACGCTGGAAATGCCGGCTTGGACTCTCTACTTCACAAGTCCGAGTTGACCCTCTGGAGCGAGTGCAATAGCAGCTTTGACGATGTGGTGCGACAAATGAACGTGTTCGAGATCGATCTGGAAGAGGAGACACTATGTCAGCGCCTCGCTGCTGTTCATGCACGCACAATTCTCGTCCAGATTGTACGGCTCCTCAGCAACGCTTCACAGACGATGGACGCACCGCTCAGTGATCTTGGGAATCCATTAGTGCTACGACGATTGATTTCACTCCTGAGCGCGCCCAACCAAGCAGGTTCGAACTTGCAGCACGAAGCGGACTATCAGTTGCACCAGCAACCGAAAGCGCAAAAGCGCGGGAAAATTCAGCAGATTCTATCGCGCATGGCACGGGAGGTGATGACTCACTCTCCAACCCAAACGTTAGTGGCGAACCTGCGATCTTCACAGAATTTGGCAACTTTGCAGCGATCCATTGACCAAGTCATGGAGCACCCTGTGAAGTTGGGTTGGTCTGGTATTACTCGACTCATTGAATCACTTGTTGCAAATGATCTGAGTCAGGTCAACGCCGGAGAGGATGTCAACGACGCGTACCAGCCTAACGCCCTGGAAACGCTGACATTCGAAACGATCTTGCATGTTCTTTCGCGAACGCACACGGCACCAACTGCGACTCTGGGATGGGAAAGCTCACCTCTTCGAACTCGAAAAACGGACAGGTGCTTCCCCAAGGGACCGATGCTGCTTTCTTGTGGTTTAGAAGTCATGGTGGTCGACACATACGAGCGCTTGTGGAGTATCCCACCAGCCGATCCGCTGCTAAAGCATCGCCATAAGTGGAGAAAGCGTTTCGCGTCTTCGTCAGGCAGTGACAATGGGTGGATGAAGTCGGCAGCAGATCACGCAGTGACTATTTGGCGGCCAATGTTACCACCAGTACATGAGTCCACCTCGGACGGTACCAAACAATGGTTCTGTCTCGGTGATGTGGTGAAGTGCGGTAACGGTGCTCCCGACTCACCTATGCTGCTTATCTGCGATACCGAGGAGCAAGGCCTTTTGACCCCACCTGTAAGCTTTGAACGTGTGGATATTACTGGAAAAGGGCTGCCCAGGAACTCGGAAACCGACCCGGACTTTCAACGCAAGCAGCTACGTTCTGTCTGGTGGCCTGTGGCACCGACTGGGTACGTCGCATTAGGCTGTGTAGCTGGAAGCAAAGAAGACCCGTTTGAGCCTCCTGACGTTTCAAGCATCCGATGTGTTCGCGAGGATTTCGTGAAACGTGTTGACGCGTTTCATTGCGTGTGGCGAGCTGCATCCCCTGCATCCACTGGGGGTGGAGGTGTTGAGCTTCCTACAACGGTTGAATTCGAGGATGAAACCCAAGACGACGATGATGCCATCGGGGAGAACGACAGCACTGAACAGGCACTACGGCGTCGTAGTACAATGAACCAGACGATTGACGCTTCTCGGTTGCGGCTCATGCTGCCTGTTGCGGACGACGTGGTTGTCCAGACATCTCTTTGGGCAGTGGATTCAGACTTTAGCAGCGGTCTGCTTGTACCAGTTGTTACACTCAACGACGCTAGTGCTGCTGATCCCAGCACCGCATTCGCTTTAAGTCTTTCAAGTGAAGACTTCGTTCTTTGCTCACCGGTAAGTGTGGACAACGTACTTGCCTTCCTGGAGGTGCTCCTGCAGTATGACCGGCTGCTCACTAGCAAGTCGACGAACCCAACCACTTCAATTAGGCTACGCCCTGAATTACCTGCAGCTCTCTTCACACTGGTACAGCAAGTTCTACGTGAAAACCAACAGTCGAGTGGGAAGGCCGCAGTCTCGCTTGTGCGAGCTCTGGTCTCGGTGATTGAGCGCGGTGCACACTGGTACGACAAGCAAGCGCTACTTTACTGTCGCTCCAAGATTATGGCTTTGAGTCAAGACCAAGACGGCGGATTTACACTCCATGCACTTCTGCAGGCATTTGTAGAGTTGATGGTAGCTGTCGAGGACCAGCAACGCGCTGTGCGTGTACAGGAGCTCGCTGCTTGCTTAGAACGAGACGGAAGTGGATCGCTGAGTCTACCATACCGATTTCACTTCTCGAAACAACCTTTCGTGGAGATGTTGGTGAGCCATTCCTCGAAAATGGCAGTCACTCGACATCTCTCCGGTGAAGAGCGTAAATTCTTGCTCGACTATCGCGCTGAAGAAAGCAGCAATCGAGAACTGGCAGTTGACGGCCTTGGAGCCCCACCCGGAGAAGTGTACTCGTGCCGCTTCGAACATACCCCGTCTCTCATGATGACAATGCGAGATCAAGTAAAGGCCGAGATTGTGTACTTTGAGGTCACAGTCGGAGAATGGAGCACTGCCGCGTCAGGTTCTCTGGCACTGGGTTTCTCATCGCCGTCGTTCCCACTTGAAGGAGTATTGGTGGGCAGCACTGCTGACGGTTCACGATCGTACTCTTTTGCCGCAGAAAGTGGTCAAGTGTTGTG
Organism: Phytophthora syringae; assembly: GCA_012656105.1. Classification (NCBI taxonomy): domain Eukaryota; phylum Oomycota; class Peronosporomycetes; order Peronosporales; family Peronosporaceae; genus Phytophthora; species Phytophthora syringae. Next base: position 223,935 of record JAAKBD010000070.1, read on the forward strand.
TGCTGGTGACACTCTTGTCGATCGCTGGCGCTGGGTTGAGCCAGCAGGCTCTGTCAGCCCAGGTGATGTATTTGGGTGTGGTTTGCGTCTAGATACTCAAGAGCTCTTCTTCTGCAAGAATGGTCAGCTGCAGGGTACTGCTTTCTCGAGTATTCAACGACCTCAGCAACTACATCCGACCATTTCGTTCAACACGGACTGCAAATTGCTTGCAAACCTAGGAGCAACCGCGACAACGTCAGTGAAGCAGGCGAATTTCAGCTTCCGCTTCCATTCACTTGACTGTGATAACCTTATGAGTGCTTTCGAGTGGTTCGAGCCTCTGAGCCAGGTTTACGGTGTCATGAAGGCGATGATGGACCCCGCAAGGCCAGATGAAGTCAACGCGAATGGTGACATGATCGGTGACACCCCACTGGAGGTTCAGTTACCCGATGAATTTATGCTTTCGGCTGATAACTTCTTGTCGGACATTTCAGAGGAAGTGTGTATTCGCGTTGAGAGTGCTCATCCGTACGATATTGAGCTACAAGAGTCTCTCGTTAGCATTCCACTTGCTACCAGTATTCGTGTGCGCCTTGACCCTCAAAGTGAGACGGCTAGCTCTCATTGCTTGCAGATCCTTCAGGGTGGTAGTACTGCGGGAAGTGAAGGTGGTTCTGAAGGAGCAATTAGCAGCGGAGCTGGCGAAGCAGAAGTGCGTGCTTTTACTGGAGCTTGTGGAGGCCAAGAAGTCACTATCGATGGTGACAGCTTCGTATGGCGCTTCCCAGTGCAGTCAAATTTCCAGTGTCGTGTGGATCGGGTGAGGAAAGGCCCATACCTTAAGCTTGAAGCTCGGGACACTCGGATCTCACTCAGTCGCGATAAAGGCTGGCAAACGGGGATCGGTGTGGCCCGTTTCGACGGCGGTGTACACATTTGGGAAGTACGCATTACATTCGTGACTGCAAGTTCAAACATATTTTGGGAATTGCTCGGCGTGACGTACGCTTAGATTCCTACTTAGGAAAGGATAACCGCGGGTGGGGCTGGATTGGCAATCGTGCGCTTTGGCACAACGGTAGCAAGCAGCGTGGTACTTACGGTGACAAGTTTAAGACGGGAGACATTGTTCGACTCACGCTAGACTTACGACGGGGTACACTTAGTTACGCACTGAATGGGAAGGACTTGGGCGTCGCGTTTGGTCCTGGTGGAACTGGACCCAAGCTCGATGGTACATTCTACCCTGGATTCGCACTGTACAACCAGCGTGACTCCATTGATCTTATCGGTGGCCATCGTGTTGAAGATGGAGGTCTTGAGCCTAGTCTACCAAGAACTGGTAGCGGATTGGCAAGTGGTGAGGACTCGTACTACAGCGAAGAAGAAGAGGATGCTCTCGGAGGGGATGTAGGCGAGGAGAGCTTGGTGACGGCTCAATTCCAAACTTCCGAATGGAATTGGGAATTGGTTTGAGTCAAATGGGCTTTCCGATGGAATGGTGTGTGTATGCGCTTCGTCATTGCGAAGACGATGCCGAACAAGCTGCTGATTTCATTCTGGCGAACCTGCACGCGATGGAGGCACTCATCCGAGAAGAATCAGAGGTCATGGCACGCCGTACACGACACCGTCATTTGCTGCATGAACAAACCTTGGCGTTGTCTGAGGACTTCGACGAAGAGGAGTTGGAAGAAAGTACCATGCCGCCTCCAGCTCCTGTTCAGGGAGATGTCGATGCTCTTCGACCCGCTGGAGAGATTGGAACCAGTGACGCGACGAGTCTATTGCAGCAACAAAAGTCGTCTGGAGACACCAAGTGGGGTGTTGCATTTACCGCCGTTCCCGAATTCTCAGTAACAGGTCGTCGCCTATTGGCAACCAAGTACGGAGATAAGCTGCGTCGCTTACATGCATCCCAGCGTGTGTTTACTCCAGCCCGAGATCTTGCTCTTGTGCAACTCGTAAACGAAATTTGCGAGACTCGCGCAGAGGCACTACTAAGCTGTGACCCATTGCGTATGACACCCGAGGAATTTGTGCCAACTGAAGAGCAACTGCACGGGTTCCCAGTGCTTCTAGGTGTACCTTTGGAGGCACTCCAACGCCGCTTTTTGGTGCTACGTAACTTCAACTGCCGTTTGCAGACCTCATTGGCATTCATCGACTTCTCCGCCCAAGATGAACGTTCACTATTAGCGCGTGGGGCTAGAGAACTGCGTGGTGTGGTCTTCCAGCATGTAAAGCTTGCATGGTGGCTTGGTGTCCTTAAAGAACAGCAAGCCCCAGCAGCTGCTCGTCCAGAGATCGAAGTCGATCGTAACCGGGCTCATGATGCCCTTGAGCTTTCGGAGAATGGCAATCCGCTTGCTTGCGATGCTGGTGAGCGCGACAGCGTATTTGCACAAACGTTCGAACAGCTTCACGGTGTACAACCAGCCTTGTTACGTGGGACAGAGCGTGCATTCAAGTGCCAGTTTGTGGGCGAATTCGGCGATGATTTCGGTGGTCTGTACCGAGAGTGTTTAGCACAGCTAAGCTCCGAGTTGCAAACCCGTACACCATTGCTACCCATACTTCGGCAATGTCCTAACGGATTGCTGAATACGGGCGACAATCGGGAGTTGTTCGTGCCAAACCCTCATTTGCGCACAAATCCACGACGTCTGCAGATGGCCGAGTTCCTCGGCAAACTTGCAGGTGTGGCGATACGAACTAAAACGCCTCTGGATCTGAATTTGCCGCCTGTGGTGTGGAAGATGTTGGTCGGACAGAAGGTAATGCGGCACGATATTGAAGCGATCCACAAGGGCTGCTTCCAGGTCGTCGACACGATTGCGAACCTGGATGCACACGGAATTACAGAGACGATGTTTGACGAGATCGTGGATGCGAGCTTTACGGTGCTTTCCAGTACGCGAGAAACAGTCGAGTTAGTTCCAGGAGGACGTCACTTGCATGTGATGTGGGAAGACCGTGAGGAGTATGCATCTGCTGTGGAGACCTATCGTCTGACCGAGTTTGCGCCAGTGTGTGCAGACATTTCGCGCGGGGTTGCAACAATTCTACCAGCACCAACTCTTGGTCTTTTCTCGTGGCATGAGCTGCGGACGCTCATTTGTGGCAAAGCCACCGTTGATATCGCTCTTCTAAGGCGACGAACGATATACGGAGACGGCTGTCAAGCTACAGACCCGCATGTTGCGTTCTTCTGGGACGTGTTGGCAGAATTCACCGACGAACAGAAGTCATCGTTTCTCCGTTTCGTGTGGTAACGTAGCACCAGATCTTGATGTTGGTTGTGTAGTATTCTAATGTGTGTGTATGTCCTCTTTACCACTTACAGGGGCGGTCGCGTTTACCTACACACGCAGCAGACTTCACACAGGACTTTAAGATTTCGGGTTTGCCGAAGGCCGCCGGCCGCGCTGATATGTACTTGCCCATCGCCCACACCTGTAAGTTGGGCATCATGGAACGTTACACTGGTAGCCTCAATGACTTACTCTGACGCTGTGGAATTACTTTGCAGGTTTCTTCTCCATTGATCTGCCGCCGTACTCGTGTCGTGAGGTGATGCACGACAAAATCGTGTATGCTATCACTCACTGCCAGTCGATCGATGCCGACAATACGACGGTAGCTCAGCGAGCTGGCCAAGGAATTAACTGGACCAACACTACCGCCACAGCTACTGCCACAGCGACTGCAGCAGTCTCAAACGTGATTGCCGGCATGACCAGCATTGTAGGAGAGTGAGCTCAGCCACGAAGATGCATATTCATATTTGTGTATTGAATCAATCAACACGTTAATGAACTTTATACGCTTTTCCAAGTTTTGTTGGTTGCAGCAGCCACGACTCCAACTAAACTACTACGCGACGATTCTTATGCTTTCACTCGAAAGATCCGTGAAGGCACCGCTCGCTGGAAGGCCCGTCCCCAATCGCCATGATTCGCCACTTCATTGAGCGCAATGATCACTGAATCGAGGTTCATGATGTGAGTTCGAACTTTCGCCCCCGTTTGGCGAAAGTGTTCTTGAAGTGGCAATCGCGCGGTGCGAATGCCATGAGCAGTCGCTTTTGCTTTCGTCTCACCCTGCAGGCGCACGGGTCGGTTAGCAATTTCGTAACTTAGCGGTGGGTATATTTTGTTTTTGGTGATGTACCTTTCGAACGGAGCGGTCGACGATACCACCGACGACATACACACAGTCTGGGTCAAACTTGGCCAGCACAGTATGCGAATCAGGCGACAGATAGATGAGTTCATCAGCGCCGTAAAGCTGCTCAAGTGGTTCTTCATGCCGTCCGATCTGCGTCAAAACAAGGGTTAGCCCTGGTCATTTTTTTAGCAAAAGATCCAACAATTCATACCTTCCAGCTTGGTACACCATGCTGAGTACTAATAGCAGCAAGTTCTTCCGTGCAGGATACAATATGCAGCGACAATAGTCTGTCCAGCGGGCAGGTTTTCAGATATCCATACACACACGCAAGCTGCTTGAAAATGCTGTTTCGCTCCTTCAACGACGAAACAAATCAGTAGCAACACCATATAATCAAAACTCATAGTACACGCTCACTCGAGTTGTCTGGTCCGCTGCAAACGCTAGATCAACGACCACACGAATGCCGCTCATCGGAGCCTCGTCGAGCTTTTGCTGCACGCACAACCGCAAACACCAATCAGTCTAATGCCCTTCTAGCAATATCACGAAATAAAAACGCACGTATTGCTCCACACGTTGCATTCGGATCCGTTCTCGCTGCTCGTTCTTCTGTCCTTCCGTCATCTCCGCCCGCTCCGCTGCCAACGCTTGACTTCGCTCCAGCTTCTTGGCCTTGAGACGTTCATCCTTCCCACTGCGGCGATTCGAACGCGACTCTTCTCGCCGTTGCTGCTTGGTCCTTTTCCCACATTTCTCAATCCTGTGAAAACTAGGGCCGTAGCCGTAGAACCTCAAAGCGTAGCACGCTGCCAGGCCCAGCAGCCCAAGTGCCAACGTCGCCGGTCTCATTTCCCACCTCAATAGTTGCCTTTTTCAGTCTAGCCATTTGATTGGGCAGTGCCCAAAACTTATGGATTTCTATTGGCTGAAAATCGGCTGGTTCGGAAGATTGTAAGGGTCGGCAAGTCTCAATTGCTCCATTGGCCATGACGAAGCGCAAGCGCCAGCGCTCCGGGAGCTTCCAGGTCGAACACGGGGGCGACGATGACGCGCACAAGAGACTGGCGGATTTCCACGCGCGGATGTTCGAGTTGCCGCAGGAAGAAGCGGCCTCTGCAGCCCCAAAGGCGCCTCGCGTGCTGTTCAAGGCCAAGCACAAGAAGCACAAGAGGAAATTCGGAGACGAGGACGACGGAGAGCCAATGCCAATGGTGAAATTCAATAACAAGGTGAGGAAGGAGAAGAGGAAGAAAGAGAAGAAGAAAGTGGTGGCAGTGCAGGAGAAGAGCGTTGGTGTGAAGAAGGAGAAGAAGGCTGTTTTTATTGTTTCGGATGCTCTGAAGAAGGAGACGAAATCTGCTGCTGCTGTTTCGGATGTAGCGAAGAAGAACAAAGTGAAGATGCACAAGAAGAAGCCGGCTGCAGCGGTGCAGACGATGGAGAAGAAGGCCAAAGTGCAAGTGCAGGCTGCTCAGGGACAGGGCGATGAGGAAGCTGATGGAATGGACCCGTTGGAACAGGCGTTGGGGAAGATGAAGGAGATTGCGATGCAACAGGTTGCGAAGCCGCCTCAGAAGAAACAGAAGGGGGTGACGGGCAAGGCGGTTGCTGTTCCGAAGAAAGAGAAGGCCGACGGCCGTGGTGGGCCTGCGGGGGAGAAACGTGATGCTCTGCATCCTGCAACAGAGAACAACGACGAGAATGACGAGAATGACCACCACACAAAGTTATCGAAACTTCAGAAGACGAAAATGAGAAGGAAGCGCAAACGGCTTCGAGGCCGAGCTGCAAGTGACGCCTCGGACTCCTTAGCAGCAAACACGAAAGAAACCAAGAATATTTCAGAGAATACTGCAGCTGGCACGACGAAGATTGGTGACACGCCATCGAGGAAGCCTGGTGCACCGTCGTCGAAGTCGCCTGGTTCAAGCAAAAAGCGGAAAAAGTCTCCCAAAGCAAAAGTTTGGCCAGTGTCTCTCCTAAAGCGCACGCATCTACACACCCAAGACAAGGGAAACCATTGATTGTATCGGACGAGCTGGAAAGCCAAACTATCGGCAAGGAGAATTCCGCCAGTCCTGCCGCCGCAATTTCTTCTAAGGCAGCGAAAACTGCGTTGGCAAAAAGGGAAAGACCATTGCCAAGACTGCAGTCGCTGTAGAAAAAGAAGAAAAGGCTCCGGCTTCTACAAAGCAATTGACACAAATTGCGGCTTCTCTTGCCAAAGACGCGAAGAAGAAGAACGATATGTTCGTGCCTGCTGAAGAAACCCCACACCAACCTGAAGTTACCCCCAAACAAGTAAAGAAAGCTGCAGTGGCCATCAAACGGGCTCAAAAGACTGTGGCAGCTTCAGTTATTCAGCTCACAGATGAATCGTCGTCTGACAGCGATGGAGGTGGTGACTTGGATTTCGAACACAACGATGGCAGCAACTCGTCCTTGTTTTCTCGCCTCATCGATTCGGCTGCACGAGAGCGGTGGGAACTTGTGGAGGTTGGACGACTCGTTCGATTGTTTGCTGTAGAATGGGATTTCAAGGCGAGCAAGACAGCACGCTTCCTGTGCGAGACGTGCCCGGAACTAGTAAGCGTCGATTTTCTCGAAGGTTTGGGCATTAATTTGTCTGCAAAGCAGCTTGTGCAAGTGTTCGAAGCCGGATCAGGTAACTCTGGGGTGCTCATGAACAAATTGGCGTCTGCTGTGGAGAACGGGCACTTGAGTGTCCGTGACACGTCGTTTGTGTCGGCATTAGAGCGCCGAATTTCCCTCATGGAGACAAATGGCGAAGTGATGGAACTGCTGCATCCATTGCTAGAGAGTGTGTCCACCGTTCGTGACGTCGGTTGTTTGATGAAGCAGCTGTGCGAACATTGGCAGCTAGAGCGGAAGATCACCTTGGTTCAGCAGGTGCTGCTGTCAAATGTCTTTGATGACCTCGACGGCAACCAGGACGAAATCTTGATTGACCTGCCAGATCTTAATGGTAGACTGGACTTCCCCAGCCGTTTGGACCAGGAAGATGTCGATGAAAATGGCAACTTGAAGGGGTTTCTTGCCAACGATGATAGCGAATTTAGTGGTGAGGAGGGCTCTGAAGAAGAAATCGACGAAGATGACAGCGAGGTTGACCATGACCCGTACGAGGGTGAGTCTGACTCCGATGAAGAGATTGAAATCACTGGAAGATCCCGAGGCCGCAATCAGTTCATTGAAGATGAGGCCGATGTTGGTGAAGAGGACGAGGAAGAGGAAGAAGGTGAAGAGCACCACAGCGACGAGGAGTCTTCAGATAGTGATTGACAGCATAAACTCGCATAGTTTGGCAGCATAATTCCACCTTGTTCCCTTAGCCATCATTGAAAATTGACGCGAAATCTTTAAACTGAATACCCACGTGGCTTCACTTCAGTCACGAGCTTTCGCTTACATGTATCACGAAGAAGATCTTGGCAATCCTACCGGTAGCGTAAAACTACGATGAAAACAAGGCGTTTAGGACAGCCAAGATGGCAAAAATCAAGGCGATCCAAAGGTAAGGAGCCATGCCACTGTTGCCGTCTTTGCTGGTCTTGGAGCCCTTCTTTTTCGAGTGTGCGATAGCGGCTGAGTTGATATACAACAAACAACACACACGTGGTTAGACAGGTATCGAACAGTCGCTAGCAGCAACAAATATCACGCACCGGCACGTGCTGCGACAGTGTTTCCCGAAAACTGCACATCATCTTCATCCTTGCCCCGGCGTCCGCCCTTCTTCGATGACTTCGCTGGCGACGTAGGCTCCTCAGCATCGATATCCTGCTCAAACGTTTGCTGAGCTGTCAACCCCTTGTTGCTGACCTCAGCTATCAGATCCGGAAACGCAGTAGTCAACACCTCGGCAGCAGCAGTCGGCCAGTTTGCAGTGGGATCACAGTGCATGGCCTCTGAATGCAACGGCGTGTTTCCATGAGCGTTCTTAAGGGGTTTCGCACCCTATACACAACAATACAAGAGTTAAAATCCCAATTGCCAACAATTGTCCATCCGCTACAAGTACCACCAACCTTGGAGATCAAATAGCTGATCAGCTCCAGTTGATCGCCGCTATTCTTGATACAAGCCCAGTGTCTACAGCCACCACAAACACATTTTAGCCGCACAATCTAAGTAATCTCCAAAAGCTGCAATGATCTACAACTGCGTGCACGTACAGTGAGGTATTGCCCTTGACGTCCACTACATTAACATTAGCACGACCCGTCTCCACCAGCAGCTGGACGATCTCCAGGTTCCCCTTAGCGACCGCCAAATGCAGCGCTGTCATCTTCTTGTTGTCTACCGCGTCCACCTTCGCCTTCGCCCTTAGCAACAGCTTGAGTGACTCCAGCTCCTCGTACTCTGCACCACCACATCAGAAACATTTAGATTGACAAGAGTATGTCTCTAATAAAACAAAATGCCTTTACCAGCCGCCAAATGCAAAATCGTTTGGCCCGAAGCATCCTGCACACTCAAGTCTGGCTTGCCCTTGAGCAGAGCCTGGAAGATTTCTTCAAAGCTCGGCGGCTGTTGGGCCAGCGTCAGCATGAGCGGCGTGAAGCGGCGCTTCTTCTCCTGCAGGTTGAGCATGGCGCCATTGGCCACGAGGTGCCGCACGATCTCCAATTGGTCTTCAGCCACCGCCACGTGCAGCACTACAATAAAAGTAATTTAAAAAAATAAGGAGGAAATGCATACTTTAGTGTTGAGAGATACAAATAAGAAGGAGAAGGTAAAGTTGCGCGTACCGGACTCGCCCTTCTTGTTCTGGAAGTTCCAGTCGTTGCGCAACTCGACCACCTTCTCGAGGTTGCCGTTGCCTGTTACAGTACGTAATATGGCGGGTTAGCGCCGGGTGGAAGGGGTTGTTGCACAACAAGAAGCACCTGCTGCACGGAGTAACTGGGCCATTATGGAAAATGAGGCTCGAGGGTAAATTACCAGCAAAGATGATTATTTGGTTAGCTGACCAATAGTGGAGCAGGAAAATATCTTTTTCGTCACGTGAAACTTGATGTTGTAGAAAGAAAACTTGATGTTGTAAAATGAAAACGTTAGATCGAAGTTTGGTCGCCTACTTCATGCAATTAGGTGGCCGTTTGCTGGTCGTACTCGCTTCACACCGCAGCGGATAAATTAAACGATGAATAAGTCTGCGTGGGTCGCGCTTGCTAGAGCTGGAACTTCCGCGGCGACTCGTGGTAGGCTGCATCCTGCTCGTCCGAGCTCCACAGCACCGACGCGGGGAATGAAGGAGCACAAGTCGATGAGTTGGACGGCGTGAGGTGCGGAGACGGAAATTTGGGGGCAGCGACATCACCTTCGCCCCCACAGGGGTCGACGAGGCTCCAGCAGGGATACGAACCACCGGCGCAAACACGTTGGTGCTGCCGCCATTCGTCGTTCCGTGCGACTCAATGTTGAGTTTGATGCGCGAAACGGCTGGTGCCATGCGGGTGTCGCGCTCCACCTCGTGGAACATCTCCTCAGTGCTGGCTAGAATTTGCAGCAGCGTCGGGTAGCTCGAGAACGACGAAAGGTTCACCTTGCGGTGAATGTACTTGGAGCGCGTGTTGTAGCCGGTCATCTTGTCGTGCTTTTTGAGGATCTGAGTTGCCAAACCAGATACAGTTAGATAGGTCGTCCTCCTGACATCATGGGTGCAATCTCTCTCTCACCTTGGAGAAGCCCTGGTAGTTGATGACGGCAAAGTTCTCGAGACGGATGCACTCTCGGTAGAAGTGCACGAAGGCGAACATGAGCCGCTGCGCTTCGAACGCCTCGACCTTCTCCTGTTTCTGCTGAGCGTCAACGAAGGCAACGTTAGAAAATTATTGTCCGCTTTGCAAACACGTTCCAAGCCACGAACCTTGAGCGTCTTGAGCACGGAACGCAGCTGCTGATAGCGGAATGAGCAGCGCTTCTCCTCCGCGGCGTAGAAGATCGATATCTTCTTGAGTTCCGCCTGCAGTTCGCGGAAGAAGGCGACTTCCAGCTCCGATTCGGCTAATCAGTGCAAACATTTCCATTATTTAGCGACCTGTCCGGATTGTTGCATACCCCGAAAAATCTTACAAATATCCCGCTGGTTGGCAGCATGGTGGGCCGCGCGGGTCACGGCTTTGATGCGCTTCTTGAGTATTTTATAGTTGAGCCAAAAGGGTGCCCACTCCGGGTTGCTCTGGAGGATTTCCTGCAGCAGGCCTTTGCCGAACTTCATGAGGAGAGAACTTCGGAATTGGCGGTCTAGCACAGGAATTGAAAGTGATGAGCGCCGTGTTCAAACCCGAAAGCAAGCCATGTGCAGGTGTCAACACGATCGTCCGTCGGGTGCTTCAATGTGGAGATTCGTTTTCTGCGGCTCTTACAACTTGCACGAAACTACAACAGGGTGGGGTACGGGGAATTGCACCAAAACATGGTAGGAAAGTAAAAGTTGGAAATTGACTGAGTCGATAATCATACCCACTTTTGATACTGGTGTTGTAATTGTAGATTGCCAGAGAAAGGCCAGTCGGTTGTCCATAAGATTCGGAGATTCAGACCATGCTGCAAAACCAGAGAACCGAAAATCGGCGCGAGATTCGAGCAACGCGAAAAACGACGGTTGTCGTGGTGGAGCGAAGTTGGAGTTTTGCGGCTGGACGTGCAGTATCCACAGCTGGCCGTGGCGAGTTTTGCGAAAACTTGTCCTCGCTCTTGTTTACGTTTCAGGTTTACAACCCGCACACGCTGCCCCACCGTAAAGTGAAGTTCATGTAACGGCAGCCCGTTGCTCAACAATCGTACTCAGATTTACACGTTCCGTTCACTTTGTGCGTTCGGACTGGTGTACAGCCTGCAACAGTGCTTGGAAGTCGAGTATAAAATTGTATTGCCATGCGCACGTCCCACGCCGTGGGAATTATCAGATGAAAACGTAGTGGTACCTGGGTACAAGTTTTGTATGCATAGGATAGTAGGCGAGCTATTGTGCCAGGTAGACAGAAGTAAGCTCGTGCTCGCTTGTAAAAGCTGGCAGCCTCGACAAGACCATTTCTGACGCCAAGATTCGCCTGGCCACGAGCCGCAGGGACATTCGCACAAAAATAAGGGGCAGCTCTCGAACGAGATTCGCCCTGCCCGTCCCCGATTCAAAGCACAGCCGCCAAGACTTTTCCCGCAAGAGTGCGCACACTTAGAACGAGTGGCGAACACAACCAGTCATTGTCAACCTGATTCGCAGGGCCCTGATTGCTCCAGCCAACTGGCTGCCATGCGCGGGGCATTCTCTTTCTCAGCGATGGCTGCATGCAAGATGATGCCGGACACTTTCTTTAGTGACAAATTCGTGAACGCTACAATACCTTTGACATGTGAACTATGCCACTAAAGGTACATGTATTGGAGCGTTCACGAATTTGCAGCAACCCACGTTGTCAAAGTTCACACCAAATTACCGACTTGGTCATGAGGAAACTATTAACCCTAGTAAATTACAAAATATCTACTGGTAAATTACAATCTGTCTTCCGTGTTAAAAAATAAAACAAAAGGAAAAAGTTTTAAAAAAATAAACGGTTTTTAACCAAAAAGAACATTTCGAAGGCCTTAAAAATGTGCGTTAAATGTGAGCCTAAAACGTCCCTGGATTTCCACCGAGCGATGTGCCAGCGACGTCCAAGTGGGACGTGAGTTGCATACGGTATCACTCGCTGCAGAAACCCGGTGTCGCTGGTGTCAACCACCACAAGAATGTGCTGTCTTGCCGCGCTTTATTTGCATACCAGTTGGTTCTTTTCGGTCTCTTAATGCTTGCATTTCCGCCGCAGAAGGTGTTCAAGCCATTGAAGTCCAAGGTGGCCGCGTGATTAGGGAAAGAGCGCGGCTTCGTGACGACCAACATCCAAGTGCGGGCGATCCCCAAGGCCGAAGCGTAGCAAAAGCTGTTGCTCCAGTGATTCGCCTCGGAAGGAGAGACCCGTGGGGACGTTGACTCTCAGCTCCACTGCTCAAACAGAACGCGATCTGAGAGAGAAGGCACCTTCCTTTTCCGATGAAAGAAACAGAGTCTACCGGTAGTGGATAGGATTCTGCCAAGGCGCTGCAGGATTCGAGCTCGGAGGAAGAAGATGACTCCGATATCGATCGTTGTCGTCGCATGTTGCGTAACTAGGTGAAGGCACGTGAAGTGCAAAACGAAGAGGGGACAAAGACTGCGGTAGTGAAGAAGAGGAGTTGTCATCAACCGCTGGAGCTTCAAAATTGCCAAGCGGATATCACTGGTTGGCCCCACCTACCGTGCACGGCTACTTTCAGTGATGCAAAAACAAGTAGCGTGGTCCGAATTGGCTTTGCTGCTTCTGTCAGCACTGATCAGGATTAGCCCAGCGGAAGAACGACTCGCGAGTTTTGCTTTCCAACACGATCGCACGGGACTCGTTTCGCGAAGAGGAAAAATAGACTTGCTAGCCCGAAGCGAGTTTATGCTGAAACGAACGGACGCACATGCTTTGCTCGTTGCTCACGTGGTGGGTCCCATGAAAAACAAAATTATCAGTGCTGGATCTTCAACGGCGTGAGGATGAAATTGACATACATGCGAAGCAGGCGCTGTGGAGCTCGAAACCGATCAGTGATAGGCTTGATCCCATGGGTTTTGGCAATGCGCCCCACATCGTTAAACACCATTCTTGAACGCGGTGCGGACACCACATTCCGAGTGTGCAGACAGAACTGCAAGCAGTGGATCGATCTGAAGCAGTCATGGTGTATTCTCTGAGTGGGAGGCTGCGCTCCGCCGTGCAGATAGCAGCCGCATGTGCTTTGGTCCTCAGCGCCAAGACAATTCGCGCGGAGTCCAGTGCTACCGGTAGTAATTCGGCGTCCGGATCCGTGGGGGATAAATTGTTGGAAAGTTGTGTTGTTTCTGACGGAGACAAGTCATTCGGCATTCAAGCCGTCACAGATCTTACGTGCGCCAATGGCGGCCTTGGTTGCTACAATGATAACTGCCGATATTGCAAAGTGGAAGACACACTGCACTCGACGCACCTCGAGAGTTGCAACTCATTCGACGCTGAATTTCCAGCTATGGCACCTGTAACAATCTCGACTGCTTCAGCCCTCGCAGAAGAATACGCCTTCCAGACGAGCTCTGTTAGCGTGTGTACCTTGACAGCATCGGACGGCGACATCGCTGTTGGCATCAACATCACGAGTGACACGCGTTGTGCCACTGGAGGCGCCGGGTGCATCGACAGCGTTTGTCGGTTCTGCAGAGCCACGAACACGACGCAGTCTGCACACTTGGACGCCTGTTCTTCCATCGCTGCGCCAGCGGCGACGGTGGTGCCTTCTACTACTGCACCGATAAAGCAAACGTGCACCCAAACCGTATCGGACGGAGATGCAGCAGTCGGCATTAAGATCGTGACGGACTCAAGCTGTGCCACCGGAGGCTTGGGATGTCTTGACCAGGTGTGTCGATTCTGCAGAGTGACGACCACCGCTCAGTCCGCGTCGTTTGTCGACTGCGCCACGATTGAAGGAACACCAGCACCCACTACAAAAGCGCCAATTACTCCCGCACCGACAACGGCAGCTCCAACCACGGCTCCTCCGACAACTGCTCCTTCAACGACCGTACCACCGACAGCAGCTCCAACTAAAACCCCGGCACCAACCACGGCTCGTCCAACGACCGTACCACCGACAGTTGCTCCGACTAAAACCCCGGCACCAACCACGGCAGTAGTTTCTCAAGCAGCCTGCAGCACTACGGCGGCGGCCGGTGATATCGCAGTAGGAATCAGTATCGTCACGGACGCTTCATGTGCGGCGGGTGGTCTAGGCTGCATCGATAATGTTTGCCGCTTTTGCAGGCTTACGCCTACTACCCAATCTGCGTCTTACGTGGATTGTGCTGCAATCACGGGTACGGTGACTCCGACTCCCACAGCCACCACAAAACCCCTGCCACCACGCCAACTCCGACACCAACAACCCCGGCAGCGACTTCCAGTACTCCTGCCATCGTCTTCGTGTGCTCACGCACAGTGTCAAGTGGAGACAAAGGTGTTGGGTTGGATATCGTCTCCGATATCCGCTGCAGCGAGGGTGGAGCTGGTTGCTTGGATGACGTTTGCCGTTTCTGCAAGCGCTTCGACACAGTTCAATCGCAGTCGTACCTCGATTGCTCCAGTGTTCCATCGGCGGATGTCGGCTCTGACATCAAGTTTGTACCGATCCCGGTAGTCGATTCTGATGCACCAACCCGAAGACTTGACTCTGGAAGCACGTCTGAGAGCACTGGTGAAAGCTACAGCGGTACAGCCGACAGCACCGATGCTTCTTCTGACAACGCTGAATCTTCATCCAAAAGTTTTGAAGCAACGACTGCTAGCACCTGTGCCATGACTGTAAGCGAGGGTGATGCTGCCGTCGGGATTAACATTGTGACGGACACCAGTTGTGCCAGTGGTGGCACTGGATGCATCGACACCGTTTGCCGCTACTGCAAGACGAAGGACACCACGCAGGCAGCGCATCTAACCAGTTGCTCGCCCAGCAAAACAACTACTACAACTACAAGCACTTCCACGACCACAAGCGATACCAATATTTGTAAGTCAACGGTGACGGATGGCGATGTAGCGGTTGGAATCAACATCATGACGGATGTTAGTTGTGCGAACGGTGGACTGGGCTGCATCACTGGTGTGTGCCGGCTTTGCAAGACGAACTCGACAGATCAATCTGCGCATTTGGGAAGCTGCTCGGACTACTCGTCAACCACGACCACCGTCACGAGTTCTGCCGCGCCGACACCGACTGTCACAACCTCCACCTATTCTATCCCGTTGGCCTGCTATCAAACTGCTACTACTGGAGACAAGGGGCTTGGCTTGGACATCGTCACTGACATGCGATGCGGTGATGGAGGTGTTGGTTGCGTGGACAGCATCTGTCGCTTTTGCAAGCGGTTCGAGACAACGCAGTCGTACACGTATATGAAGTGCTCCGATATTCCCTCGGCAGATAACGGCGCTGACGTCAACTTCAAGGCGATCGCAATCATCGAAGACACGCATGAAGCCTTTTCTGAAGACCCGACTGAAGACATTGTAAAACTCCACGAGTCGACGGGGTTTAGAGCCGAAGTGCATGATGTTTGTGCGGATGTGCCGCTGGCCGATGGTCAAGCAGCAGGAGGCATTGGAGTCGTCCTCGACACTGCTCACTGCCCGGAGGGTCTCGCTTCAGGCTGCATCGGTGACGCAGGTTGCCGGTACTGCATGAGGTTCCCAACGAACACGTCTGAGTTTCTCGAATACTGTGCGATTGCAAACGGAACCAGCGTGGCCTATGACGTATCCGGAACAAACCCATCGATTGAAGGGGAAGCACACTCTCCGGCGAAGCACCCAGTCACATTTCTGTTGCCGAGACAGAGAAAGCTCAAAGCTCCAAAGCTTTCAAGCTGTTCGAGGGCAAAACTGCCAACTGGGCTATCGGAGGAGTGGCTTGTGTCGGCATCGCTGCGGTGGGGCTGGCAGTATTCGGCCTTAAACGAGCAAACGGGGATCGCTCGCGTAGCACTCGGTCGTCGGACAAAGAGAACGTCACCCCTGACAATGAGAATCATGCCAGCGTGCTGGTCGCTTCGAATGTTGGTGAGACCGGTGTCATCAGTGACGTCTGAGATACATTTCGTTCGTAAGTGAGCGTGTTCACCCACACCTCGCACAGCGTAGTGCCGCTCTCTTCAGCTTAACCTCGTTCATAATGCAATTCATAATTCATTGACTTCATGAGTCTGCAGACTCTGCACACCACCTCCTGCATTGGCTCGTCCTCGATAGTTTCTTCACGAGTTACAAATAGAGGAAACTCTTTCAACATGCTGCTCCCCGACGGGCTTCAAATTCATTGTTGTGGCTAATTCAAGAACGAGTGACCGACTACGAGCGCAAGGACACCTTCCTATGACATGGGTAGCATTTTCTCGCGCGAACCCGTGACAGTGTCGCCTTTGACGCACCACTTCCAGTCCACAACACAAGCTGGCACGCTCGTGTACGTGGCGCTGTCGAAGAAGAAGCACCGAGTGAACCCGATCACCGACTCGAGACGCATCGACAACTCGGTCTTCTTCGGACTCAAGGTTCCGTTCGAGGAGATCGAGATCGAGAGTCAGATTGGCACGGGAACCTTCGGCGTGGTCTACAAGGCGTTCTACAAGGGCAAACACGTCGCGCTCAAGCGTTTGCTGACCCAGCGATACTCTGCCAAAACGGTCCAGGACTTCAAGAACGAGCTGTCCATTCTCTCCATTTTGCAGCACCCCAGCATCGTCATGTTCCTTGGTGCAGTGCTCGAGCCACCCACGCTGTGTCTTCTTACGGAGCTCTGTGCTGGATCTCTGGCAGATCTGCTACAACTTGCTCGAAGCAAACAACTCAACATCACATGGGGCCTCACCCTCGAGATTGCGATGGACTGTGCGAAAGCATGTGCTTATCTTCACGCGCTGAACCCGGCCGTTCTTCACCGCGATATCAAGGTAGCATTCAAACTGGATGACCAAATACTAGCTCTAACTTTGATTCTCGTTTGTCTTCGTAGGGAGAAAATCTACTCATCACGGAGGACTTCCGGTGCAAGCTGAGCGATTTTGGGCTTTCACGTAGTCTCGACAAAAACACCAACGCGCAGACCATGTGCGGCACCCCGAGATGGTTAGCACCGGAAGTGTTTCGCGGAGAAGACTACTCGGAGAAGATCGACGTCTATTCCTACGGCATCGTGCTATGGTAAGCAAAATCTGCAGCCACCTCCGCCACGATGCTCATTCTAATGAACTTCGTTATCTCAAACAGGGAACTTTTCTGCTTTAAGAAACCATACCTGGATAAGGACGCCATCAACCTCGCGTACCTTGTCGCACACGAAGACTTCCGTCCAGAGCTTCTGCCTCACATTCCAGAGATACTGCACCGCATCATGAAGGCGTGCTGGGACCCTGACCCAATGCAGCGGCCGTCTTTCAGCACCGTCATCTTCCTCATCGAAGAAGCCAAGAATGTGGTGCCGTTGGGACTGGCCATCGATCTCTCCAAAAGTTTCTTGGAGGCGACCGCAGTGCAGCGCCACATCTCGACAAGACCGAAGACCCCTTCGGTGAAGAGGAATTACGGACTCACATCCGGTGTGATTTAGCTTGGACAACAGCGAATAGGAAACACGTTGAAGTTGTAAACTGGCATCTGTTGTCTTGCCGCCTGAATTGCTACGAAATGCAACATAAGAACAGCATGTTCGTGTCAAAGGGGTCCGGTGGCAGACTTTGCAGACCCGTTTTCCGGTGCAGATACCTCGAAGGGCAAAGTTTGTTTACCGATTGACGAAACCATTATACAACTTCTTGCAACACCCACCCACAGTGCTCACACTCGTACCTGAGAAGCACAAGGCACTGCCAGGAGCGTTTTGGTCGTGAGTATTCAACATTGAGGACTCGGCGGCGTCACTTCGATCGACTTTCGCTGAGGTGGGACTCCCATGCATGTGCGGCGTGGGAAGAGAAAGTGCCCGTCCAATCACCCTGATCACAATCTGCTGCTACATCGCCCGAAATGCAAGACCGTCAACTTCAGTTTTTAACAAACGCAAGGTTCGACTTGCATTTTGTATGGGACTAAGCGGAGTCCGTGACGCGGGCAACGTCGATGCCGCGCTCTCATTGGCCGAAATTGCACGTTGAAGACAAACGGGTTTCTCGTCGGCTTCGACGTCGCCTCAGGATCGCGTTTGGGGAGACGCCATTCCGCAATTCGCCTTCGAGCGCGCACATCGACCGCCTCCAGCCAAGAACAAAGAGCAAAAAGCACAAAATCGCCATGTCGGAGCTCAACGTCAAGGCCGCCAACGTCCGCGTGCTGGGCCACGTCTCTGACGCCTTCCGCCGCGTGCTGACCCCGGACGCGCTGCGCTTCCTCGCCTTCCTGCACGAGCAGTTCGAGCCGCGGCGCCAGGCGCTGCTGGCCGCGCGCGTGCAGCGTCAGAAGGAGCTGGACGCCGGCGTGCTGCCCGACTTCCTGCCCGAGACGCGGTACATCCGCGAAGGCGACTGGAAGGTGGCGCCCATCCCCGCCGACCTCGCCGACCGCCGCGTCGAGATCACGGGCCCCGTGGACCGCAAGATGGTCATCAACGCGCTCAACTCGGGCTCCAAGTGCTACATGGCCGACTTCGAGGACTCGACCGCCCCACGTGGTTCAACCAGGTGGACGGCCAGGTGAACCTGCTCGACGCTGTGCGCAAGACCATTTCGTACACGCACCCGCAGACCGGCAAGAAGTACGCGCTGAACGACAAGGTCGCCACACTGCTGGTGCGCCCGCGCGGCTGGCACCTGGACGAGGCCCACGTGCTCGTGAACAACCAGGTCATGTCGGGCTCGCTCTTCGACTTCGGTCTCTACTTCTTCCACAACGCCCACGAGCTGCTGGCGCGCGGCTCGGGCCCGTACTACTACCTGCCCAAGCTGGAGCACCACCTGGAGGCCAAGCTCTGGAACGACGTGTTCGTGGCTGCACAGGGCTACCTCAACATCCCGCAGGGCTCCGTCCGCGCGACGGTGCTGGTGGAGACCATCTTGGCTGTCTTCCAGATGGACGAGATCCTGTACGAGCTGCGTAACCACTCGTCGGGCCTCAACTGCGGCCGCTGGGACTACATTTTCTCGTACATCAAGAAGTTCCGCAACCACGCCAAGTTCGTCGTGCCGGACCGCTCGTCGGTCGGGATGACGACGCCCTTCATGGCTTCCTACGTGAAGATGCTCGTGCGCACGTGTCACCGTCGTGGCGCCCACGCTATGGGCGGCATGGCTGCCCAGATCCCCGTCAAGAACGACCCGGAGCTGAACAACAAGTTCATGGCCGCTGTGACGGAGGACAAGTCGCGGGAGGTTGCTGCAGGACACGATGGCACGTGGGTTGCGCACCCTGGCCTCGTCAAGATTGCCTTGGACGCGTTCAGCAAGATGTCGGGCCCCAACCAGATCTCGTTGATCCCAGAGGCCGGAAAGGACATCACTGCTGCCCAGCTCATTGAGCCCCCAACGGGCCCGATCACGTACACTGGCCTGGTGGAGAACATTGATGTTTCTCTCGTGTACACGGAGGCGTGGCTGCGTGGTAGTGGCTGCATCCCGCTTCACAACAAGATGGAGGATGCCGCTACGGCCGAGATCTCTCGTGCTCAGGTGTGGCAGTGGATCCGTCACAGCTGCAAGACCGTGGAGGGGAAGATTGTGACCAAGCCTCTGGTGCTGAACATCCTCAAGGAGTGCGTGAACAAGCGCTCGCTGAACGCCACCGCTGGCAACAAGTGGGCGCTTGGTGGAGAGATCGTGGGCAAGGTCCTGACTGGTGACGACATGGTCGACTTCCTGACGCTGCCGTGCTACCCGCGTATCGTGCAACTCGGCTCGAGCATCTGAAGCTAACGTCCCAACGCTCGTAAAGGCATCCTGGCAAGCCAAGGACGATCAGGCTGAGCGATCCGAGCGGTAGGAATGTTGAGCGGTGGGACTTCTTGGAGATGACAATGAAATGTCTTCCGCGCAAGAAGCGGCAGATTTCAGGGCAAGCGTCGTTACGATATTTTATAATTCAATGCACCAAAACTTGATGACCAAAAGCTGTGTCTACCTCTCTACTTCATCTTCATCTTCCCCATCCAGGACGTCGCCTTCAGCTTCGTGCAGCGTCTCCAACAACATCCAGTTCTTGTAGATGAGCTCCAACTCGTCAGCATTCGCTCCTGTGCCCAGCAGTTCTCCACAGCGCAAGTTGTTGACCTTCTGTCCCAAGCGATACCCTCCCAGCTCCTTCGGCCACTCTGGGTCGTCACTGGGCACCACGAAGCTCTGCGGCACTTGAGCACTGCCATGCAGTTCTTGGTATCTCTGCATGGCAGGAATAAAATAGCGATTCCACCGAGCTTCCCGGGCGTTCCAGCTGAAGTCCAACGCCTCCAGGTCTGCCAGTTGGTACTGTAGCAGATTGTCCTTGCTGCGTCGCAGTTCGCTCGTCCAGTAGCCCAATTTGTACCCCCATGTCGCAGTTGGCCACAAGGCGTCTCCATGGGGTACACTGAACGACACTGGCACCAGCAAATCTCCGTTGATGGCCCTGTACGTCTGCAGTCCGGGCACCGTCACTTGTTCCCACAGGAAGCGCTTCCAGTCGTCCACCGTCTGCCCCAGCACCTCCACAAGCTGCGAGTTCACGTCGTCCAGCGCTCGACGTCTCGATGGTTTCTTGGCTGTCTCGCAGGCTTTTAGAAACCGGGAGATGGTCGTGCCCAGCTTCATGCCTTGCAGCTCGTGAGGCCATAAAGGAGCGTCTGGGTCGTGACCACTGGGCACTGAGAAGCGCAGCGGGACGGCGCAGTGGCCGGTTAGAGCGCGGAAAGTCCGCAGAGCAGGCACCAGCAGCTCATACGAGTGTTGCCGGCTTCCAGCAGAGCGCGTGGCCAGTTGTCGGATCGGTAGAGTCCACGAGGAGCGCAACACGAGACGAGCGGACATCGGCGAGTGTCTTGGTTTACATAGCTCACAAACAGTAGCTTTTTTAAACGGTTTTAATTCCTGATTTTGAGTTTCACTAAATACGTAAAATAAATACAAAGTGCATACAGTGCGGAATACTCTTTCTTGATATTATAATATATTATTACCTTAGAACACGACCGTGAAAGCATAAAAAAGCAAGCACAACTTCACTCTTGATTATTTTGACTTGCGAATTGTATGTTGTTTTGTTATAATTGCTGTCTGAAAGAGTACTTGCACGTGCTTTACCTTGAGTAACCCCTGCTGCTGGCGCGAAGAAGAGAATTGTTGGCACTGTATCGAGCTTGGTCGGCCTCTTGACGAGCGCGCTCGAACTCTTCTTGTTGTAGCCGTCGGGCCTGCTGCTCGGCCATACGTAGCTGCTCGCGGTCTTCGGCCAGGACGAGCTCACGCACAGTGTAGTCGTCAATGCGTCCGACTTTTTCTATCGGGACGCGGTGCTTGAGCTTCGGCAGCAGCCACAACATGGCGTTCGGGTCGCTGTAGGACTCGTAAAGCCGCGGGTCCGTCACGGCCTTCACGTTGGAGTACGGGTCTAGCATGAAGATAAGACTGGGATCCATCCCCACTTCTTGGTACGCCACGATGTCGGTGGGTCGATTGCCGAAACCAGCCACGAAGACCGGGTGCTCAATCACGCGACCAGCATGAATGAGCGTGAGCTGGAGCTCATTCAATACCTGAATCTTGAACAGGTGCGGCGTCTTGTTCACCACCTCCGTGAACAAGGCACCTGTGAGGCCAGTCGAGTTGGTGATGAGAACTCCCGGTGGAAGCGGACAGGAGTTCTGAGCTGCATTTTCCAAGTGTGTACGCGAAGCAGAGGCCCAATCGAGCGGACGCGCGGTGAGGTACACGATTCGCATCCCCAGCTCGTGCAACTTGGTGAAGAAGTCGCAAGCTCCAGCATGCAGGAAGTCGTACTGCCCTAAACGCAGCGTACGGATGTGGCCTTCCACGTCACTGATCGTGAGAGTGCCGTCCAAGTCGACCACAACAACCGACTCGTTCGGCCCCCACAGATGCAGCTTGGCATCTACATACCGTACAGTGTTCGTGTACTTCTGATAGTGCTCGAACCGCACATCATTCGGGCGTTCGTCCGATAAATCAGCAAACAGCAAGTCCTTCGGAGGGATCATGACGCCGCCCGTAATGAAGACGCACCGACCACGTTCCTGCAGCTCCATCTTCGTGGGGAGTTCCTTGCCATTAACCAGAATCCGCACCATATCGCCAACACCCGTGGCATAGCTAGTTCGAAACCGAGACCACGAGAAGGACACGTGCCACGACGTCGTCAAATACTGTCCGTCCGTGTTCTTCACCGCCACAATGTCCACCGCATTGCCCGCCATCTTGTACGGAGGGGACGTACCCTGTTCTTCCTGCTGCGCCACCACCTGCAGCGTGTTCCTGTTGGCAAGTGGCGGTTCCCCGCGAAACGACCCGGTGTCGCTCCTACTGGCCGCTGTATCACTGCTGCTGCTGCGGCTCAGCCCCTGGACGACGAGAAGAGCTCCGATTCTTCCACTGTCTTCAAATCCTCCAGCTTCTCGACGGCCGCTACGGCTGGGGACAGCTCGAAATTCGCTGGCGAAACGGGCTCGAGAGCTTCAACTGGCACCGCTCCAACCGGCACTGGCGCCTCTCCGACTGGCACCTCTCCGACACCCCTTCTTCCACGGGTGCAGTACTGGCCATGGGTGCAGCTGTCTTCATCACGGGGTGGCCACGGGGACGCTGGGCCCGAAGAGGTCGTAGCTCGAGTGGTCGTCCATGATCTCTCCAACAGAAGCGCATTTGACGGGGGCGGCGGGAGGCGGCGGCATCGACGGACCCCGAAGAGACTCATGGCCTCGTATTCGTCGATGTCGCTCACGGACGCAGCCTTGACCAGCGGAGACGCCGACCCATTCACTCTCGAGGCCATGACGAGCTGATAACTAACTGCCTATAGCGGTAGCTAAATAGCGATATGAGAGCTGTTTTAGAAATGGTAGTTAGAAATGTCGCAGAAGCGGTACACTTGGGCTCAGAAGTGGTACAAGTTGAAGTGAACGCGGCCGAAAATACACACTTCACTTTAGAATTCTCCTTCTCCGCAACGAGATGGACGCGCTGCTCGACCGGCTGTGGGAACTGGCGAACGAAGACGACGACCCGCTTAGCAGTAGACGAAATGAGCGGGTGACGGAAGCGCGTGCGCTGTGGCGGGCGCTGGAGGTTTTGCTGACGTCCTTAAGGCCGAACGAGTGGAGCGTGGGCGATGGGACGTTCACCAAGACGTTGGCGTGCATTCGGTCCGTGCTGAGTGACCCCAGCTACTGGGTCGTCGCAACGGACGGTAGGGACGACATGACGGTCTTTGTGTGCGTCAACCGCGTGCTCCACAAATTGAGTTGCCGTGGCGAGTCGGAGCGTGCAGCGCTCGTTCGCGACGACGTAGCGGACATGATCGTTCGCTGTGGAGGGCCAGAGGCTCAAACGTGCACTTTATCGCCTGTTGAGGCGGCGGCAGCTCTGCAGACGCTGCAGTCTCTGGCCATGGAGAGGAAGAACCGACCGAGCTTGCAGGTCGCCCATACGGTTCGGTTCTGCATCTCGCTCATGCAGAAGCACACCGCAGTGTTCGCTGTGCAGCTTCGAGCGTGCCAATTTCTGCATCAGATGGCGCTTGAAGAGGACTGTAAGGAACGGATCGGGAGACAGGGAGGGCTCCAGGCTCTCACGAGAGCGTTAGCACGCTTTGCGGAGGAAGCCGAGCTTGTGGTGACGGCGTTGGATGTTCTGTTCTTTCTCTGCGTGGAGCTGGAGTACCGAGAGGAAGCAAGCGCTTCGTTCAGAACCGCTAATTCAACCGTTCTGCAGAGTGTTGTCAGCGCCGTCCTGGATGCGATGCGCGTATTGCAGAGCGATGAACTCGCCCAAGCAAATGGTGTTGCAGTGCTGAACAGGTCGGTTGTGCTAGTTTGTGATGTGGTGTCTGCATTACTCTAATGAATTGTGTGCGAACGTTTTACCAAACTAACAGTATTGTAATGCATCCGCCGGTGAAGCAAGCATTGTGCTCGCTTAATATTTGGGACGTCGCGGAGAACGGGTTGGCAATAACTGCAACTGATGATGCAGCATGTGAATTTGTAGAGCTGCTAGAAACGCTACTACGAGACCCCATAACGTGCGAAACACTGCACCAAACGCTCATGGGTTCCTCGGGTGACACAGAAGCAAGGTAAGCAAGCCCAATGGTTTCCGACTCTGTTCTTTGCTGATACTATTTTCTTTGGTGAAGGTTGAAAACACTAAAGATACAAGTGGAAGTTCTACATCACAGCCAAGTTACGTGGACTGAAAGCGAAGCTCGTATGACGTTTGTTGCTGCCCGGATACAGAGCTTGTTGGATGAAAACAGCTTGACCAAGAGCTCTAAGCCAAAACCTGACATGATTGTATCGGGGAACGAAAACAGATATGACTACGACGGCTACGGGGATTCATATACTCGCGTATGCATCCAACGACGCCTTCGCACCCATCGACGCACACGGAAGACGAACTTCTAGTCGATTCGGGTGGAAATCCAGTCTATACGAATGATTTTCAGAGCGAGGATGGAGACGGACTCGTTGGTGAGAGCACCGGGTACTTCGAGCGTTTTCTTCGAGATACCCAGGCCACCCCTGCAAATGACGATGCTAAACTAAATAATGTTGACGACAGCAGTGTGGACCAGCTAGATACCCTGTGCAAAACTCCACACGGCGCTAGAATTTGCGCAAAGGTTCGCTTAACCCCCGCAAGAGAACTATTGGATTCAACTTCGCAAGACCCAGAGCAGAATACAACAGAATCGAGGGCGCCGAATGCAGAAGCCAAGAAAGTACTGATTGTACGTGAATCAAACACTTTCCAAGCCGTGCCACCGCTAGAAAAATCAGACAAGGAGGCTAAAAAATGGCAGGAACTATATGAAGCGAGTGCGCGCGAGGTTCAGCGTGTTCGAATGATGTCAAGTGAGCTGGAAAATCGGTACCGTATCGTGCTTCGTCGCGCGAAGGAGCAAACGAAGCTTTTGGCTCTCCAGAGTGGGCGTCTTAGTGGCCATGCAAGCGAACATCAACAAATTCTTCGCCGCATGCGGTCGCTGGAGATTTCGCTAGAGGAATCGGATCGTCGCTGTCAGGTAGAACGAACGCTTCGCTCTGCTGAGGCAATCCAGTGCGAACAACTCTCTTTGGCGCTTAATGAGTCCATGCGAGAGGCTAAATCGTTAGCGGCACAACAGTCGAGTGCTGTCCGCGAATTGCAGCAAGCAGAAACTATTAGAACGGAGTACACGATGCGAACGCGTGAGACGAAGTATGACAAGCAGCGTGTGGAGGTTGAACGTGATAATGCACTGTTGCTGATGGAAACGCTAAAACACGAGAAGGTAAGAAAGTTTCTTGCTTGTTGCGTAGCTCGGTTGCTCTAAGCACATACTAAACATTCATGTCCTGCCAAAGATTGAACTGTCACAGCATATCGAATGCTGTCGTCGCGAGGGCCTGGAAGCCCTATCAATGCGGGAGGAAGACACCGATGCACTTCGTCCAGGAGTTTTCAATCAGTTGGCAAAAGCAGCAGCACTTCATCAAGGGGACTGTCGCTCCAATCCTCATCAGTCTGTGGTTGGAACATATCGACGCAACTCGCTACCAAGCGAAACACTTGTTGGCCATCTATCGGAGCCAGTAAGCCCAACGCCACTTGGATCAGGATTGCATCGATCCGCAAGCGTGTACCCCGTACCAACGCGTGTGGAAACCGTTTTGAACGACGACCCAAGCACTATAGGAACTGCGGAGATTCAAAGTTGTTTGGGCTCAGTATTTCAGTCTCTCGACACAACCATCGAAGGAGGAAATGAGGCTGGCGTGCATGTGTCAACCGTCCGTCGATTTTTCTTGGAGAGTGGATTGATACAGGCTCCGCACCTCCTTCCTGCAGATGTGGATGTTGTGCTGGCGGGTGTGTTGGCGCAATGTCAATTGAACCGAAAACATACCTTAGAACGAAAGGACTTTGCGACAGCTCAGCAAACATCGTCTCCCCACTCGGTTGGGCCAAGATAAAGAAAAAGGTGCTCATTTCAAAACCAACGAGCGTGGCAGGTGATACCACACGCTTCAGATTCTTCAACCTGGATGCATTCAACGAGGCAGTGACGTTGATTGGTATCCGCAGATTCCCACGATCCGATTTACTTCGTGTACTCCAGACTGTAGTAGCACTGTACTTGCAGCCTTACATGCGGCAGCGGCAAACGCTTCGTCCATCTTCAGCGAACCAACGAAGCAGATCACCGTCTTGTGGCGTCAGCCGACAGACCAAACCTGGGGTTGGATCTCCTTCCCAAATCTGCAGTCGAGCGATGAAAACCATTCTCAATGGTTTGGCACTTCATATGGGCCGCGGAAACGAAAATGATCTCCTACGAGGTACGAAGAGCTCAGATATGGACGGTGAAACGCGCTATCATTCGCAGCCTCCGTCCTCTCTCAGTCGTTCTCACAAACGTGAGGACGTAGTCTACTCTATGTTGGAGATGAACGGGGTTCTAGGGCGCGAACAGCGGCCGCTTGGCACAATTTGTGAATTTTATAGTGCTCAATATCTACCCAACAGTGCTGCTGCGGCTGCAGTAAGTTCCGCCAAGCAGGAACTGTTCGGATTGAGTTTCGATCTTGTGCTAAGTTTCGCGGTAGACTTTGAGCTTATTCCGTCGTTCATGGATCGTGTGACCCTGAAGCAGTTGCATGCGGAAGTTGCAGGATTTCTCAAGGCTTACTTCGCATTACATGATAAGGATCCACCGAGTGGTGCTGACGCTGAGACCCTCAAGAAAGTCGGGTTTGGCATGCTGCTGGGTCGACTTGCATTAGAGATTTTTGCTCGAAACCTGGTTACGAAACACCTGAGCAGCAGATCGCGGGTCTTCTTCAGTGGTTAGACAACTCCAGTGGTCGTGAAAAATCATGCGGAAGGCTGGATCTCCACTTGTTATTCGGTTTTCAAGGCAGCTCTACTCTGCCAAAGCTTAATAAAATATTCCTTTGAATGTTTGCACTACGCGGCAGTCTGGACGTGCAAGCTAGCGCCGCTGAACACTAGTTGTGCAATCGGCAGCGCAGTAACCACACGGAGACTGGTCTCAGCCCGCTTAGCAGTTCCAGACCCGCCTGAAAGTGTAACCAATGGGCATAGGAATTCTGATGCCCCATTGGGATCTACAGTTTTGGTTTTGTCATCGTCGTTCATCGTCTCCAGTGCAACGTTAGTGGTCCTATTTGCCACTGCAGAAGTTCCAACACACGAGCTGGTTACTTGTAAGACCACTGGAACCCCATCTGGAGAAATGGAAGTGCGCCGGAAATGACCCCTGCTATCGGCAATCTGGAGCTGTAAGTGACCCATAGCTCGTACACCAGTGAAGTATACAACTCCTTCTTTCACGGGTAGGTTGTGTTTCGGAGATTCCTCGAAAATTGAAACAATTTTCAAACAGTCAGGAGAGCAGATTGCATACCCCGCGCGGTTACGGACGAAATGCTGATGAACCGCCTCGAAAACATACTTTACACACATTACAAAACATTGGTACGATAGGTCAGCACACCAACAATAAAGTACTTAAAAACCAATACCACCCACCTTCGTCTCCAGAAATTTATCGAGAGGCAGCTTATGGGGACTGTCCTTCGGCTCGACCCACGCTGCAAAGGTGTTGAGTCGATCGAGTAAAAGCGGTTTAAATCTTTCCAATCTCCATTCTTCCGAGTCACTGGAGTTTATACAAAGCAGTGCGAGCCATCTAGCGGGAGTACAGCACTTTCGTAGCTCCTCATATATCTGCTGTAGAGCTGGATCAAGGGGGCGACCTCTATAGCCAACCTGCTCAGATTTTGTTTAAGTTAGTAATAGCATGACAGGTTCGTAGAATGGGAACTTACCTCTTCTAACTTTCTGATATCACGCAGAATGACCGCTCGTATCTGCTCAAGCGCTCGTTTTTCATGATTAATAAGAGCCGAAACCGGCTTACGATATTCGTATTCACCACAATTTGGAGACATCAGAATGCTATCGAGAGTCGTCCTAAATCCAGCGAGAAGATCGAGTAGTGGGAGAACTTCCTCATTTGGAAATGGGCATGCAGGTAGTTTAGTATGTAGTTGATACCCTCTAGTTTCCACCAGTACTGCCAATTGTAAGATAATTTTCTTCTGTCTCTTTCTGCATGAATATTGAGGACCCCACTTCGTTACACTGTCTAATGGTGTTCCACTTCCATTCAACGAATCTTTTCGAATGGGAGGCCTGCTCGATTCGCTCGTCCAAAACCCAGGTATAGCGCTTTCAATTGATACCCAAGGAATTGTCGCCAGCTTGTCGATAACAAGCACAGCTTCTGGTATCGTCTTGTGACCTATAATCGCTGTATCATCAAGCTTAACTTCGCCGTTTAGATTTGGCCATGTGGTAATGACAAAATCAATGCATGATTGCACAAGCAGTCGATCTTGTCGTGCTTCTAGGGTTGATCCATAGATGTTAGCAATAATTCCACGTAATATCACATCATTCCATATACCAATGCTGGGCTCGCACAAAGGAGCCGACAGTTCCTTTGTTACCGTCTCCTTATCTGTTCGTAGAACCACCAAAGAGCGAATTGCAGCACACAGTTCTCTATCACCAAATTCTGTTTCTCTTTTCCACTGTGCAAATTCAAAATGATCACGACACGAAACAAGAGCATGAAAAACACCGAGTTGTTTCATGGTTTTCTCTTCGTGGTCAGTCAATACTGAACGCCCCGCACAAATGACGTCCGGGTATTTTGAAATGGTGCTTGAAAAAGTAAATTCTTCGAGCTCGTGCTTCAGAATTGCAAAAGTGTGCTGTAAACTTCGCTTCAGTGAGAGAAAACCGGTTCCCCATTCTCGTCGGGTAGCAATTTGGTTAATCCTCAAAGTTTCAAAATCGATCGCTCGTTCTCCAACAAATTGATTTGACACTGAAATCCACAAGCGAAAGTCGGAATGAATGTGCCTATCACCAAGAGATTCGTAAATGCTGCTCACTTGTTTCATTCGGTCTTGGCACGTGTGAATATTAGGAAGCACTATCCACCGGCCTTCCTCCATAGCTAGAAGAAGCGTATCCTTGAAAGTGGATTCGCCGGCAAGCAATAGTTGAAATGTATCTGTCATATCCATTGTTACTCCAGCACGTTTCGCCACATTTACTACGGCGTCCATAAAATCAATGTTCGGTGGGCAGCACACTATTAACGGGGCTTTTGCACTTGAAAACGATTGCCACAAGTAGAACAAATCACGATGTCGATTGGGAGCTTGACTCAAGGCTGAATGTGCTGCTGCAGCCACGACAGTAGAAAGGGACGGCGTATTCGTGTCCGGTGTCGATATGGCAGAATGTGTCAACGCTGTAGGAATTGTATATATTCGTTGAAGCTCTCTCGAAGCAAAATCCTCAAGCTCGCACAAAAGACGATGTGGATGGACAGCGACGACGACGCACAAACGAGTAAAGGCATCTAGAGAAATCGGTACGTCCCACGCAGCTGAACTACTTGTTCCCAGCTCAAGCAGCGCTTTCCACGCCTTTTGTCCAGCTTCCAAGCTTCCCATTCCCGAGATAAATTGTCGAAGCGCCTCTGATGCCTCCGCTAAATAGCAGACCGCAGACCAAGTAGAAGTTTTCATGCCCGTCGGACGGAGCGCCAGTAAACTTTTTAAAGCTGGTCGGCAAATGTTGCAACTGACCAGATCTAGCAAACGTGATAATAGCTCCATGGCAGCGGTCCTTTGGTTGTGTGAACCAGTCTCCATCCCTGCTAATGGTAGGTTTTCATCCTCCATGCGTCGCTGCCATATATGAAAAGCTAGCAAAAATCTGAATAGAAGACGGTCTTCGTCGCGAAGGTTCATGGTGGCCCACTGCTGTAAATAGCCAGTAAAGCAAGCCATTACTATCTCTACATTATTGTCGGACTTGTTGCTTGCCTCACCAGCTCGAATCAACAGCTGCCATACCCATGCCAGCGAAAATGAATTTCTTGCTGTGTCATCCGTAGCCTGAAGCACAAAATTGAATTCGCGCCAAGCCCAAACTGTATCCACACATCTCCTGGCCACAGCTCGGTAACTTGCCAGGAAATCCCAGTGCATTTCTACCTTAGCGTTTGCTTCGGTCTTTGTGGTCTGTAGTGTTTTCACGGCACATCGGTTGGCCACAATGCGAAGAGTTTTCGAGTTTTCGGAATAAACCTGCTCAGCTTTCTCGGTGCTGAAAAACTCGAGTAGCTCCTCTTCCAATCCATAGATTTGTTCATCACAGATCAACATTTCCTGTTGTAGAGCTCGGATCTCAGTAAATTCACGCAGACATCCCTGGGACTCGAGCAGCTTTTGCACTGATTGAGATTCTACGAAAGGTGCAGTCAGCTCAAACTGAATCATGTTAACTTGGTTCTGATAAGCTGCCAACCAACTTGGGACGGCGTTTGCGTCCGTGTAGATTAGAAACACTCGACAGGCATCACTAAAAACTCGAACATTGGAGATTTTACATTTCTAACCCCTTCGTTGGGCTTTGATGAGGTGTCTGCAATATCCTCGGGAGCGTAACACCAACAGCGATATCTCCCACCATTACGACTGATGTCACGATTTACATCCTCAAACAACGCTCTTCGCTTGGCATCGAGGAAGGAATACAGGCTTCGCATACGCTCCTCGCAAATATCAGTTAGAATTAGGGCAGTCTCCCTCTTTATACTGGTTTCCACTTGTTTCCACACCGCTGCACTACTGGCGGTGGAACCAGCTGAGGCAATTTCACACTTGCTTGAACTTAGCTGTTTCTTAAGCCAGTCCGTAGCAATAGCATCTGGATCAATGAGAAGTGGCACACGATAACTGTGCAACGTGATCACTGTGTTTTCCAATGCGCTTTCATCATTTGCTGGTAACCCGTTTAAATACATCTTTGTGAGTTCTTCTTCGCGGATTTGGAATACCTCGTGCAGTGGTCGGCGTACAGGTGAAGCCAGCACTGAGCTCGATGATATTGCTGTCATCCAAGTGTGATGCAACGCCAAACGCTTCTCACGCGTCAAACTTGAAGCGTACGCAATGACTGCTGTAGATAGAAGTAAGTCGCCTCTCCAGTATTGTGCAAGTTGCGAATAATTGTCGTAACGCTGCTTCCACTTTTTCGTGTTGAAGAGAGGGCTTTCCAAGCTGCATTCGTGAGCTGCAACAGTGACGTTGTGTCTTGCAGTTTTTCGTCCGCGCGCTGTCTTTCCAGTTCGGAAACATCTCGAAGCTCGCTGGTGTGCAGGGACGACGTAGTTTGCTCGTGGATCTCGATTTTGCTTTGAATTAATTGAGCCTCAGCCTGTTTCAGTAGTTCCCGTTCACGCTTCAGCTGCGCAAACTTGGGCATGGCCAGGATAAAGTCCCTAGCGTATGCAGTGCATTTTTGAACCCACTCGGCAAGGCCACCAGCGACTTCGTGTACCGACGCAAACAGATCGCGGTCAAAGTCGGGTGACGTGCAAATAGGAAGCACTGCACTAACCATTTTCTCAGTGACTTGGGTCGGTACTTCGAACGTCATAAGCGTTTTCCAGAAGGCTGCCGTTGTCATTTGAACTGCGACGTTCTGCCAGTAATTCATGATAATCTCATCCGGATCCATTTCATCGTGTCCTTCCACTGGTTCAATACCCAGAATCACCCCAAGGCACTCCGACAATTGGTAAATTGAGGAAGGTATACGCTTCAAGGACACGAATTCGCGGACCAATCGACGCAGCCGACGCCGAACTACCATTTCAACGCCAACATTATCAGTGTTGGCAACGACCTTCACTGAATCTTCTCCACTTCCCATGACCTTCTTTTCCTCTTTATCTTCAACCTCTTTAGCGCTTTCTTCATCTTCGGTATCTTCATCTTGATCAAATGTTTCGTGATAGATGCGCAAAGTACTTTTCATATTCTCAAACAAAAGTTGAGACTCCTTAATCAAGTCGTTGTACTCCTGGGTAACCGTATCAAGTCGTTCACGTTGAGTGGTAGCCACTCTAGCCGCCAGCTCAAGCCCTCTCGTCACTTTGTCCGTTGCAATTTGCTCTCTTTCTAAACTGCCAGACATTTTGCGTCGGAGTTCCGTCTTTTCGCGTACTTCCGGGAGCAGCAAAGCAGCTTGGGCTTGTTCCGTTTCCAAGATGTGGGCTGTCTGGTCGATGAACTCGAGTCCGGCCTTATATTTTGAAACAGATACCAGCACGGAGGTTTGAAGCTGATCGAAACGCGAACGGAAGAGACCTAAGTGGTCTACAAGCATACTTGGCTCCACTACCATAAATGGAAATGACGCGCTGTTCCGATACGGATCAGTGGTGAAATCGTTCTGAGTTGAATCTGCTTTGGATTCTTCAGTGACGTTTTGCTTATGATGGTCACCGAGAATGAAGTGACGCGTACCTTCATATAACTGAACTGCAGCTTCACAGATTTCAAGTGAAGACTGCTTATCGTTATCGGCATTGGTCTGAGTAAGACACTTTTGTGCTACACTTATCAGCGCGTCTGTGGGCCATTCTCCAGCATAGTTAACATCACAGCACTTTAAAATGTTTGGGTATCGCCACAAAATCGACGCCCAATTTTCAGTTGATGTGTCAACATCAACAGAGGGTGGTGAAAATATCAAAACAACCTGCAGCTTCTGCCTAACATAACGAAAGAAATAGTCGAGGATCGCGCTTTTTGAGCGAAGTACAGAAGGCGCTTGGTGGTGGGTTGTCACGGAATGGTGACTGGCACTACGGACTATCTGAGGTGGCTTTCGTTCTTGCTGGGCCTTTTCACGCAAAACAGAAATCAATTCTTCATCCAGATCCGCATGCCCTACAACTTCAGAAGGCATGTTGTACCCTCCAAGAAACTGGTCAATAATTCGGTAAGCGTACGCGTCTGGGCGCAGATACACATCTTTTACAACGAAAACAATCGGCGGTGCCTCACGAGATCGAACACTTTTCAGCATAGCAGCTCGGAATGCTGCATTCCACTTCTCACGATCATTAGTATGGTCTTCCATCTCCTTCTTAGTGACAGGGTCATCTCGTACCGGTACGATTTGGTACACCATTGGCACCTTTTTGCAGATTAAGCAGGCTAAACGTGTGATAGTGACGAGTTTTCTCCCACGTGAGCCTAGTAACAACATTGCTTTTCTTCCCATTCGTAGGAGTCGAATAACACGTAATACATGCTTGAGCACATATGAACACAGGATTATCTGCATCGATTCTGGGCCGTTCGAAGTATTAGAACCGATACTACATGTATCGGTCGCCTTCAGGCTTCTCTCAACCACGAGTTCAACCTTTCCCATTTCGCTGACTTCGTGATAGCCATCTCGATAACTTACACCCGCGTTTGTGTCGCCGATGAATGAATAGTGGAGATCATTTGCAAACCAGTTCTGGGTGACCGTTTGCTCTTGAAGTGCCGTACTATCGAATCGGGTAGGAAAGAATGCGTCGTCAGCAACAGCAAACGTTGCTAGTCCAATATCAATGACACGCCGGTGGAAAGCAAACGACTCGTTTGAATCCACGATACTATCGCCGAGTATGCGTGCGCTTTCGTGACACCATAACCGAGCCAACGCGGGTTTCTCGTTGACAAGTAGAGGGGGCAAATTTCACAGCAAATACTTTTAATGATCTGAAAAAGATGGACCGCTTGATAGTTGTAGTGCAGCTTGAGCGAATTAAATGCTGCTTCCTTTGGAAGGATCGTAAAATCAGCATTTGATGTCAGCAGCCGGTAGAGTTTTAGACTTGCCTTGATTATAAGTGATCGAAGTTGTTCAGCTTCTTTTAAAGCCGAAGACGAATACCGAGGTATCGGTTTAGAACCTGCTAGTGGTTCGCTTGATGACACGATAAAACTCTCACAAATGGTCGTGAGGTCGGCATCTGAAAATGGTGGCAAAGCGACAGGAACAAACCGTCGTACGAGGCGCTCGATATCGTGTGACTTTGAGTGGCCTTGCACCTTTGGGGTGGGTACTTGAAGCGTCCCAAATGGGAGAAGTCCTTGACAGGGAGCTAACAAGTTCGAACATGGATCTATGACGGTCTGATACTCCGCCAGCATACGCACCAGTTCAAGCGCTGAATCCATTATCTTGCTAGGATCAAGGCAGTGCAAATCGTCCACGAATACAAGCACCGTTCGTTGCGAATTACCCGTCGCGCTACCCGAGGATGCATTGGAGTGGTCTTCATTACCAGCTATGGGTCCACCAGATGAGTCATGTTTCCTGGTATCTTGGCGCTCTATGCGTATCTTCTGAAGAGCAGCTTCATAATGAAGCAGTACGTCACTCGCCCGCGTGTAATATCCGCTATAAATTTTCTGAGCGAATCGAGATTCTTCAAATGATTCTGCATCAGTATCTTGAACGCCAGCATTGCCTGGTTCTAGTATGGATGAAGAATTGTCTGACGAGGCTCCGTTTACTTTGACTGGTGACTGAGATAGAGCAGCATTAAGACGTACTAAAGCTGACCCACAGACCGACTTTCCGCAGTCTCTTGGACCAGTAAGTATGGTTGGGATGTTTGCAAAAAGTAGCTGACTAGACAAGCAAACAGCTGCACATATAGCCCCAGTTGGAATTGATACGCAACTCAGTTGAGAACCGATGAAGTTATCCATTGCAGGTCCGGATCCCATTCCTGGGGCACTTGTTCCTAGCACCATCTGCACCCAGCGGCTATAATACTCGGTCCAAAGTAACCATTTCGAACCAAAATCAAGTGAAAACCCGTAGTCATAAATCGTTTGCCTTCGTGATGCTGCTCCACCAGCAATACTCAAACTCGTGCCTGCTTTTTCTCCTGGAACGCTACCTGCCAATGCGCCATTCGGAAAAAATAGGGTAAGCAATCGCTTTAGCGTAGACTGCTCGTTGTTTGGGCCACGAAGAATCAACTCGAACAAAAACAAATGGAATTTATGCTGCTCGAGCGAATTGGTCGTACTCCCCACTCCCCACACAAGTGACTGCAAAAGAGGCAGTAAATAGCGGTACTGCGCTGTTTGTCACTCGTAAATGCACCAAACTTTATCCAAGATTGTTTCAGTGCGCTGGAAAACAGCGTTAGCACCCATTGGAACCGCACCACTCCCAGTGCCTCGGTATCGGACCATTTAAAGTTCAGCGTTACGAATGCTAGTGTAGCAGAGACGGTTTCGATGACCAGCTTATCAAGGATTGCAAAAATGAAATTTGCATACTCCTCAAATGTTGCCTTTTGTAGCATTTTCCACACTCTGTAAACGTTTTCCCAGTCTGTGTCGGAGTGATTTACAGTCATGTGCACTGGTCCAACACGAGTCATGAAAGACGGTGAAGCGCTCATCAGAGTCGTCGTCTCCATCAAAATCCTCACGTCCTGAGGAGCATTCAAGTATTTCCCTGACGACAGTTGCAAACCCTTTCGATAACCAGGAAAATCATCCTGCGCTTCTTCCACCGTGTGTACAAGTTGCTCGCTCCAAAGAGCATCGAGATCACCATCGAAAACGAGCCATGTCTGGGTGCACTTGTCGTTCTTAAAGAATACTTTTGCGTCTTTCAAAAGTTTGAAAAATACACTGTGTGATTGATCCTCCGCTTCAAGGCCAAGCAATTGGCCGAATCGAAGCGCTCGAGGGCAAATAACAACATATCGAGTTGGAGCAATTAACGAGGAATCACTCTCTGGGTCGCTAAAAGCAACAGCACGAGCATTAATTCGAGTATCAGTTCGCTGCTTTGATATGTGTGTTAGTGCACGTGCAAGTGAGTTATACACACTTGTCTTCCCAGACAACATATCTCCTGAAACCACAACAGCGCGATGGTTTCGCATAGTTTGCAAAAGTTGCACCGTTTTCAGTCCGAACTCCACGCCAAAACGTTTCCACGAGATCTCATTTGTACGTACATAACTCTCCACCTCGTCTTCAAGGCTTCGTCGAGGTGGCACTTCACTCATTCTAGCGTTGCCAGACGTCATGAGCACGTCCTTGGACTGATGTAACTCTCTTGTCAATGCCAATGGATTAAAATCACGCATAATTGAGTCAATCAAATGGAGATTTGAAGATGGTACGACAGCACCAAGATGCTCTCGAAGAGCTAGGTAGACATTGCGGTGTTCCATTCGCTTTTCATCACGCTTGGCTATAGCTTCTGATGTGGCATCACTAGAAAGAGATTCATCGGTTGATACAGGTGCTTCTTCGTCAAGATCAGAAGACATCAGGCTACTTTGCCGACGATAATCTTTATCCATGTCGTTCAGTTCTGTTGCCCGTTTTACAACGCTTTTGACGACACGCAAACTCACCAAGCGAGGTTCAAGGGCTTTCAATTCATCTGTTGTTGCTGTTGTCATTAACTCAAATCCACGTTCAAACGTTGTCAATGTAGCAGTAATAAGCTTGGCCAGCGCCGAAGCGTGCACGAATCGACCACGCTGCAGTTCAAACTCAGCGAGTTTTTCCATGCCTGGTGACTGCACAACAACAGTTCGGAAAAAGTATTTAGCGTCCTGCAACAATCGCTCATCTACCGCAGTATTGAGACGGTGCCTTGTTGTTAAAGTAAGTAGAAACAATGCCCCTTTCTTCAGACGTATTTTATCACCAACAAGAGTGCATTGCGCGTGTCTTGCAGCGATACTAGCCGTCACCTGTGCACAAAGCATTGTCACCATCGACACATTCGTCGGATCCAGGAGTTGGAAGTTTTCAATACACAACCACGCCCCCGAGGAAGCTGTGGCTTTCACAAAATTTGCCAACTCGTCAAAGTACAATTTCCGACTGGCACACTGAAATACAACGCATAAACGACCGCATAGGCGGGCTAGCTGGTGACAAATAGTCGACTTGCCTGTTCCGGCAGCTCCCTCCAAACATACGCCTTTCATCATAGTGCTGGCTACTAGTGCAATTGCGTGATAGCACCTCATCGTAAGTGGGGTTACTACAATCCCAGGACGTCCGTTCCCTAGGTATTCCAGCCCGTAGGGTAAATATGACGCAGTCATCATCGTCACACTCAGCACGCTGTCAACGAAATAGAAACGTGGTTGTGTGATCCAGGTGAGACTCGGCGAATGACTCGGCAGTGTGCTCTGCTGGATTTTAAGACGCATTTCACTGGAGCTCTCAACGTTGTCTTCGCCCCAGATACCACCAACTTCTTCAAGTATGCCATTGCTCACGTCACGAAGCTGTGTGAGCAGCATTAGCACATTTTCCAGTGTCGTTTTCACATGCGGGTACGCCGCCACCTTGATCTCTTTGCTAACCGATGCAATGTTAAAGTGGAGAGTGTCGGTTAGTTCAGTCCACGCTTTTCGCTGATTCGAATGTTGATACGCTTGCTCCGATTCGAGCGTCCACGTGTGCTGAATGGCAGCTAAGAGCGATTGCTCGGGCCAGATCAGACACCATTTGCGAAACTCTTTACGGGGAAGATCGCTGCAAGCGGCGCGGATAGAAGCATGCAAAATTGTCGTCATCGAGGTTTCAAGCTTTGCTAACCAAGTAGGCATTGGCGTCTCAGCTGTGACGATCGGCGAGCCGAGCGGGAAAGGTTCACCTTTTGAACTAAGTAATCCAGTGATCTCGTTAGCGGAATTTATCAGGACATTGTAAATGCCTGGAAAACATCGTGAAAGCGCTTTCCACAGAGTTGTGTCACTCGGTGCATTTGCTAGTGCCAAAGCAGTCACCAACTCAGCGTCTGAAAGGAAATAAAACCGAGCAAAGCTCGATCGCTTCGCCTCGAATCCTACCCGAACATCTCGACGTACCGTTTCCAAAAGCACTCGACACTGTTCTAAGTCAGAAATTAGCGCCTTTGCCGGCACTACGTCCAAATCTATTGCAGTGCTTATTCGCTGAAAAAACTCGTGCATGCGGGTTTCTGTAAGATCGAAGCGTGAATTGACTGATAAAGCTGAGCTGCGCTACCGAATAATTGAGACGCGTTCGAGTCATTCTCGACAATACCGGCTGCAAAAAGCGGAGTCAACTTGCGCCCCAACTTCTCAACAAGGGTCAGCATTTCTACAACTTGGCCCATTTCAGATGCAAACGCTTGCCACAAAGCTATTTCCTCGATGAACGGGTCTGCATGTGACATACACGATAGCGTTTGATGTCGAAGAAGATGGTCGTTCATTAGAGCTACGATCCGCTCAGCACACGATTTCTCAAGCACGACGTTAAATGATTCTGGATCGGGCTCATCCGAAGTCATGAGGAAAGCACTGGGTGAAAATGGGTGGCGCGATGGCACAAGTTCAAAGCTTGTTGCTTCCCACTCTTCTCCCATTTCGTTTAGTGCTCGTTCAATCTGTTGTTCTTGCGTCGCATTGCTGCTTATATCAACGATATCATTTACCATTTCAAAAGCTCCATTCTCCAGTAGTTTCAGCAACGTAATAGCCTCTTGAGAGCTAAAGTCCAGGCCAATTAGACCCGATACCTCTTTCATGTGCCGCTCCTTCATCGCTGGGTTTTGAATGGCAACTATTAGTCGGACATTCTCACGAAAGTCGGTCATTTGCTTCCGAACTGTTTCTGCAGTGATCGCAGCCGCAGCCGAGTTCTGAAGAAGAGCGTTTGTCACATTGGCAACCACCGTTAACATTTGCTGTAGAATTTGCATTCCTTCTTTTCCTGGTAGCTCAAATACATTACCACGTAGCCACCGCGCGTTCATCTCGCGAAATTCTCTTACGATCTTCCACAGCTGCTCATACGGTGCCATCTCCTCAGCGACATCATCCAAAGTACCGAAGTCCGTTGACTTCCACTGCAGCTTTTGCTCCTCCTTAATGATCATTTCCATAGCCTGCCGAAATATAAACATATTGTCCTTCATCTTTGCAAGCTGAACAACGTACGTAGCTGCATGTCGTAGATCCCCTTTCTTCGCGAACCCTCTCACCTCGCCCTCAAACTCCTCGATTTCAGCCTGAAATCGTGATCTTTCGCAATAAACATGGCCTCAATTCGTGCACGTTCGTTTACTAGCGACAATTCCGCTTCTTTCAGCAGTTTTTCAATATGTCCACGCCATTTGACAGTCTTCGCTGTCGAGGAGAGAAGGTCAATCGAGAGTCGGAAGCCTGCCACATGTTCTGACTCAGTTTTAAGCTCTTCATTGCTCACTGGTGCAACTGGTGGGTAGTCAGCCGCAGCATTGCCAATGTGCATATTTTCTCGTTCAAATAATAAAAATCGGAGGCGTTGCTTGATCGTGTTACCCCGATTTTGAAGTTTTTGTAGCTTGTCTGCCTTCAGTGACTGCACGAATACCTCGGTATCGACGAGCTCATACAAATCCAGCGGTTTCTTCGCTAATCGAGCTGCAATTTCCTTGTATTGCTGCCGTAACTCCGCGTTCATTCGCCCAGTTCGCTGTTCAAATGCTTGGAGCAGTCGGATCGTCCATTGAGCGAGCTCAGTGTGTAACTTCTTGTTGACAAGCCGGCAATCAACGGAAAACAGTCCAAGATTTTGAGAATGTCTGTTGTCGATTGCGAGTCGCATTGCCGTAGTTTGAACACGTTCCATCTCAGCTCGGTAGGTTTCCAGCTCGCCGTTTTCCTCCAGCTGAAAACAGTCGACAGAATTCACGTAGCGATGTGTCAGCACAAACACGTCGTACTCGCTTTGCAGCTTCCGCAAAAAGTTAGGTTGTGCTCGATGATCGAGCGGATTCGGATCGTAGCAACGACGATATCATCCTCCTGTGAAGCTACATTCCACAGAAAAGGTGACGAGGTGTTAGACAGCACAAGAGGTTCCTCAAATTGTGTCTCAATGCGTCCGAGGTTGTAAAACAGTTTCGGTATGTTGTGAAGAACGTTCAACAAGCGACTTGGAATATCGACGAGAGGGTCTCGGAACTGTAAGTAGCAATCATACGAGTCAGTGAGTGTTATGACGATAAAATCGCTAAAGAGGTACGTACTTTTATTTGACCGTCGTCCAAGAGTAGCGTTGTTAGCAAACCCGAGAACACTGGCCGCTCCTGAGCTCGTTGACTGGGATCGCTCTCTTGATCACCTTCATTTATCTTCCCGAACAGTTCGAAAAACTTCACGTAAGCTTGGATGGACTTCATGATGAGCGAACGGATCTGGAGAGACATCACTGCTGCTACGGTGTCGAAAATGTGGCGCAGTCGAAAGCTCACTGCTGCCTCCGATGTGTGTATCGAAAAGGTTTCGGCTCCGATCGCTCTTTCGAATATCGTCTTGGTTTTTCCGTACCAATTCTCCATGACAAAGGCTTTAGTTTTCGCAGAAAAGGCAAGCTGAGCTCGCTCAAAAGAAATGATGTCCATCGGCTTAATAGCATCACTGAGCCGTTGAATGTTTGGGAGATCTACCAGGTTCAGTGACGTGTACAAGTCATGCCACATGTAACGTAGAGCTCGCACCTGGGGATTCGACAAAACTAGTAGAGACGTCAATTTTGACTGGGCCCGCTTGCGACGATCGGCCTTACTGTGATTTGCCTCAGAGTAGGAAGAGCTTCCCGCTTTCTGGATCGCTCTGGTGTTTCTTGCTCGCTTAGTTCTGAGTCGGCCCCACGCCTTAACACTAAAGTCTTCAAGTCTGAAAGGCAGCCGTTGGGTCCATTGCTGCTGCCCCATTTCCAATTCGTTGGGAGCACCGCGTGAATAGGAACTCCATGTGGGATTCCAAGTCGCTCACAGGATGTTGTTCGTAATAAAAGGTAGTTTAGAATCGCTCTCTTGGCACTTGAGTAATAGGTATCGACAAATTCTTGATGCGCTGTCTCCATCACTTTTTCGATACGAGAACTCGATTGCCCCACGAAATAATTCAGAGCGGCGGTCACAACTCGTGTCTCGAGATCGTGAGGAAGCGGTGCGAGGAAGCAGCGATCGATCAACTTCTCGTCAGACAAATACTCGAAGTAGCGCTTTTCAGACATTGACGTGTCGGTCAAGTCCTTCTTTTGCGTCGTAGCTGGGGACTAATCTGAATCGGCTTGTCAATAAATACCAGTCCCCCGAGTGCTGCGTTACTTGGCCGTACTGAGACGCCGACTTTTCCGTCATCAAAAACGCTGCTGTCTCGGTGAAGTTTGACCCAATGCGGTTCGAGGGGAGTAAAAATGACACGCTCTGATCAGGTTCCACACAATGTGTGCGACATAGTCGATCAAATAGCTGCGGAGGCACCCAAATCTCTTCTGGTTGCTTCAGCATTGTCGTGGTACTTTGTACGAGTTGGACTTCTTCAGAGGGTGTTTGCAGTGCGACCACAGGAGAGCTAATACGATTGATGAGCGGGCTCTGAGACCGCTGATATCGCTTCTGTAACTGAGTGGAGCGGGGAGAAGACCTGGAATCGGAAGTAGCGACCACAAATGTGAACGTCGGTGGTCGCGGATTTGGTGGTGGGCCAAACGAGAAGTCTGGAACATCTTTCGATCGGTCTACCACAGGGTTTAGCTGGATCGAGGAAGAAAAGGTGGACCCCGATAGAAAAGACAACCTGCAAGCATACCACACGGAATAGTTAGTTAAGCTAAACAAGCGCCAAGCATAAAATTTGACGTACTTGGTCTTTGGTGCGTGGGCGGATTGAAGAGCGGCTTGTGCCCGCAATTTTCGCTTGACAACACTTTCTCCGGATCGAATTTCATACTCCAGTCGTGGAGAGGTACGCTGCGAGGTAATATGAGCAAACTTCATTAGCCAAAATGTTCACTGCATAGAAAAACTCGATAACAATTGTGGATTACCGAGTCGTGTGAAAGTAGATGGCGTTGAATAACACGATCAGTGCATACGATTATCCCGACACCGACATTTAGCTCTACCTGGAGCAAGCATTTGTGTCAATGTCAGCGGTAGCAACGATTGTCCATAATGTTAGCATGCACGTACTCTGCCACCTTGACCCATCGCATTTCCCAGCTTGTGAATGATCACGGTCAGCCATTCCTGAGCTCTTTTGGCATCGACTGCGTTCCCACAGCATGCAGCCATTTCCACAAAACTAAACGCAAATACATCACCGAGCCCGACGACTCTAGCAGCTCTACCACGTCCACCGGTGGACGCCAGTGCATCGGAATTGGGCATCGTTGGGGAAAGCGCTGCAACAATTGCTGGGTCAGGGATCTCCGAGTCTTTTTGAATGCCAAAACTGCTGAGGAATTGTTTGTCAGGTTCTACGAAGCCGCAAGAAACGTTAAAAGATCTACGCATATGCCAGACTCAATATTTTACTCACCAAAAAGTGTGATGCGAATGCCTAAAGGTTGAAGTCGTACGTAAAACGTTCCGAATCCAGGAATCGAAGCAGGAACTTCCATTGCGAGCTGCAACATTCCGTTCCGACATGTATTAGTCAGCTTTGTAAGAAGAACCTTTAACAGCACGGTAACTTACCTGCGTCTTGGTCCAGTCACACAAGAACTTCCACACGGTCCAGCACTCGTTTGTCGTCATGGGGACCGACATCATCAACGACTGGGGGTCTTTGCAGACCTCTTCATGTTTTGCTGGGAAACCGAGGCTCGAAGAATCGAGTTGGTATCTCGTGTCACTGGTGGAAGCGAAACACTCGGCGCAGCTCCAGCATTTTCTGGTGAAGAGCCTCGAAGATCCGAAGGACGGTCACGTCTTGAATACCCTCTTGGAGACAATGCTGCAAAGATGGCAGCCTCCCGCACAACTTCGGTGTTCATGGATTCCATGGCATCTAATCCACACAAGGAGAGCACACGAGTCAAGAGGTCAATGGTGAGTGAGCGGAGTGACCCTTCAATTGTATTTGGCGGACAGACGCTTCGATGCAGGGAGGTTATCTACCTGTCGTTACATAAGGTATCCGTCCGTCTGTGCGAGTGCGTGCGCCGAGCGCTTGGCGTCGCTGAACAGGTCGTTGGTCTCCTCGATATCGTCCACTGACACTTCGACGCGGCCTTGCGTCTCAGCGAGGATCCGAGACGGGGTCAGCAGCTGAACACTGTACCGCAATGACGTCTGTGAGCCGATCTCGCCCAGACGAACCGTGGCGTCGTCCAGGAGCTTGATGCTCTCCGCCTCGGCGCGGATCTTGATAATCTGAACCATTTCCTCCACGGAGTAGGGCATCGTGCGGATGATGAGCATCCGGTCGAGCAGGTCGAGCGGCACACCGTGCGGAGACGAAACGTCCGTGCCGCGGATCTGGCAGATGCCGCGGTTCGTAGCGAAGACGACGATCGGAGCCAGCGTCGACTCCAGCGCGCGGTTCAGGTACGTGAAGCACTCAATGTCCAACATGTGGACCTGTAACAACAACCCAACAGAGCCCACCTCGTTAGCAAACAAAAGATGAAAACTGAAAACAAAGCCCAGCATAACAACCGCACCTCATCGACAAACAGCACGCCCGGTACGAGCTCCGCCACGCCCTGGTCAATGTATCTGTTGACGACCTTGTTGATCTCCGTGCGCAGCTTCTCCGTGATCTCAGTCTTCTTGGGTTTCATCATCTGGCCCATCATGGACATGATGTCCTGTCCTCCTTGCGGACGCGCGTTGGCAATGTCCAGATCGTGGAGCGTCACGTCCTGGATCAGCTCCTTCTTCTTGTGCACGTCGCCCTTGGGGATGGGCACGTACTCCTCGGCCTCGAGGTCGTACTCGGTCG
Organism: Phytophthora syringae; assembly: GCA_012656105.1. Classification (NCBI taxonomy): domain Eukaryota; phylum Oomycota; class Peronosporomycetes; order Peronosporales; family Peronosporaceae; genus Phytophthora; species Phytophthora syringae. The sequence continues at coordinate 267,593 of JAAKBD010000070.1, forward strand.
CGTAGGCGTCCGACCTGCCCACGCGCTTGACGCTGCCGTTGTTGGCTTCAATGTAAATGACGTCCCCCACCGAGACCTTCTCCTTCTGCAGCGCTTCGTAGATGCTCGGGTCGAGCCGCAGCTGCTTGGCGCCTTTCGTGGTCTTTAAGCCCACGATGACGTGGGAGATGGTCTTGCCGTAGCCGCCCAGCGGGTTCTCCGTCTCCTCGGGCGTCATCTCCGTCACTTCTCCCTCGTACACTTCTTTGCTCTCCTTGATGCGGAGGCCGATGGCGCGGCGGAAGTTCTCCATCAAGATCTCCGTCTTCTTCACCTCGGACGAGTACACTTCGGACCCGACCATGGGGCAGAAGGGCACTTTCGGCCCCAGCTCCTGCGAAATGCCCAGCGCCATCGCCGTCTTTCCCGTCCCGGGCGCTCCGGCGAGCAGCAGCGCGCGGCCCGCCATCTTCTTGGACCGGATGAGCTCCACGACGAGCCCCGCGGCCTCGCGCGCCTTCTCCTGCCCCACGAGCCCCGACGCGATCGGCAGCGCCGTGCCGTCCGCCTGCAGCCCCAACCCCTTGACGTGCGTGTGCGACGCGATGCGCTGCGCCTTGGCCGTCGACTGCACTTCCTCGATCTTCATGCCTACTAAGTTGCCTTTTCAAATCTAATGGCCGAAAAGACGGGTCGTCGGGTGGATACGCCGACAACCCGAATTTAGCTAAAGTAGTACCATATCCGAATTTAGTTAAATGCAGAGACCGAATTTAGTTAAGTTAAAAGGATAGGACCGCATTTCAATTCGGATGTACCCAAGCCTTGTTGTACCCACTCAACTTCGAAACACTTGCACAAGACGACTCAATTCCAAGCCTGATGCTGCGTCCGTTGTTCGGCGGCGCGCTGAGCTGCGAGATCCCCGAGGGCTTCGCGGACGTGAGCTCGTTCCGACAGGTGCCCGACAACCAGGAGGTGTTCGCCAACGCGGCCACGGACCAGTGCGTGATCGTGGAGCTGCTGCAGCTGGAGGTGGGCGTCTCGGACGCGGCCAGCGCGCGCTACTTCTTCCACGAGATCGCGCAGTCCAACGGCTGCGGGCCGGACGAGGTGCAGCTGCTGCTGGAGGCGGCGGCCGACGCCAGCAATGCGCCGGCCATCGACGCGCCGCACTCCGCGCAGATCGTCGTGGGCGACCAGCGCGTGGCCAAGTTCAAGGAGGGCGACCACGCCAAGAACGTCGTGCGCGTGTACCTGGGCAACGTGCGGCTGCCCAGCGTGACGACGGACGTGGTGCTGTCCGTGTCGGCGCCCATGCGCACCAACCCCGCCAGCAGCAGCCGCGACGCCTTCCAGTTTGAAAACAGCTCGGAGGTGGCGGCCGCCATCTTTAAGCAGGCGCTGCAGTCGTTCACGGTCAACGACTGGTCGCTGTTTAGATAACGAGACAAGGCGCAGACTCTCTGGACGAGGTTTTCGATGCGGGGCTCACTCACTGCAATTTCTTTCATTAGATAAGACTTACTTCACTCTCTCTCTCTCTCTCTCTTACGGACTCTTTGGTTTGTTGCAGCCGTTGCCACCAGCGATGACCAGACACGCAGTGGAGTCGAAGATGCTCAGCAGACTCGTCGAGCAAGTCCACAGAAGCGCGAACAGCAGATACGACACGGTGACGACGCCCATGAAGTAGCTGGACCCACCGAGCTGCTTCATGGCCCGCGTCTGCTCCTTCTGGCGGGGAAGCATGACGAGAAACCCGAGCGAGCACAAGTTGGCCGTCCACATGATGAGCACCGTCATGGTCATGTCCGTGCGGACGCCGGTGCTGTCGTTCTGAATCCGCTCCGTTGACACGTCGAAGAGACTGTCGACGTTGCGCGTAATTGCGGTGGCGAACGGGATGGCGAGGTTGTAGACGGTCGTGAGCAGGCCGTACATGGCGCCTTCGTGTCCCTCGGTTGCAAGCTCCACGATGATGAAGGAGCTCACAATAAAAATCACTCCAAGCGGAATCTGCTCCAGAATGGGGATGCCAAGCCAAAAGAACGGCGAGCGGATGACGTTCCAGATTGTCAGCAGCTTGCAAAACGCATCCAGCGACACGTACGTGACCATGGTTATCGCTGCCGTCCGCCGCCAGTCCCAATTGCGTCCGTAGTTGCCCGCGAACCAAATGGACGTGGCGTACACGCTCGCTGATAGCAGTCCTCCAACCTTTTCAGTGATAGGTGTGACGCTCGCCCAGTTCCGCTGGATCGGGTTCTTCGACAGGTAGGTGAACGACGCGAAGATACCCGAGAAAAACTGGTAAGCGATGTACTGGTACACCGCCCGTGTCTTGATAACATCCCACAGCGTGTGCATGTAGTGGCCGAAGTTCATCGCTCCAAAGGCGTTTCTCTCTTCGTGAAGAAAGAACCACGTGACGGGCACAATCGGCGAAAGCACAAGCAGCACAATCAGCATGAGCGTTGGAAACGACAGCGCGAAGTCGAAGTCACCTCCATACTCCTCCCCGTTGAAGCAAAAACCCAAAAGGATGTACGCCAACATGTTGAATACAGTCCGCGTCGTGTAGATGACTGTCTGGACCTTGCCTCGAACTTCAAGAGGTTCTCGCTGCGCCAGCTCCACCACGATGCCATCAGCGCACACGTCCGACAGCAAGTACCCGAACGCACATCCCATCATTGGGATCACGTAGATACTACCGTCGTTGGCTGCGTCGTAGTTAATCGTCGCAATGATCTCGGGTGTGTAGTCCTCCGGCTTGACGTCTCGGTACTGTGGGTCTGTGAAGTAAGGCTCGCCCTGGGGGTGAACGCCAGAATTACGAGCATGGCCAACGCGAAGATCCAGCCGCCGAGAATGTACGGGCGACGCCGATAGCCGCAAATCGGGAAGCAGTCGGACACGATGCCGTAGAAGACCTTGAAACTCCATGGCATCTGGACGAGGACGAAGGCCGTGGTGGTTTGGGACCCGGGGAGGTTAAGATAGTTTTGCAGGAACGGGTAAATGACGTTGGGCAGCACCCCGTCAATAAATCCGACGCCCGCGTACTGGGCAACGAGACCGATGTACTTCTTCGAGAACAGGTTCGGTGCGTCTCCACTTCGTAGCGCGCCGCCTTCAATGTAATCGTCGTAGATGTAGCGCATCTTTTGGCCCTCGAACGTCATTGGGAACGGCGAGCCATCGTCCGGTGAGTCGGTGATCATCCACGAGCACGAGTCCTCATTGTACAGCTCGATCGGTGGCTGCACTGATGTCAAAGTGTCCGTCCGAGATGGCTTCATGTCGGTGGATACCTGACCTGTCCGCTAAACCGATCCAGGCTGGTAAGACTAGAGGGTGCCCCTCTCGCTTCGCAAATTGACTAATGCTTCAGCGTGCGGTAAGTTTGTCACCGTCCAACGCGGGATAGCCTCCAACCAGTTGACAGGAAGCAAGAAGCCTACTTTTACGCCTACCAAAATATTATTAATACCGGTGTGTACCTTGAGTAAGTATGCTTCACTTCAGAACACGACACCTCCACCGATCTTCGTCCTTCTTTGACGAGTACCACCCACAAATCGAGCAGGAAGTCTCGACATTGACGACAACTGCCAGCTGCCCTGGTAGAGTTCCTCGCTCACAGACCCGAGCAGAGACTTTTGACTCGTACCGGTACCAGTACGGTCTCTCCTGCAGTTCACAGTGCGGGCACTTTCAAATCGTATTTGTATCCCAAGAACCCAATCGCTCAAGAAACGGTGCCCTGGCGTTCGCCTCGAGGCGGCCAAGCCAGTTCGCGTCGTCCGATGCCACTGCCAGTCCCAGAACAACTTGTCCTCGACTTATTGAACGATTCATGGCATCGAAGAGCCTACAGTACTCCACGTTGTGCACTTGCCACGAGCCAGCGTGGCTCATATTTGCTCCTTTCTGCGTCTACGGGATGGTGGAGGGACACAACCGGTTGAACAGTAAACGTAGTTTTTCGTCTGCACCTCAGCACCTCGTTCGCGACGAGTCCTACAGTCCGTAGGTACCGTGTGGGGCGGAATGGGGTCGCAGTGGCCGCACTGTTGCATATGCACTTCGACAACGGGATGTACTGTAGGCGCTGTAGTGGTTCTCACTTTTTGTACCTGTAAACTGATTGCGAAGGAAACGAGAGTTATATGCTGGGCATTTATAGCGACTTTGTACGAGCTGGTCAAACCGTTTAGCTTGACAAATGCGGCATTCGAAATGCCCTCCAATGCTACAACATGTAGCGAAGGTCAACGCTGTGCGACGGCCGTCCATGATAACTCAGAAATCCGACTCAACATATCGCCGTCTAAACCACAACAATTTTTTAAAATGGTTTCAGCTTTGCTGCCTTCTCGTCATTTTTTATAAGTGCTGTCCATGCCGGAAAAGAGGCCGACACATAGGTAACTATGAAACGTTCTAGTCAACGGTATGAATGAGATCTGCCGTATTACTGTATAACTTCAGCTACTTGGTAAGCTTTACGTAGTTACGGGATTTCCAAGTATCACACTCTTTGGGGATCACGATTCATGTTAGACCGTCCAGGGTGCAGAGTGGTGGGTTTTAGCTGCAGGAAATTGCAGAATGGATCGCACGAATTAGTAGGAAACCAACGTGCAACCACTTCAAGGGCAACCGCTCGAGGGGTGATTGGCAATGGTAGCCAAACGTTAGACAGCAGGGCTCAGAAAAACTCTCTTCCTCTCCGTATTATGAACCGCTTGCGGTTCAACATCGTTTGAAACGGCCCAATTGCAAAAATACCAGCCATTTGTGCAACCTCGTTTGAACATGTGCTAGAGATGACCTGATTCTATGGCAGTCGTGGTCAGCACCTCTGTCAGCCGAAGCTGCTCTCTTCGCTTTCAGAGAGCAGTGACTGACCAAATGGTTTGCTACACCTAACGTTGCCGTTTCGTTTTATATGTTCAGGAAGGACACCAAACCAACAACCTTACCAGGTCAACAAGCTGATATTGCTGCACCTGGTATCCAGTACGCTGCGACGCGGCGTCCCTGCCGAATTACCATGTGCACCCCTGCAATAGACACAAAGTCGTGTCACTCGTACACATGGAGCATTTCATGCGTGTGTTTGGTGCCCTCTGTTGTGTCCTCTGTTCGTGTGAAAGTTTGGATGATGCCAAGACAATATGGTGGTCAATACAGTGTGGAGGTGAACCACAACACATCTCGCGGAAAATCGGTCTGACCTCTGCATCTCCCTGAAGGTGAGTCCGACGCCTTGCGACTGTATCTGCAGCAAGCACGCTCATCCCCTCGGTTTGTATGAATAGTTTCCAATTCGCGGGGTCTTCAGCACATGCTCGTAATGCCGCTACCAGAGCAAATCGAGCTGTACAACCCCGACACGGCCGCGATGCTGGGCGACTCGCAGTCCAGCATGTCCCCGGAACCGCCGCAGCAATACGGCAAAATGCGCTACGTGTACGACGACTACATCGAAGGCGGCGCGCTTCGGAGCGGTGGCGCACCAAAACTTTTCTCGAGACAGTACATCGGTCTCGTTGCACAATACGCAGCGGTCGGATTGATCGACGGAGTGCTACCCAACATCATCTACCCGTTCCTGCAGAACTACCTCAACCTCCCCGGGTCTCAAACGACCACAGCTTCTGTGCTTGTGCAGCTACCGTGGAGTTTCAAAGTCTTCTATGGCATCGTGTCCGACTGTTTCCCGATTCGTGGCTACCGCCGTCGACCCTACATGGTCCTGGGCTGGATGGTCACTATCGCCATGCTTATGGTTATGGTGTTCACCCCCAGGGTGAGCCTTACTTCACAGACCCAAAGTACCGAGACGTGAAGCCCGAGGACTACACGCCCGAGATCATTGAAACGATTAACTACGGCGCAACTGATGATGGCAGTATTTACATCATCCCCATGATGGGCGCCGCGTTCGGGTATCTGATGGCGGATGTATGCGCCGATGGTATCGTGGTGGAGCTGGCGCAGCGAGAACCTCTCGAAATTCGAGGAAGAACCCAAACAGTAATCTATACCACGCGGTTTGTGTTCAACAACCTGGCCCTCATTCTGGTAGCCTTTTGTTTCAACGGCGAGGACTACGGCGGCGACTTCAATTTTCACTCTCGTTCCCGATTATGATCTTGGTCGTGGCCATCGCGTTGGTACCCATTGTGCCTGCTACGTGGATGCTTATTCACGAAGAGCACCGCCCGGCTGACATCAAGAGCTTCAAGCATTACATGTGCGAACTCTGGGATGTCGTACAGACGCGGGCTGTGTACCAGTACATTGCGTACCAGTTCTTCGCAGGCATTTTCCAGAATTTCACGTATACCTCGAGCTTCCCGATCCAGACCAACTGGGCTAACGTTTCACCGCTCGAAGATAAAGTCGGCGGCTTTATCAACACTGGCGTCTTTGCCGTCGCAGTCTGGTTCGCTGGCAACTACGGGCGTGAATGGGACTGGCGACGCACGGCTGTGGTGACCATGCTTATCAACGTAAGTTTGGATGCCGTGGGCAAGCTTTTGACAATCTGGGACATTGTCCGGTCACCATGGGTCTGGCTTGGTATCCCCATTCTGGAGCAAATTCCGCAAGGAGTCTTCTTCATCGTGGGTTCCTTCATCATCGTTGAGCTGTCCACGGAAGGCCATGAAGGAGCCATGTACGGCCTTCTCACGACGGTCTACAACCTCTCGACGCCTTTTTCCACCGCCGTCGTCCGCAATGTCAATAGTCAGTTCGACCTGTCGACGGAGCGCATCCAGAACGACTCGCACGACGTGAGATATGATGTTACCACTACGGTTTGCATCATGTGGGCGGCCAATTTGTTCTCGCTCGCGTTCCTGGTCATGCTTCCTCGGCAGAAGGAGCAAACCCAAATGATGAAGCGTCTTGGAGGCTCCAGCTACTTGATGGGCTTGGTCACGGTGGCGTATCTGTCGTTCGCGCTTGTGTGGTCCGTCATGACGAATGTCCTGAGCATCTTTGACTCCACTGCGTGCCTCGTTATCGCCGGTGGCGACGGCTGCACCGACTAGACTAGAGGCAGCCTCCAGATACTACGTAGTACTAGTAGTGTTGGCGATTAGCCATTAACCAGCTATGGCAATATCTATACAATGTGAACCATGAAGTCCGTCTAGCACGAAATGTATGTGCAATCATCTTCGAGGCGATCAGAACCCGATCCGTCACTCTTCATCGCGCCTTCTCAACCGCAAGTAAAAAAAATGGTCACTAATAGAGTCCGTAGTCCTCTGCTCCGCTATGGCTCCGGGAGAGGTACGCAATCGAGTCAATAATGGCGTAGATCGAAACTTGTTTGTTGAAAACTAAGGGGGTGCATTGATACATTCAGCTGACAGCGAGGATGAATTACCAGTCCGAACGAGTCAGTTTGCAGTCCCTGACAAGCGCAACGCAGTCCCCGACTTCCGTTGCGGACGGTGTTTTATGTGATGAATGGCGTCGCGCTCTTTGTTCTGCTGTCTTTGTGTATCTCGATGCACAACACGATTTCGCGTCTGGAAACGCAGCCTGTCAGCGGAGTGTACGTGTCTTGCGAAGATATCGCAAACTACAATTCGATTCCATCTCTGACTTTTGGGTTGTTGTTGCAATTAGTAGGGAAAGTGTTAGCGATGCCCACCAGGATGTGGCAATTGCCCCTCAAGAAGATCTCGGCACACTGGACATGAGCTTTGTCACCAAAAATGGGTTGGTTCCAATGGCGTTGCTACCGTCAAAGTTTGCGGTGGACTACGTGACTCCTCGTCAGGACCAGGCTTATCGGGGCACGTGTTGGGACTTTGCGACTATCGGGTTTCTGGAGCAGTCGTACCGCGCGCACGGTGTCCGCAAAGGTTGGCTCGAACCGGATGAATATGTGGCGTTTTCCGAGCAGGTTCGTTGTATTTTCAAGTAGATTGTAGCAGAAGTTCGGGTTTTATGATTCTTTGCATTGCTCGGTAGGCATACGGGGTGGAGATTCTCAAGCTTTGCACTGGTGATGCAGACTCGCCTCAGCAAAAGGATTGCCGAGTGGCGGGCGACGAGGTTCGTTCCTTCATCCTGCACGGAGTTTTACTTGATACTTTTTTCCAAAGGCTGACCGTGGTGTATGCAGATGTGGATGAACTCGACCGAGGGTGGTGAAGTTCCTGAACTTTTCTACCTGCAGAATGGGCTCAAAGAGTCTGTATTCCCACAATCCGTGTGCAAGTATTACACTGAAGGCGGCAACGACACGCTGTGTCCAGGCCTCGAGGCTGCTCAAACGGCTGGGAATCCGCTGAAGTTCGAGCTTTCTGTAAGCGAGGCGTGCTCATGCACCAGCGCATCGGAAGTGTCTGGCTAACACAATGTATTGGCTTTTACAGAGCATGGCGACCAAGTACGAAGATATGTCTGTGCGGGAGCACCTTGTCCGCAAGAATCAAGCGATGCCTCTCTCCACCCCCATCGCGATGGTCACTCACTATTACCCGTGCATTGGTGCGTTCGCTACTGACCGCCACTGCCAGCCTGAAACATGTACGTTGTGTCCTGGAGATATGGCAACGACGACCTGCTGCATTCCCATGAAGGGAGGTCGAAACCGCAACATGGAAGGCGAGTTCTTCAGCCACCGTGGCATGTCAATCGAGGGTGGCCACGCCATGGTAAGTGATTTGTCAGACGTATGTGGTGATGTGTATTTACACGGTGAGCTTTGATTTTTGTGCTTGAAGCTTCTTGTCGGCTACAATGACGCCTTCCTGACCCGCGAAGGCTTCACCGGTGGGCTTATAGTGAAAAACTCGTGGGCGGATGGACCCACTCAGGGCAGTCACTCCCTGGCGTACTGGATGCAGGAGGTTTCGGACTGGGAAGAGCGCTCGGTTTGCCCTAACAGCTACAAGTACGTTACTTGGTGTGTCTTCTCTGCAGAATGCACTGACGGGGTATTGCTGTTATGTGTGTAGCCCATTCAACTGGTACCAGTGCGGTAATGAAGGCATTTCATCCACGCAGCAAGGAAACGACACTCACGAGTATAACAGGGGTCGAGGACTGCCTCACGAAAGAGACGAAGCTGTTTGCTGATGTCAATATCCAGCCACTGCACCTCAAGTGCAAGGACCCCGAGCTATGCCGCATTGATGGCGACTTCACCTACTTCGTTCGCAATACGACAGATTGGGGCGACCGCATGACTGTTATGTGTCTGTGGGAGTACTCGGCTGAGCTGCACGAAGCCCGCGAGATCTGCTTACCACCTATGCTGGAGGTTTACATTGCACTCACGCTGGCACCCGTTGAGGAGGAGGTGAAGGAGAACGATAGTGACCGTTGCGGCTTGTACTTCATCCCGTACGTGGCGCTGCGCCAATGGATCGCCCAGTTCCAGGGCTTCTTCGTCAACAGCTTCGACATCCAGTGGGACCCGCAGTCGTACGCCGCCAACAAGGACTCGTACTCGAAACTCGACTACTCGTTGCTCGAGGCGTCGACCAAGAAGCAAAACCACAGCGAGTTCCTGGGACCCTTCCCGTACGCCAAGATCGTCCAGCACTTCTAGTAAGTAGCTTTGATGAGCATTCATTGCTCAATCCCGAACACTTTCTATACTATCCACACGAGGCGGCAAATTTACCATTCAAGTCGAGTATTCGGTCCAATGTCCATGGCGCAAACGCCACTTGACACACCCGAGCTCGTCTGTGGCGGCGCAAATAACTTGGCCCACGAGAAGGTCTCCACCGCAAAAACAAACATTTTGTATATGGTTCACTTGGTTCAATTGTCTGCTGAAGTTGTGACTAATCGTCCCATTTTGGGACTTCACCAGGAAATTTCTGGGACCTCAATCCTATTCAGATAAGTATAAAACGACGAGATTGGCCTGAGGTGAATCCTCGTCGTTTTATACTTATCTGAATACTACTACAGTAGTAGTAGGATCGATTCCGGAATCAGAGGCAGAAAGAAATTGGCGATGGCAAGGAAGGTTTGGTACAAGGTAGCGGATGGGGCGCGTTTGTCTGCAGCGAGTTACCTTCCAAGCGACGGGATTGCAAACCTAAACTGTTTTCGAGCGGCAGCTGTTGCTCAATACGCAGCCAAGTGCCCAGACGAAATGAAAGGCGTCGATGAAGTCGATGTCAAAGTTTACAAAAACATGGGAGCTTTCCGCAGTCGCAATCCTCTTCAGATGTCGTCGGCGTTGAACGATTACGGGATGGTCGAACCGCTCATTCTTTCAATGCCAAATGTCTGGTTCAAGCTCATGTCCGCTGGCACCTGCACTGCGTTCTCTAACCGAAATTCAGAGTCGGTGCCTCTTACTGACGCTCACAGCATCAGTGACATCTAGCCGAGGAAATACAAGGCTTTTTTCCTGGTGGGGTTGAAGCATTAGACCTGAAAATTTACAAGAATGCGGACACGTACGGGACAGCAAACCAGCAGCCTCTGAATCCATGTTTGGAGATTGGTTCGCTTGGAGACTCAAAGATTAATTCGCTCATTGTGGAAGTGCCGAGAGTATGGTTCACGCTGGTGGCCGCTGACACCAACGCAGCGTTCGATGGAAAACGTGCAGGACTCAGTGCATTCTCTACGACAGGTGCTGATTCGGTGCTTCTCACGGACACTCACATCATTTGTGACATACAGAACGCTGTAGCCGAAGACATTTTTCTTGGAGGGGTTGCTGCAGCAGATCTGAAAGTTTACGCAAATCAGGGGCGTATAAGTCCGTGCGCCCTATGATGCCGGGAGAGACGCACGCTGACTTTGCAGCTGGTTTGCGGGACGGTGTCGGCAGAAACAAAGTCAAGGAACGTTATGATCGCACAGTTTTACAGGTGTTTGGATAAGACTACGAAGAAACTTGTGAAGCAAAAGCCGAAATTGAAGACTTTGGAAGAAGCTGTAGAGAAAGCATCTGAAATTGACGACCCTATGGATAATGTCGCACAGGGCATGATGAACATCGGACAGCCTTGGGCCATCGCACCTAGTACGCAGTTACTTCCGATGGTTAGTACGACAGGTTTAACCAATGTCATCCCCGGGATAAGTGGCACATATATGACAGCTGCAATGATGTATGATACAACTTCTGACGAAGGAGAGATGCAAGGAATGGCCCTATTTCCTAACCCGCAAGGGGTATTCAATAAGTATTCCGGCACGTGCGACGCTGTGCCTGGGCACACGTGGAACGGGAAATATTGAAGTCATCCGAAAGCAGCCGCTAAGAAACGGTCGAAGCCAGTTGAATAGAAGCCCGCTAAGAAGTACGAGAAGCCCAGACGGAAACGAGAAAAAGCTGACTCTGAAACAGACACGTCGACTGGCAGAGCCGAGCCCACGAAAGCGAAAGCTGCTGTGAAGCAGGCGACAAGCCAGAAGGAGAACCAGCGCAGCAGAACGCCAAACATCAGACGTGTCGTGACAGAAGGTGCCACAGGAGTTGTAAGCTGTTACGTGTGTGGCCTAACGCCTAACGGGACACTGGGCGAATCAGTGCCCCCAATTGACCGAAGTGCTTTGCGTGCCGTAAGTATGTCCACATTTCTCGTGACTGTACGGACGAGGAAGCCAAGAAACGCAACGATGCCTATCTGGAGACGCGCACAGCGAGAACGAAGCAGGTGGAAAACTCTGTCCGGACACAGTAGCGGGGTTACTGTGTTCGGTACGTGTACGTGATCCCCAACGAGTACGAGATGTGGAAGAGGAGGTTGACGACGAGTTGGTGCAGAAGTCACCCGCTTTCTCTCACGGGCGACAAGACAAGACGGGGAAGCAGGTGGCCACTGTGAATAAAGCGGTTGAGAAGAAGATCGAGAAGATTGGTGAGGATGAGTGCAGTGTACTGGACGAGGTACACCGGTGCTCGGAGGAACGAGACGGTGAGAGGGCGGCTATCTACGCCGCGACTGTGCGACCTACGATAGAAGCGCGATTCGTGTGCGCGGTGGAGAAACACGAGACGATAAGCAGCAACGCGGACGGCTCGAGCGACCAACAGGATCGAGACGTGCGTGGAACTGGAGAAGGCGCGGATCGAGACGTGTGTACGACTGGAGAAGGCGCGGAAACGACCACGGTGGACATCACCACCACGACTGAGGACGTGAGTACAACGTCGGGGTCGGAGTGCGTCGAGATGATGGATGTCGGGAAAGTGCGACCGGCTCGACGTAAAGCGCGGAAACAAGCCAAGCGACAGCGTGTCATGTTAGCGGTGTCGAGGAAGCGGTGAGCCGAAGAAGAAGTGGTAGCCGCTCGACAGCAAGTTGCCGACGAACAGCGAGAAGAACGAGCAGCGGAAACTACTGCAGCGATGCAAGAACTCGAGGTTCGCAGACAACAGCGACAAGATGGCGCGCAACCGGTACAAGACAACGGTGTCATACGCGTGAGCTTGGTGCAGAAGCGGCATGACGTGGTAGTACGAAGTGGAGATGACGTGGAGTATGCGGAGGCTAATGACGGGCTTCCGACAGCAGTGATGAAGGTAGACGGTGAACGGAGAAGCGTGAAGTTGGACAGTGGAGCCAGATACATGATTGCGGGAACCGACTGGTTACCGTACGGCGACAAAGTGAAACGAGTAGCCCCTGTTGACTACGTTGAAGGCATCGGCGGCTTTTTGTTAGATGTGGTGGGCGTCTGGCGATTCAAGATGCTGAACGTGTGCGGCGAGTGGATCGAAGTGGATGCGTGTATCGTATCTGGATGCAAGGGCGAGTTCTTACTCGGGTCGACTGATGGACTTCAGCCACAACGAGGTGCGCTACAAGGACGATGGGCACGCAGTGGTGGTCCCGTTCAGGACGTAGAACGACAAGGACGGAGCACGGGTTGCCACCGTGCTCATGGTGAAACGAACGGAGCTGAGTGGCAGTACGATGACTCCCATGCAAGAGTCGCGGTGACAGCGGAAGACGGAGAGAGAGGTATATTTCTACCGACGACGTGTACAGGCGCTGTGATGTTAGCAGCCACGGTCACCCAAGCACGCCATGGAAAAGCGTGGATACCTGCAATCCACGCAAGCGGGGAACCAGTAAGACTACCATCGAAGAAAGAGCTCGGCACATGGATACCTGTTGATGAAAGCGTGACAATTCTGGAGATGAGCGGTGAAATACACGTGGGCGTCTTCATGACTGGCTGGAAGAGATGATTCGCGGCGATGATGTACCACTTGAGAACGCTGACGAGGTGAAAATTGGAGTAGAAGACGAGAACAGCAAACAGTTGATCATGAAGTTGTTGCAGGCTTACAGACGACTGACTATCAATACAGGAGATTGCCATGCAGCTATGACTTTGGACATTGAACATCACATTTATACTGGTGACACTGCACCGATCATGCTGAAGCGTCGTCGACAGGCACAAAAGAAGATAGAGTCATTGACGAAAACGTCAACAGTTTTACAAGAAAATCCAAGAATGGGAGGAAACTGTCATCAGGGCTAGCGATAATGTGCAAGCGCATTCGCCTGATGATGATGATCCGCACGACACGGACGACTTCTCGGGGTCGGAATCTGAAGCCGTATACGAACTGGATACAGACGATTTTTTCTCGATATGGCGGACATGCTGGAATCTCGCAAACGAAGAGCCATCAGACACTCCATCGACTCATGAAACGCAGCGTGCCCCATCGGCAACTTTATCCAGTGCAACGTTGTCGACTCCTGTAACGTTGAACACACGAAGTGCAACGTTATTACCAACGACAGCATTATTTGAGGGTACGCCAGGCCCGGACTGCACGGCGACGTCTCTGCAAGGACCGGAGTGGAGCATAGCAGATCTGAATTCATGTCCTGCTGCCTCTCAGATGTCGCTAGATACGTTGGAGCTATCTGAGTTTTCTCAGGCTATCATTAACGGCACGGAAGATAGCTCAGCGGTTTCTAACACTGACGTGGTGTTTGCTGACCGCAAAGCAATTCCAGAAGCAGCTGATACTCTACTTGCTTGTGCAGCAATTCGGAACAACCAATCCGTAACCGAGGGAGAAAAACAGGTATCATTGGTGAATTTGAATGATGAAAAGCAAGATCGAGCAATCGACTCGATGAATTTACCACCTCACAACGAGGGAAAATCTCGACAACAAAAGATAAGACACTGGGCATCGCACGGTGCGATGCGCAGGTATACCACATTGACGTATCCCAAAACTTGGCTGTCAATATTGTGAAACTCATGCATTGGGCAACACACACAATCAACTTGGGTCATGTCAAAGAAGTTCTGGATCAGTATCCAGTCATTATGGAAGATATGGTACTTACTACCACCAGCCCGACCGTCTTTGAGACATCAGCCGCTGAAGCAGACAAGTTTGCGTGGACATTCATCGTCCCTAAAGCGTTGGTAACATCTATGCAGGCTGCAATCGAATCGTACTTCGAAAAGCAAGCTGCTATTCGAAACAAGGCCGACGAAGGCCCGGACGAAATCGATCTCGCAGGTTCCCAATCCGAGGACCCACCCACAGCTGTGGTTAAGTTGAGGACAAACCTCGTCTTCTTCTCAAGGTAAGCTTTGTTGATTTTTGTGTAACGTTGTTCTGGCAACGTGGCGCATGTAGCGTTGCTTTATAATGTTGCTGCTAACGCAATATGTCGTGTGTTATTAGTCCGTGTGTCTTAGCAATGTCCTCGTTTTATGACGTCTGTAAGCTAACGAGAGCGTGGACACATGATATGGTTTGGCTAAGCCAAAATTGGTTTAATATCAAAGTTGGTCCTGTGGAAGTTTTGGCAGTGGAGACACGTACGGCAGATCTAAATGCTGTCGACCGCAACTTCCGATATGACAAGATGGCGACGGAGATTATTGTGAAGTTTGAGCTGGCATCACTTGCCTCTAAGTACTCAGTACGGTCAAAGAGTGCGTTTATACATTTCCGCGAGGTTGTTGGGGCAGTGGCGCGCACCGAGTGGCTGACAGGGTCGGCAGTGAATTACGGTATTGCAGCGATTTGTGATGGACGGACGGATTGTCTAGTACTGTCAACACATGATATCGAAGGACATTTTCCAAAGGACAGAAGTCTCTTTTCGTAAAAACTGGTGGTGGTCCCTGTCAACAGCCATGGCATGCATTGGGCAGTGATTATGGTCGGCATTCAGAAAAGTATTGTTGACGTTCATTTCTACGACCCCCTTGGTTCGTCTACACACGGAAAGCAGCTAAAACGGAGATGGGAAACCAAGGTGCTGCCATTTCTACGAAAGTGGGACACATATAGGCGGTCATGTGCGGAGGAGACGCGCAAGTTTCCTGCAAATTTTCAGAAACTCACTATTTCGCGTCCACAACAGCCAGACGGTGGGAGTTGTGGGATTATGGTGCTAGCCATGGTACATACGTTTGTACGAGTTCCGTCTCGAGGATTTGAGCTAGACACCGTTGACGCGGACTATGTCAAGATCCTGCGCCTGCGATTTCTCTGGCTCGTGATGTGCGGGTCTTTAATTCATTCGATCGAGCAGGACGACTATGCGGACGCACAAGCTACAGAAAGGGGGTTGGACGTCGTCTTCAAAACAACGAAAAGGTCGCAATATGACTAGTACAACGTTACAAGTCAGTGCAACGTTAGATGCATAACGCAAACCATAACACAAAGTAAAACTCTACTTTGAAACAACTTGGTCGTAGTCGACAGCTTGCATTACGTTGGGCTCTAGCTGCGACCCAGTGAAGCACTAGAACAACCGGTGCAGAAAGTGTTCGCCGCTAGTAACTTGACATCGTTGTTGTAGAACACCCTATGAACGGTGCAAAATGTTGGGAGTGGTTCCCGCAACCTTAACTCTGAGGAGGGGTGCTAGTGCCGTGTCAGAAAATCAAAATCAATGCTCTGAATTTCAGATCCCTGCTTAAAACACGGTTCTTTCAGAGGAGCAGCATTATTTCATCTAACTCTACTGGAGGATGTGACAGCTTCCGCAGGGTTTCCAATGGTGATCCTGGGCGACACTTGTCGTTTTGGCATTTTGATCTTTAACGATTTGAGGTTATGACACCCGTCCTGGCATAAGGGTTAGGGTTAGTTTAGCTTCTGAGATTATCAGATTTATCAGAATTTATCAGGCTTATGGTTGCTTTTAGGCTCTAAGGTTGCAGTATTTATGGTCGTGGTGTTGTATTTATGGTTGCGGTAACGCCATTCCAAAATGTTAGTCGACCCAACTGCATAGATGGCAAAGGTGTCATGTTGTCATCTTGTCAACACACGACCGCGCTCACTAGATCTCAAATGCAGTTACTTTGCAGCCCACAAGTTACGTAGTGAACGATAAACAGCTCAAAGCACAGGATAACATGCTTTGACACAAGATAGACAGGCAACATTCGGATTTGCAAAGTCACTTAGTAAAATCCTCGGCATCTTCTACCGAGCTGCGAATCTCGCGAACTACGCTACAGTTGCGTTTGATCGACATCGTCGTCTGATCCGTCACTAGCACAGCGGTCGTCTAACGACATTCGCTGGCGAAGACGTCGGCGCTCGCGGTAGCGCTCTTGAGAGAGACGCCTCTTCTTCTGCTTCTCTCGACCAATTGACACAAGTCTGTTCTGGCGCTGACGATACTCCTCACCGTTTGTCGTGCGAAGCGGGTAAAACCCGACGTGGAAGTTCGTTAGCGCCGCGCATGTCTGGAAGATGTCATCGTACATGTCCTCAGCCCACCTGAACTTGTAGGCGCAAATGCGCCAAAGACCACAAAGCCTTCCAAACCAGTTCTCAACAATAATTCTATCGCTAGAAATGTCGGCGTTTTGCTGGACGGTAGCAGCAGGAAGGTTGGTGCCCTTGGTTGGGTGAATGCAGCGCACATGCTGCTCAATACCCTGGTAGCCTTTGTCCGCAAGGACTGCCCATTCATCGGGAAACTCTCTGGAGAGGAGCCCGCTGTCTCGCAGCGTGCGGTCGTCGTCCGTTTTTCGGCGACTGGCGTGGTGGAAGGCCTCGTTGCGCCTGAACATGGTGATGTCGGCGGTGTTACCGCGCGCGTGCTCCGTACAGTTGATAGCAAAGCCACGAGGGCTTACCGACACTTCGACCTTGTATCCATAGAGCTTGTTCTTCGCGCTGTAGAAGGAAGCGCCTCCGCCATGTTGCCAGCGGGCCTGTTAGCCTGTTGAAACGTGACATCGGTCGCGTACAACGCGTACGGATGATGCACGAACGTCCGACCTGACGTGCGCAGCGTGCGCATGTTCTCCTCCTGGGCCTTCTCGCTGACCCAGTCGTCGTAAAGGCGCGGGGCAACAGCACGGATGAAACTCGTGATGGTCTTGATGAAGGTAGGCGTTTTGACGTGGAAGATGTTAGACAACATCTCCCACGTCCCGCCGTTCTTCAGCACGACGAGCAACATGAACATGACGTCCTTGCCCGTAAACTTGGAGCGACGTCCTCGCCCGACGTTCCAGTAACGCACAAAGATAGGGTGTTGCGGTGCTGAGCGCTCGTTTTCTTGAGCGACGTGTGGGTAGCTGGCAAGCTCTTGGCGGCGGCGATTGTCGCGTTCCTGGAGCTCCAATAGCACGGACTGCAAGTGCTGCCGACGGGAGACTTGGGGCATCGTGGTTGTGATTTGTTCGGAGAGGAGGTGGGTGAGCTGGCGCGAGCTTATCTTTTCGGAAGTGAGAACCCGGACAGGCAGTGTAGGCGGGCTGCTTCTCTTCGGTTAGTTTTATTCTAGAAGCCCAACACTAGTACGAATGATCTCGAAAAGCCGAGAAGACAATAGAAGTCGGCAGTCCGAACATCACCGATATGCGTCTCGGATTTGTATAATTCCATATGTGTTTTCTAGGTGTGCACCAAATCACTCGAGTGGTGCTTACAAACTGCATCAAAGGTCTACTGTACGATCAGACCGAACACATCAAAGTACTCACTCTCGAATTGCGCTCCTCAGGGAGTGGTTATTGTACTCAATGGCTTGTCGATACCTCATTTGGTTTGGATAATAAATTACGGGTGTGCAGTACATCATTTCTTTTCATGTATTTTACGGGTCCGACCATGTCCGACCTTGGCTTTTAACGTTGCAAGAAGGCGGTAACATTGCAGAAAAAGTGTTGTAGCGTTGTAAAAATCATGATTCTAACGTTGCAGGAACGCCATTCCCCGAAGGCGCAAATGGGGAAGTGACCTCCTCGAATCGAGGCTCGATCTCCAGGAGCAGGCCATCGATGGCCGAGCTCGGCATGGCTTCAACAATGGCGAAGACTACCTACAGTACAACTGAAAAGCGTTGACTGCTTGCTAGTTTTGTTTACACTGTAAGCAAGCTGCGTCGAGCGTCCTCTTCCTACAGTATTTAAGTGCCTCTACGTAGTGGCACCCGCAGGTCCGTCATGTGAAAGCAAGAACTCGACGTCCAGGCGGGAGCGCTCGGCCAGCTCGCTGGGCGATGTGCGTACGGCCAGGTCGTTCAGAGACGCCTGGTTCGGGGGCGACATGAGGTACAGGACGGTCTCGTAGTCGCCTGCAACCGGCAGCAGTGCGCTCGCAAAGTCGACGTCGCACACGTACTTGATGACCCGCTTATTGGCCGCGAAGAAGAAGGTGTCCCGCATCGGGTAGCAGAGCTCCTGGCCCACCATACGTTTGCACAGCTCCGGGTTGTCTGCCGCGTGCGGGAAGAGGTGCTCGATGGTCTTCTGCGAGACGCGCACCCGCAGGTTCGCCTTGGTGGCCACGGCCATTGTGTCCTCCGTGTCCACCACGTCGATGTCCACGAGCTCGTAGTCGAGCGAGCCGTGCCACGCCGCCCAGGCGCTCCAGCCGTTAAGCAGCATGCTGGTGCCGAGCACGTAGCGGCCGCACCAGTCGTGCACCTCCACGCACGGGTCCATGATGCAGGTGAGGAACTCGCGCTGCGCGTCGGGCGTGGGCTGGTAGGCCACGGGCGCGAGAGCGCGCTTCTTGCCGGAGGTGGCGGCCTCCACGCTCTCCGCGGGCATCCCGTGCCGGAAGACGGTCATGTACTCTCGGATGATCTTGGCCAGCGAGCCCGAGACCGAGCCGCGCAGCTGCAGACTCTGCTCCCGCCGCAAGTTGCGCAGGATCTCGAGGTCGCACACCTCGGTGCGCAGCGCGCGCACGACGGCCTCGAGGTTCTCCGAGTAGAGCTTCTGGCGCTCACGGCACTGTCGACTGCGCTCTGTGGAGAGCGCGCGGAGCTTGCCGGTTTTTTTCTGTCTCTGCTTCCTGGTGAGAGGCGGCCGCGCGGGGCCTGTGAGGTTGGTGGCGGCCATCCGCGCGCACGTGTCCTCTTCGCTGCTGTTGCTGCTGTGCGCCATTGGCGATGATGAGATGTGGTGCCGACACCAGCGGATGTGTCTGAATTAGATGCCGCAAATGGCAAAATGAGCAGCGCGTGGCCAATTTCGGGGTGCTCTGGCGTGGTGGCGTAATATCGGATCCCACCAACGGTCTTTACTTGCGGCGCGCAGGTGATCTGGTCTCTTGCTGCTGCTTGTTCTGTGATATCGCAGGACTTCGCCCGCCTTCGCAGCGCGTGAGCAGCGCGGGGCTCTTCTGCGCAAGGCTACAAGCGGCAAGACGAGCCAAAGCACACACGAAACAATCTGCAGCGTGAGGGCGCGAGGTGAGAGAGGCCGGACGACGGGCGTGGGCGTGACCGATCCGTGGCGGCCAGCGTTTAACACAGTGGGGCTCACCTCGCACGACAGGGCTTGCAAGCAATCAGCGAGTCGAGCTGCATGTCGACCGGTGAGATCGATCAGGTGGGCCTCGACGCAATCGTCCTACAGCCGTCCAGTAATTGCCGACGGACGGCAATCGAGGGACATGAACATGTTTCAACCTGGGAGACTGTCGTGCTGACCAACCCGCATCAAGTGACCAACACACCCATTTTCGGTGAGGCTCGCTGTCCGAAGCTTCTTGCGATGTGCTCGCTACCGTCCAAGTCGAGCGTTGCTCTGCTAAGGGAGACCTGTAGGACCGGAACAGCGCAATGGCCCGGTGGTCGATTATGGTAAAGAGTCGACCACCGGATTGCTTCATGCACGACCTCCGACGCTTCCGCTTTAGGCTTCTGCTCTACTTCAATAGACCCCCGCCGCCGCAACTTCGCCAGCTTTCCCGTCGACTATCCGATGGAAGAATCGCCGCTCGACAAGTTCCTCAAGTCCGTCACTTGCTGGATGCTAACTAGCAAGGGGTCGAGTCGCTGCGGAAGTGTACGTTATTAATACATGTACCGCGATAGTTCGACTTGAAGCACTTTCGGATAATTGGTCACCACTATTAATAGCTCCGATCACTGCGGCTGGGAGGAGAGGAGACGGAGACTGATCTCCCAAAAACAGAGGGAGATGTAAAACCTCGAGAGACAATCTCTCGAGGTTTTTCGTCTCCAGACCTCTTGATCTGTGCTCTGGATTGGCTAAATTCATGTTTTTCCTATTGGTTGATTTTTGCACGAATGCTAGCGCTGCACAGCTAGCCGCCGACCTTTAGGCCCTTCCACACAGCGAATTGCGAAGAGCAGTACGTACAACGACGTACAAAGCCGGCAGACTAAAAACCCGGCAAGCCGGCATAGACGCAGCCGGGGTTCCATACAAAATCTAAGATAATATCACCCTATTCTTACCAAAGTCTCAGTTTTCTACACAAATATAATAAAATTGTTCAATCAAATCTATGCCGGGTTTTATTGTCTGCTGCGGTTTACTATGGAGGATACTGTTCAGTCATGCCGGCTTTGTATGTCGTTGTCTGTACGCGTCGTACACGATGGCGGCCGAGGTCAGCAAATAACTTGTTGTGTGTCGATGACTCTGAAGCTGATATCGCCAACCGGAAGCTCGGGATGGCTATCGCGCACGTCTCCGCCCAAGCTCAAGATCTCGCTGAGTATCAAGTTCAGCTGCATGCAAGTCAACAAGTTCAAGCCCAGCAGCAACAGCTTTATACTGAAGCTCGGGTCCAACAAGCACTGGCCGAATCTGAAACAAGAACAGGGGCGCTGGTGGAGATGATTCGGGCAACGCAAATCGACCCGGCTGCGCTTGAACAGCACGTCAACTCCAAGTTGGAGTCTGCAATTTCCGTTGCAAACGATGTTGCTCAGAATCAAGCCCGAGCCGTGGCGGAAGCGCATGTTGCTCATCATGCGCATCTTAAAAGATGCATTCAGTCAGCTTCGTGATCAGTCTGGTTGCGGAAACCCAGGAAATTTTACGACTCGTCGCCTGTGGTTTTAGCGGCCCTTCGCACCAAAAGATCCCCAATAAAATGTGGCAACGGGTACTCAGTTTTGACCAATGGAGGAGGGAGACTTGGCTGAGATTTTGAGCCTTTCGCGAGTGCCAGAGACACTGGTGAAAACGCAGACAGCAGATTGGAGACGGATCTCTGGAGATCGTGGTTTCATCTCCCTTTTCTGGAGATTTGAGACTGGAGATGGTATTACCGGTAAAACCAATTCGATTTTGTGAAGAGAGACGGTAGTACCGGTAAAACCGCCTCCGCTCAACCAGTCTCGTCCGAGGCGTGGCAATTTCTGTTGGTAACACTCGGCCATGCGGCTCGCACGAATCTGAACAGCATGTGCATGTTGCTTGAATGTAGCACCGTTTTGGGATGGTTTCTATTGGGTGTTGACACACAAACTTTGCACACTTAGAAACGCGTTTCTACCGTGAATGGTCTCAAACATTTCATCGACGTCGCCAATGCTGCGCGCCGTGCTTCGAGCTGCCCGTGCGGCCTCCTCCACCTCTCCATGCAATCGTCACGTTGCTCCGTCCGCATTGGCTAGTGCAACAACTGAGCGTTTGGCAACTAGAAACCAGCTACGATTTGCAGCAGTTCGGGGCTGTCGACGACCGCCTCGAAAGCGGCCTCGGACTCTGTGCCGTACCAACCCAAAGGACTGGAGGTGCGACCACCAAATTGCAATTGCAGCTCGAGACGGACATTTTTAATGGGGTTTTGAACCGGTTATTGTGGATATTGTGGGTACTGCAGGTTGACGGAGCTCGCGTGGGTGAATTGGTGGAGATGATCGAACAGAGTCGGACAGACGTACGTCGTGCTCAAGTTGTTAGGACACAAAAACCGGTTTTGAACTAGGGTTTACTGAAGATTTCGTGTGGTAGGAGGACGCCACACTGGAGCTGGAGAAGTCTCTGGAGCTGTACGAGGTCCTCAAGCAGCGCCACCAGCAAGGTAAGAAATTCTGCGTATGGACGCTAGAAGTGGATATATCGACAGTATCTGATGGGATGTGGTTGCGAATCTGCTCAGATTCTGACCTTTTCGAGGTCGCCTTTGGCATTGCGAGGATATACGACGAGCAGCTAGAAGACGGTGCCACTGCTACGACGTACTATGAAGAGGCACTCAGTATTCTGGCGTCCATTTCGACGGAAGTGACGGTCTGGGGAGCGTGCATGCGAGTAACCACGTTAGGTGCTCTTGCAGTTTGCCACGAAACTGTGTAAGTTGCATTGTTTTTTTGTGTTACACTTCACAATAAGCCACTTACGCTGCATTGCGTCGCTTTTGTTTCCACCAGCGGACAGTCTGAGGAGGCTGAAAAGTACTTTGACGATGCCATCGGCGCGTACGAAGAGCACTGCGATCAAGCTTCAGATGCGAGCGAGGACGTATCGAATGCCGATGTCTCGCTTCTGGCAGAGCTCAACGCTACTGTCGCAATGATCCACTACCACTACGCTGGCAACTTGCTCGCTCAGGGCCGGTGGGAAGAGGCTAAGAACGTCACAAAGATCACTCTCGCGCTGGCTGAAAACTCGAGCATGCCGAAAGAGGATCTGGAGGAGCTACAGCATTGTATTCACGAGCTGTGGCTGGAAATGGACTAGATATAGACTGCAATAAAAGCTCACTTGGAAGCTTGCTTCCGCTACGCTGATAGTAGTAGTGTTCTTCTGCTCAGAAGGGGGCCAGTTTTCTCAATGCTCTTTTTCCGTCATCAGTGCTTGTAGCTCCGAGGATTATCAAAGTCAACCTGGTCGATTCGACGCAGTTACAGGTGACCTCATTGCCTACGCATCGTGATCCCCTCCACGTTCGCGACGACGTTTTTCTCGAATCGAGTGAAGCGCCATCATGTCGTCGAACAGGTCCAGCACGGATCTCTCCTGGCCCTTCAACAACGGTGAGGCATTCACAATCTCGACAAACCGTTGGCGTACGAGCGAAACTTCGCTGTCGCGCTTCATCGAAACCAGTAGCTGGGAGTAATGGACAAGCACATCGCCAATTCTGCCATCCAACTTGGCCACGACCCGCTTACTATTCAAGCTGGAAGAGCCCGAGAACTGGCCATGGTACTTCTCGTAGAGGCGGATGGCCTGCTTGAACATTTTCTCCGCCGTATCGTCCCGTCCACTGTCTCCAACACAAGCCCCAACACCATCAGTACATTGCTGCAAGCTCACCACCTCCAGCTGACACGACGTACAGGCGCTGGTAGCATTGGGCCATGCGGTCCATGAGCCCCACGCCTACCACGCAGCGGTCGCTGATGGTGTTCACGGCCTTCAAATTCTTCATCGCAGTCTGGTAGTACGGCAGGGCAGCCTCGTGCTCGTTCACCTCCTCCCAGAGGGCTGCACACGCGCAGGCTAGCTGGATTGTCGCCCGGGGCGTCGAAATATCTTTGATGGCATCGAAGGACCTGGAAATGTACTTGGTGGCCTCCAAGTTGTTTCCCTAGAGAGTTAAAACAGCAGCGTCAGCGTCCAACTTCCTCTCTAAGCAGGAGGCACTTGCTTGTCGACCTGGCTGGCGCTCTCCTCGGCCAACATTAGCAGCCGCTTCCTTCCTTAACCTCCGGAGGCTCCCGAAACTAAAACGTTGACGTTTAACAACACTGTTAGGCTTTATATGAACTGCACTGCAGATCGAGGGACCAAGTGTACCAGGTACTTGGCGATGCCGACGACTGCGCCGGCGATCAGCAGCCTCTTGGGCCACTTGGACGGGGCGTTTGCACCGCCGGAAGAACTTGTGAAGCTGCGAGAAGCTGCAGATGGCGGCAGGTGGTTCAACGAGCGCAAGAGGCCTCGACACTCGACGCGGAACAGCGCATGACGTAACATCGAAACGGTCGAAACGGAAGTGAAGGTCCGCGAATGTCCCTCTTGACCGGTATTACCGGTGAAATTTGCAGTATCTGTGACGCGTGACGTGGTCTTCAACGAGCGGTTGTTGGTGTTTTACAATGCTACCGGTATTACAGCCACTTGCGAAAATACGAGACGCTGTGCAACTTTGCAGCAATCGTGAAGAAAATGATCTCAGCACGGCGCGGCCTTGCACTTCCCCGCAGAATTTTGCAAGCAACTCCGTCAACTTCAATTCGCGCTTTGTTCAATGCGGCGAGAGGTGGCGGGTCCGACGGGTTTCACGTGAGCAACAAGGCGGTGAAGACGACGTTTCTGCTCGGTGCTGCACTCGCGGGTGGATATCTGTATCTGGTACGAGCATTAGGATTGCCAAGCTGAAATGCAGCGGAGATATATATCTAATGGTCGTGTTTTTGGTTAGGAGCGCGAAACTGCTGATCGAAAGGAGATCCGACTCGCGCTAGAGCGCAGTCAGTTGAGTCTGCAAAGAGGAGATTTCGAGCAGTCGATGGAACAGCAGGAGGAAGCTTTCAAGTTGTTCAAAAAGTTCCCAAACGGTAAATCTGTGTTGTGTATGTTGCTACTTGTTGTGCTTCAAGTTTTCTGACATGGCATTGCTGTGGATGCAAAAAGAGGTGATCGCAATGGCCATGGCCATCGGTGCTTCGTACGAGAAATCGGACCGGTTTGCGGCTGCGATACCGTTCTACCTTGAGGCGCTTGAGTACACGCCACTCGAGATACGCGAAGCCTATCGCGAAGACCTGCGAATAATGGCAATGGATCGCCTCGGTCAATGCTACAAGCAAATGTAAGTTGTATCTTCACAGCGTGGGTTTCTGTGTTGTTATATCCTAACCGCTTGTGTGCGCAGTGAGGACCCAGAGGCTGCTGAGAAGTACTTCAAGCAGGCTATTAAGGTCTACGACCGATTGAAAGGGGAGCTGTCCCTGTCTCCAGAGTCTAATCATGAGTCGAGCATTCTCTTCAAGCTGGACGAGGACATTCTCAACGTGTTTCTCCAATATATTGTATTGTTAACGGTACAGCAACGTTCGGAGGAAGCTGCACGTGCACGTCGGCGTTTAAGCACAATTGCGCATGGCTGTCCGCTACTTCGCAGCCAAGTGAAGAAGATCGAGAGTCAAGTGGACGACTACATTGCGCTCGAGAAAATTCGCCAAGAGCGGAATCTCCGCGAGGTGGAAGGAGACGAGGGAAGCGACTTCGTGTAAGTCTTTGAGGTGCTTGTAGCAGGATGAACGGATGAACACTCCAACACGAAAACTATCAAAACTTTACTAAGGATTTCACTGCGACTATCTTCTTTCGACAGCACTAACGCAGCAGGTCCGAGCTGGACGACGAATGGCTCGTAACAGACCGGACGATTCCGTTCCTCCGCGAGTTCTCCGTGATCTGGGCGGCAGCGATGTCCATGGCACTGGAAGTCGACGCGTCCGCCAGACACGCCGAGCAGAAGCTGATCTTCTTTTCGGACAGCGCCAAGTCGGCCGTCACGATGCTAATTTTCTTCTTGATCTTGCAGCTACTGCACACGACTCGGAAGCAGCTTTTGCAGTTGCTGGCGCTCTTGCCCAGCTTCCATCCCGTCGAGGCCTTGGAGCAAGTCACACATGACGAGCCGGGGTTCGGAGCACCGTGGAGTCGTGCTTCAGCATGCGCCTGCTCCATCTTCCACGTGAGCTTTCGCATCTGACCGCAATGGACGTACCGCAGAGGAGACAAGAAGGCCTCCGTCATGACCGGCACCGCCAACATGCGGATCATATCACCGGCAGGGTCCATGAGCCCAGTTTTGCACACGTCGAGGACGTTCGGTCCGACCTGGCGGAAGAAGCCGCAGATCGAGAGATCGCCACGCACGCGGTCTGAGAGCTTGGGGATCTGTGGGAAGTCGATCGAGTGCAGGAAGTGGTAACCGGCACGGTCTCCGTTGGTCATTCGAGCGAAACCTGTGCACTCGAGGTAGACGTAGTCGCGGTTCTGAACGACACCAGTGCGGCGTAGTGGGATATCCATCTCCATCCACTTGACCACAACCGACGTGAACGGTTCGTCCTCCGTGGGACTCACGATAGTCGACAGCACGGCGGCACCGTCAAAGTCGTGTACGTACGAGGCCTTGATGCGCATGTCCTCGAGCGTGGGGTTTACAACGCCGAACATCATGTCGTCCAGTTTGCCCTCGACACGACCGACCGACAGGATGGCCGGCAGTTTGGTCGAGCTCGTGTTGCTCATCGCATCGTCTCCGACGTACTCGGGACGCTCCGTGTACACTTTCATCCGTTCACGCTCTTTGGAGAGTTTCCATCGGTTCGGGTCGACCTTGCGGCCGCCTTGGAAGAACGGGTCGTCACGCTCGAAGTTGGCTTCGATGATGGTGCGTCCGAGCTCGAGGAGTTGGTTCTTCTCACTGTCCGAAAGCGCCAGCGCCGGGAACGGGTTAATGGTGAAGCGATCCTTGCCCATTGATAATTCAGAAGTACTAGCGACGAGATTCGGCCCGATTGTGGTGAGCTCTTCAACGGACGAAACGAGAATGACTGCGTGCTGCCAACCGATTTCGCCCCGAGGCGGCGACGCACGCAACGTGCACGAAACACACGATCTGCAGTATCAAGACCAGAAACATGGAGTGTCCCCAGCAGGCGTGACTGACTTCCGCGGCACCGACAACCAGGTGGCCGAGGTGACTGTCCCTCGTCCTCACGTGATGCTCGTGTTTCTGCTGCGCAAGCTTTTGGCCAGCGCAATCCTTGAGCGGGCTGCAGATCCCCGGCACAACCTACCAAGCCGCAGTGTCGTTGTCACCAAGCAGAACTCGCAACGGGTGTCCGTAGCCCAAACATCACATTGAGGACACCATTACATGTACACCTTCGAAACTGAAACAGGTGTCCCCCTCCTTGATCTGTCGACAGCACAGCTCGGGATCACTTTTAAGAGCGCGTCAAGCTGTTAAAACAGCTTGACGCGCAACGTTTGTTGTCTTTACCGTACCGATAGCTCGGAGCAGTGAAACGCAAGTGTTCAAAACGACGACCGATACGCCAGCGTGGCCAAAACCAGAGCGGCACTCACTTCCTCTAATAACACCCTACATGTAGACCAGGCAGCACGGTTGGCTGAGCGCTGGAAGATCAGAGACGACACCGTCACAACCTCGTGCACCAGAGCGCGGCACTTGAAGCTCCGTCGGTCTCGACGGTCCCAGTCGCGGATAAGACATCGCAAGCACGAGTTGCGCATTGAGCTGTTTGACAGAGTTTCGCTAGTGTCAATGCTTACATGAATACTTCAACATGCAGAGGGCTAACCATCTGCAGAACCAACTGCGAAACGCTAGACGGTGGATGCAACGCAAGGTAAGCAACGAAACCCTGTTCGTGTTGATACTCGTAGCCAGCAACCACCCACATCAACCGTTCCTACATCGGCAGCTCTATTGCGTCGAGCACTTTCGCGTGCTGATAAAGTAGTGGAACCCTGCCTGCACCGTGCTGTCGACCGAGTCAACGGCCACCTGCGTATCTTCCTTGCCGCCCGATTTCTTCACCGCCGTGATGGCGCTGTTGACCCGGAAGTTGGTGGACGCTCCGCACGGCGTCCACACTACAGCACTGACACCCACTTCGTGCGAGATGAACAAGTTCTTGTCTGTGCCTGGGGATATTTCTCGGAAGCCACAGGTCCTCGCTGACCGGCGAAATAATACTCGGCGTCGAACTGTCCGTATGAACCGCTTTGGTTCGGCACGAACGCGTTGCCACGGTAGTCCACGCGGAAAATGCCAATGGAGACACCCTGGTAGGATACAGACGACGCCACTTAGTTGCCAAATACACAGGTAAAACAAGCGCCACTTACGCTTTGGACGTCGACAGGAACAGCCAAGTTGCACGATTTGCGGTCGCGCGTGACATCGGAACCCGACGTCTGCACCGCAAAATTCGAGAAGAGAACTGAGACAGCCTGGCCATCCGTAGATGGCACCACAGTGACGGTATCGGCAGGGCACCCGGAGCCAAAGAAGGTAGGAGTGCCAAACTTGAATGAAGGCTCGATGGAGTACGCAGCAGGTGGCACCTCAGCAACATCAGCACCAATTGCAGGTGTTGAAGCATTGGCATTGCCCGTCGAGCCTGCTTCACCAGCAGCAACACCCACGAACAGCACAGTAAGGAGTGCGACGATCTTCATCGAAGTCTGGAGTCGAGCTGGAGACGTGGAAGAAGATTGTAGAATGAGCACCGCACCTTCATCTCTCAATAGGACTTCATGTCAAGCGGAATTGGTGCGCCATTAAAGCACAGCAGTGGCCATGTTATCAGAATTCAGTCGCCATAGCAAGACGATCCAGCAGCAATCAAGCTCGGCAACTGTGTCTTAACTCAAACCAATTGTCAGCAATTGTTAACTATGCGAGCTCGGTCGCTGCCTGTGGCCGTTGATGATCAGCGCGCTTGTCTTCTTTGGCTGCGAAAAGTCAACGGGGCACGGACTCTCGAAACTTAAGCGTTCGGCTGTGACAGGGTGCGTGAAGGCGAGCTTGGCAGCGTGTAAACAGAGGCGAGAGGCTCGAGGATATACCAATTCGGGAGAATAAAGTGAGTCGCCCAAGATCGGATGTCCGAGGTGCTGCATATGCAGTCGAAGCTGGTGCGTTTTCCCCGTCACCGGCTTCAGCTCCACCATCGTGGACTGTCGACCCGCTTCTGATTCTTCACTTCCAGCATCACCACTTGATTTAGTCAGCACAGAGTAGTCAGTGACCGACCAAAGCGAGCTGGAGTCGTCAACAGCGCGGTCTGATACGATTCGTTGGACAAGCGGTCGGTTAGGGTGTTTCTCCATTGGAACTCGCACGCGTCTCGACTCAGATGTCTCCTTCATCCATCCATGCACACGAGCAACGTACGTCTTGTCGACGGATCGGTCTCGAAATTGTGCGTTTAAACTCTGGGCTGCAGATTTCGTCAGCGCCACAACCAGCAGCCCCGACGTCTCCTGGTCCAGGCGGTGCACCATCCTCGCTTCAGGGAACACATTGGCAATACAGCGGTGCACCGACACTGGAGCATCCGGATCAGTGCCGTCCACACTCAACACATTGGCAGGTTTGTCTACCACAATAACCGCATCATCTCGAAACAGGATCTTGAGCGATGCCAGCGCCTCGTTCACTGTATCGCTGGAGTTGCATGCGGCGAACTCGCGAATCTGCACCAGAATGCGATCGGGGTTCGCACCCAAAGCAACATCTTCTTCTTCGGGCAGCCACACCCGAACTATGTGGCGGCAAGGTCGTCGATCCAGCTCCAGCTTGAGCGCTTGGACACACACTTCCGCCAGCTTTCGAGGACTGTCGACGGCGGTAAAGTCGACATTTTTCGACTCGGATTTCGCGTGCACGGTAAGAGCCCCCGTCTTCCTGCAGTTGAAAAACAGTCGGAGAGCCAAGTCCGAGCTGCAAACGCTGCCCGGGGGCTGCAGTTTGGGCAGTTTCCTGAGTTTGTCGAGTCCGAGAGTGCGGATTCGGTCGGAGACGTCGGTTGCTGTCGATTCGAACGCATCGGTTGGCAATTGCAGCGTCTTGAGAGCTGCTGCGACGAGTCGGTGCATCTCGGTGGTCGCTTCGGGCGTCGTGGCGTCCGTGGCGGACGAATCGCGCTTCCTCTTGGTGCCCATTGGGTTCTTCTGCTGTTAAACTCGAAGTGAGCTCGTCCTGACCAATGGAAATCGGTAATCGGATGGCGAGAAGTTACGTGTGACAAGTAATTGCTCGCCAAGTGTATGATGATGCAGGCGAGGCACGAAGATGCGTTAATTAACGGCCACCCATGGTAATTTATTATTCACTGATCTGCGCTATAAATCATGCAGCTAAATGTCATGCATCTAGCAAATCCTAGGATGGGGTCGGATCACGATACCGGAAGTGAGCGCTTTTACTGTACCAGCACTGGTTTGAACGGACTATCGTATCAGTCAGCCTCGCTATGAAAGCGACAGCGGCGTCTCTGCTCACACGACAGCGAATCGTGCGCAAGATGTTGCAGCCCCTCGGTCTCTTGTGGCGGTTCGTGCCTTTCGACGGCCCTCACTCTCCTTCTTCGCTCGGTGGCAAAAGGTCGCACACACTTCAGACAGAAAATGAAGGAGCGCTTCACCATCAACCCGTTCCCGGCGCTGGAGCTCTCGGACGCCGAGAAGAACCAACTCCTGGAGCTCGGACGCACCATCATCGAGGCCAACTTCGAGCGTGACGACGTCTTCTTCAAGGGCGGCCGCAAGGTCGACCACCGTCGATGGAAACTCTCCAAGGAGCGCGAGCACATGCTCGTACACACCGAACGCCCCGAGTACAAGGGCGCGGACGCCATGAGCAACACGATGCACTCGTCGTCAAGCTGCCGGCCATCCTGTCGGTCGGTCGCGTCGAGGGCAAACTGGACGACATGATGTTCGGCGTTGTAAACCCCACGCTCGAGGACATGCGCATCAAGGCCTCGTACGTACACGACTTCGACGGAGCTGCCGTGCTGTCGACTATCGTGGAGCCGACCGTGGACGAACCGTTCACGTCGGTCGTGGTCAAGTGGATGGAGATGGATATCCCGCTACGCCGGACTGGTGTCGTTCAGAACCGCGACTACGTCTACCTCGAGTGCACAGGTTTCGTGCGAATGGCCAACGGAGACCGTGCCGGTTACCACTTCCTGCACTCGATCGACTTCCCACAGATCCCCAAGCTCTCGAACCGCGTACGTGGCGATCTCTCGATCTGCGGCTTCTTCCGCCAGGTCGGACCGAACGTCATTGACGTGTGCAAAACTGGGCTCATGGATCCTGCCGGTGATATGATCCGCATGTTGGCGGTGCCGGTCATGACGGAGGCCTTCTTGTCTCCTCTGCGGTACGTTCACTGCGGTCAGATGCGAAAGCTCACGTGGAAGATGGAGAAGGCTCACGCAGAGGCACGACTCCACGGTGCCCCCAACCCGGGCGCTGCCTGTGTCTCATGCAGCAGACCCTCCAATGGTTGGACGCTGGGCAAGAGCGCGGCGACGTGCAAGTGCTGTTTCCACGTGCTGTGCAGCGGCTGCAAGATCAAGAAGAAGATCAGTTTGGTGACGGCGGACTTGACGCTGTCCGAGCGCAAGATCAACTTTTGCTCAGCGTGTCTAGCACAGGCTTCGACTTCCAGTGCCGTGGACATCGGGTCGTACCAGATCATGGAGAACGGACGCAAGAGCGGCATCATCCGCTCGGCCACAAGTCAGTCGTCGTCCAGCTCGGACATGACCATGATGTCCAATATGTCCTTGTAGACACTTGTAGACGTCCAGATATACATCGAGGAGGAGGTACAGTATCGTTTCTCTCATTGACACCATGGAAAACGATACTGATACGGAAGAAGCAACTTTCTAGTTTTGCCTTAAGTGAGCGCTTTTACTGTAGTGACAGTTCGATTAGTAACGTTCATACATTTTAGACTGTATATACACATTAAACAGTGCGTATTAACAGTTTTTACGAAATCAAACAAGTAATTACCTGTAAAAATATGATTCGGTTTCAGTATGCAAGCTATCGCTGATAGCTGCTCTCGATAGGTCTTCTATTATTGTACTGACGAGATGAAGTGGTACACCCAAATTTGTTTTAGACTATAACGCTGCAAGTAATGATCCCAGAAAACCCTGGAGACCACAAAAATAAAGTTCTGATCGCGTAGATTACATTTAAACATATTACAGCCTCAATAGTAGAAGCTTTTAGGTTGATCGAAGCGAATCAACTGGGGTAGAATGCTCGGCAAAATAGTCGTGAGAGTTGTATTTTTGTAGATATCTTTTTAACAAATGCGTCTTTTTTAGAAAGCTCGACGCGAGCATAAATCATAGAATTTGGCTATGATATAAGCACGGGTTTAGTGTCTGTCTTGCGCGGACAACCTCTCGTAGAACGCTTTGAGTGCGTTGACTTTGGTCAACTTTCGGAGCTCCTTTGGTGCTGAAATTGCTCGCACACATTGAGGCATAGTGAATTCAAGTGTACTTTTGGGCAAGTCACAAAATAACAGCTGTTTGGTACATAGCCCTGGACAGTTTGTCTCACGGCGCCACTTTTGAAGGACAGCCTTTTTAATTTAGTGGATATCAATCCATACTGCGATTGACAGACGCAGACTTTGTTTACTTTAACGGCGATACCGGTATACAGAGCTATCCAATGGTGTTTAGGTTTTAACAGTTGGTCCAATGTAAAAAAGTTATGGCTGCTCAAAGTTGGTGTATCACTTATCCCGCCAGTACTATAGAGTTCTCACACGCGGACTTGAAAGTGCAGAAGGCGGCGTAGATGATGCCAAGTGGCGGCACGACGGGGTCAGTGACTCATGCGAGGGTAGCTTCGTGGTGCTGCTTCTGCTGCATCAGGTGCGTTGCGAGTTGCTCGCTAATTCGCCTAATATATGTTTGTTGGTGACAAGCGGCGATACTGATGCTCATCGGAACCAGCAGCGTCGGTGTCCGTGACGCCAGCACAAGCTCTCGCTCTGGTACTGTTTCCGTGCTACTAGGTCGCGGCGATTCTGTTTAGGGAAATGCATGGAGATGGCGGATCAGTGAGTAGGTGTGTGAATGGCATCCGGAAGAATCGGCGCAGGCAGAACGTGGCAATGAATCACCGAGGTCGTTAAAACCGCGTGACAGCAAGATGATGCGGCGGTATCACCACGGCTTGCTGCAGCAGGTCACGAAGGAACAATTAATGGCTACGCTGGTGAGGTCTTCGGGTATAAAGGACCTGTGGAGACGGAAGCTCCGGTCACGTGCGTCTACTTGCTGCTCAAGCCGGGGGCGACGATGGAGTACGCAATCCCAGCAAGCTACAATGTGTTTGTGTATGGCTTATTGTGTATGGGGAAGTGGACGTTCAAGCACACGAGGCGATTACGTTAGAAAAAGAGGAGATGGTGTGCTGCTGACGGCTTCGGAGGAGGACAATCTTGAGGTTGTTGTAACGACGGGAGAACCGCTCAATGAGCCGGTTTTCCAGAACGGTGTCCTCGAGCGAAGAACGCACAAATGGGTTTGAAGATGCACACGGCTGGAGATCCGATATTACACCACGTCGTCGCCATCGCTAGATCGCTTGAGAGGTGGTGGAGAATGACAAAGAAAATTTTTACATGTATTTGGATTTGGAATTTCACATGATAAGAGCGCCGTGCAATCCCATAATTGTCATTTTAAGTTCTTGTCTGGCCGGGAACTCTGTTCGGTTGGCACAATTGCTCTTGCATCTCGTCAGGTCGCCGAGCCCCCATCGTTCTCCAGTCCAATGACAGACTAACTTTTGCCAAACTTGACGTGAAAAGGAGGTGGCTTTCTCCGCGTCGCTGGTCCCGAGCGGTGTCGTCAGGCCGTACGTCTGCACGGGGTTGCCCTTGGCCAGCGGCAGATCCTTGTCCTCCGGGGCGCGACCGCCGGCCTCGAACGTTTTCCTGGCTTGGATCATGGTCACGCGCACGAACTTGACGTACAGCAGGGCGGCGCAGGTCATACAGCTACGGCACGAGACCTTGTTGACACAAATCTCACAACAGACGCCTGACCGCTTTTTATCAAGGGGCTACTATTTGGGCGAGTGAGGTTTTCGTCGGAAACACTGAACCGCTTGAATAACCCGTCTTTTGCCTCTGTACATACGCCACTCGATCGTATACCACTGGTAAACAGATAATTGGGATGTTTATACACGTTTTTAGAATTGCTGTATATACGCCTGTTGCCAGCACTGTTCAAACGGATGTTCGTGCGTGGCATTGCGGTTTTCTACAGCTCACGGGAAACCAAGCAAGCCCGATGCAGATCGCAAGCCACTCTGCAGCGGCCTGGTGGATGCCGTCGATGGCGATGGGGAAAATTTCCCATTTAATGGCAAAGGGACCACTTATCTCGGACCTCGGTGGCTGATTAATTATCTGTGTCTCGTCACTCCGTACCTGCTATCGACGATACTGCACGCTTTTTCTGAAGTTGAGTCATCGGATTTAGACCATTCGAAGGCATCACGGACCTCTTACATCCAATAGTATCCGATACGGCGCGTTTTAGTAGAAACGCAGGACAACTTAATTCAGGGTAGAGCCGACGCGAAATCGGACACAAACCACGCAGACGCTGAGGATAGCCCGATGGCGCCACTTGATCGTCTCGCTTCAGCAATTGATTCCTGTGACAGGAAGTGTCTCCAGCTGACACTTGACACCATGCGGACGTCCAGTCCAGCGTGGCGTGCGCGTCGGTGTGGCATCTGTCGGTCACTGCTGCTTGCGCGTCGAGTGATGGCCCGCTGGTTTGACACAGCGCTGAGCTCTGGGGTCCCCAGGTACATGTATGCGGACTAAAGAAACAGTCACCGAATCAAGGTCTTCCTTCGCTATCGTCGACTGACGAAGAGCTTGTCATGAGCCGGACCAGCCAGCTCTCGAAGCTGCTCTCTGTGGTGCCATCACCGCCTCAAGACTCGACGCGGTTATCCCCGTCGCGATAGTCGGACGAAGACAAGAGAGCAACCAATTTGCTTGAAGCAAACAACCGACATGTCCTTACGTTACGAGCGCACGATCAAAACGGACAAAAACTGATGCATTACACAAACCGTGCTATGCAATCACACACCGAACTATAATAACGAATCACACAAACTGATAGACGAGAACGGTAGAATTGCACAGACAAGACGGGCAAATCACACAGACGACCAGGCATAACCACACACAAATAGGTATACCCACATAAAACATTGTCACACGGTGTAAATCCACAGATCTGAACGAGAAAAGCACAGAGCACTTGAGAGAGCAATTGTAATAAGGTGTGATACATCGATTTATGCTAATGTAGGATCCCAAGTCCTACATTAGCCTAATAAAAGTGTCCATCCAATTTTCACTGAAGTGAAGGGGGTTTTAGTGTGTCGTGACGTGTCTATGGATCTAAGACGCGAAGCGAGCAGTGACAACTAAAGCAGCAGCAGTAACCAGAGTAGTAGTGACCTGTGGACGGGTCGTGACAAGCGGAGAAGCAGGCAAGCAGTAGCGACAAGTGCACCGAGCTAAAGTGAAGAGCAAATCGGCGAGCTGTAGTAACAAGTGGAGTAGCAGTAACAAGTGGAGTAGTGGTGACAAGTGGAGTAGCGGTGACAAGTAGAGAAGCGGTGATGAATGGAGAAGCGGTGACGAGTGGAGTAGCGGTGACGAGTGGAGTAGCAGTGACGAGTGGAGTACTGGTTACGAGTGGAGTAGCGTTGACGAGTGGAGAAGCGGTGACGAGTGGAGTAGCGGTGATGAGTAACAAGATGGTGAAGGTTGTTTACAGCCGGGGGCTTATTTGCACACTTCAATCCGAAGAAGAGCTAGCTGAATTTCAAGACCTGGAGTTTTGTTGTGCGCGCGTTGGACATACTGATCCAGCTCGTGGTTGCAAAGTGTGTGATATCTCCGATCACATAATGGTAGAACGTCGACTTCGGTGTGGAAGCTCCACGTGCAAACTGTATGGTACATGCAAATACTCCTGGAAAATTTGGATTTGTGAAGGATCCAACCGAATTCAAGTTTTTCACAATACAATGGAGCATTCCCGCCACGAATCACTGGAATGCGAAGGGCGGCATAAAGCTACGGTAACTCGTGAAATGAAGAAGTTCATATTACAGCAGGATGAGTGTGCCGTTCCGCCGCAGCTAATTTTGAGTTGCATGCGTCGCTCTGCCGATATCCTTCAGCCTACAAGAGGGTATCCAACCCTTAGTCAAGTATCGAACTGTGCTAAATACTTACGACGGCTTCAGGGTACCAAGAACTCCACTCATGCTGTACAACAACTGGTCCGCCAGAACGCGTTTGACCCAACTGGCGACTTGAATTGGCCATTCTGTTTCGGACATCGCGAAGACGAAAACGGACACGCGCATGTTGGTAAAGGTACTGATGATGACTCCTTCGTTATCGGTGTCACCAGCCTTGCGCTTGTCACTTCAGCTATTGAGTATGCGTCACCGAGCAGGTTTACTCTGTTTCACGCCGATGCGACATTCAAATTGATCGACCTAGGCTACCCTGTCATTACGTGTGGATTCTCAGACTCTTCAAGATCTTACCAACTAGCTGTTATGTTTGTGGTGAGCCGTCGTACTGGAAAAGAGTACGCAATGTGTTTGAGTGCACTCGTCCAAATCATAAAGAGAGCGGTCCATCCGCTATGCTTCACATTGACGCGGTGATGGGGGATGCTGAAGATGCGCAAGTAAATGGGTTTCACCACGTACCAGAATTTGCGAGAGCGACGTACCTTATGTGTTTTTCCACGTTTTGTACAACGTTCGCAAACGGACGCGGCATATGTCCTGGGAACTCCGGAAGGCTGTGATGAATGGTTTTGTACGCATTCATTATGCTGAGAACATGCCTCTTACTACACGAAAAAGGACTCGGTGTTATCGGAGTGGAAAGATATTCCCGAACTATCATTGTTCACGAAGTATTTTTCGGAGCAATGGCTAGAGAGTCGGTATTGGCGTTGGCAAGTGTTTCACACGCCCCAGGGGTATGCAACGACAAACAACCCTTGCGAAATTTTCAATGCAATTTTGAAGAAGTATACCGGCCGTCGACGATACTTCATGCAACGACTGCTTACAGTTGCTATGACCGTAGTTCAAGACTTTCTTACGCAGCACCCCACAACTGAGAACAAAATTCAGCCTCCCACAAACGCAGCGGGTAAAGCTGCAGCGTCAATGATAGCTACCGGAAGAGTAGTCGCGTATGCATCCGACGATCCGCAACTTTGCCGTGTGAAGCAGCTCCCGAAGGACAACGAAAACGAAGTCGACGACGTCGAAGAACTCCGTCTAGCAATTGATGGTCCTTTCAGCGTAGCAACAGATGCAGAAGGATATGAAGAAGACGAGCTTAGCCTTGGCCCAGCATTGTTAGTTAGGGAGCAGCGCGCTCGTGCAGCCCGACTGTACAACAATTTGGTCAGCTGGTCGTTGTGGTACGCGCACATTACGGGTATGCCGGAGGAGGGCTGGATTGTGGACATCAATAAGTGTGTCTGTAGGTGTAAGTTTTACACGAAGTTCAAGACCTGCTGTCATATCATCGTCGGGCGAAAAGCAAAGCGCCTTGGACGGCCTGGAGTTGAAGACAAAACCGAGAAACTGTTTAACAGGCAAGTTCGCAAGTCAGCGAAAAAAACAGCATACGACACCAGCTCAAAGTGACGCGACCAGTGCATTGCCTCTGGCCGAGCCTCTTCACGGGAGGCCACTTGTAGCAACCCGGGCTTTAGATATCCAGTACATATTGTCCCCGGACACGTAGAGAAAGATTCAAATGGAATGACTGTTTGCTGTGTTTACTTGTTACTTATCTATTCAATGTCAATTGTCACTTACCTATTCAATGCCACTTGTCACCTAACTATTCAATGTCACTTGTCACCTAAGTTTTTAATGTCACTTGTCGCCTAAGTTTTTAATGTCACTTGTCACCAAAATTTGGGTTGTTACTGTTGTTAAAACCTGACCGTCTAGAAATCAGCTTCAAACTCACTCTCCTCACTCTCCGCACTCTCCTCACTCTCCGCACCTACCGCGCTACCCACGTAGAACTCACTTGCACCTGATTCACTCTCTTCGCTTTTTCGCTCACCTCATCGTCACCACTGGCACCTGATTCGAACTCTTCCGTTTCCTCGCTGCCTTCGCTGGCACTACCCTCGTCCATGCTACTACCGCTCACCCCATCGTCACTGTCGTCCAGCATGTTCACATCCTGCCCGCCAGCTTCGTTAACTTCCTGAACCCTTGCCTCGGTGCATCGGCGAGAGCGTTTTTCATGAACATTGTTGTGCTTACGGGAAATGTGCTTTGTCAGCGAGTTCGATTTGGCGTACGTCTCCTGGCAGTACGGGCACTTGTGCTCGTGATCCACAGTGCATCTGCGTTTGTGAGCAGCTAATTTCCTGAGCGTGTACTCTGAGCCCATGCACTTGCTGCACCTAAACGTCTTGAACACCACTGCTTCGGTCGCATTCTTCTTTTGGCGGATGCCTTTCACTCGGACGAAGCAATGGAGGCGAATATTCTCCGTGTCATACTTAGTTCCAGCATGAGCGAGATCTCCTCGAAAGAACAGGATGTCCCCTTGATGCAGCGTTAACGTTACACGTTTTGATCATCTCTGCTTGTCCGCCGAGACAGCCAGGGTATACGTGCAGATGCGTATCATCCATGAGCGCGACGAAAATAGACCCCTGAACTAAGATGTGCTTCAACAGCACCCGTGCAGTCTCAAAAGTAGGGAAGTCCTGGTGCACTGCTTGATCACGTCCCCCTGGAAGTGATTTCAGTGCGTGCCGTGAAGTATCTCGCACTTCCCACTTTGGATTAGTTTCTTCCACTAGAGATGACACCACGTCATGATGATGCGCTCTACCGCATCGCCAAGAGGCAATAAGTCAGCTTGAAGCCGATGGGAATCAAGTTTCGAAGAATAGACCTTTCGAAAAATTGGTTGATATTCGAGAGGTTGCACCTCACAAAGCGCATCGGCGCTTAAAATAGAGCTAACGAAGTACCTTTTTACCACGTAGCCCCTTTCCCAAAAATAGCCATCTCCGACATGGTGAAGCCCATTGTAGTCTCAGCAGAAACGGCTGCAAGCGATGAGCGCCTTGTCGGCGAGCTGCGGCGTCTTCCCGGGCTGGTAGCTGTGCGACGTGAGACGCTGGAGGCTGTGCGACTGCTGGAGGCTGCGGCTCGTGGAGTCTTGCTGCAAAAGATGAAGTGGTTGGGCTCGCAGCGTTCACAAGAACTGACTGACCGTGGCCTCATCGGTTGGCCTCGATGACGTCACGGGCTGCAAGGCCGATAGGATTTGAATCTGTGTGATTACCCGTCCTTGGTCTGTGGGTTTACCAATTCGGTCTGTGCGGTTCACCTTATCTCCTGATAGACGCGTGGACAACGGATGTGAAGAACACACAAGGGCTCGCTGCTTCACACAAATTCCGCCCTTTTACGTGAGACCTCATATTTAGCTGTAAGTATTACTGTGCTTTGCACGGGTTTTGCCGCCCGATTTAGCGAGCTAAATCCAGCACCGGTGAGCGCAAATGTGTGCCAAAGAAAGGGGGCGCTCAGTAAAGTAGTGCCTAAAACGCCTAAAGCTGGACTAAGACCTCGAGAAAGGGGAAGGTGCATCTGGATTACTGCCACTTTTGCAGTTTTGTTTGTTTGTGTAGAAGTGGCTGTATTTGCTTTAATCTTCCCAGACTCACTGGTTTCTGTCCTCGATTTATTATAAATCTGCCTCTCTTATCGCCAAAATCAATCACGTTTTGCCAAATTACTTGCAAAGCACAATAAGCAATAGGAGGGCTAAATCGGAGATGCAGAACGATAGTAATTTCACAGTACTGTAACCAGCGACTCCGCTGCTGCGGGATAACCAGACGGCTACTGGTCGGAGATTTAAACAGTGATTCTTGACCCAGCGAGTTGTTCTTGATCTCGCGAGTTCTTCTTGCACAGACTGCGGAAGGCTAAGAACTTCGTGAAGAACAACTCTAGTGCATGTGGCTTTTTTAAACTCCTCCATGTAGTAACTGGTTATATGAAGCTACCAGTGAACGCTTGAGCAGAGTTAAAGCGACGGTAACAGCAACTTGCAATGGAGCGTGCTCTCTACATGTGAACGCTGTGCATTAGTTTAAAAAAGAAACATTATGCATGTGAATGAGCGAGTTCAGTCTAAAAAGCCAACAATGATACCAAGATAATCAGATTGTTCAACATGTAGGTAAAATCAACATGAACGACATAGTCCGTGGCCTAGCACCAGGTATAGCGTTGCTAATTTTTCCATGAGTGCATTGTTATTCATCAGGATTATTTCTAATTATAGTGGTTTCATATTCAGCAGCTTCAAATTCGAATCGAATGACCCATTCTAAATATTCGAAGAGGCTGCACCAACTACACTGCGTTTGCCACAGCAGCAACTACATTCGTCTTGTACAGACAGTATGACTGCAAGATGGACATCATACTAACAATTCATTCAAATTGTGATAAGCACTTCAGCCTGAGCATGCCAGTCTTGCTGTGGATATGTCGATTTCTTGTATTCCTATTTGCATTTTCTGTCTGCAAGTGGCAGTTGTTACTGTGCGTGTTTTTGGCTTGATGTCGGCCTCCTCAACCTTAAGTCAACAATTTCCTGCTCTCGGTCACTGCGGTTGCTCACCGCTCGATCAACCAGCGCACGCCGTGACACAAAATTTGTGTTTTTATTTAATAAATAGTGTTTGTATCACTTACAGTACTATGTGGTACGTTGTTGTAATCATTGAATGGTTACGGTACTACCTGTAGTACTGTAGTAGTACTGAACATTTGGCTGAATACAAACTCCAGTATAACTCAATAGGTCAAGAATAACTCGCTGATCAAGAATAACTCGCTGGTCAAGAATAACTCGCTGGTCAAGAATAACTCGCTGGGTCAAGAATAACTCCGCAAGGTCAAGAATAACTCGTGCCTGTCGGATAATAAAATGTGTACCACACAAACGCTCTCGTTGCTTTGCACAAAATTTAGTGATTTGCCATGCTTACCCTATCCCCTGTTTGTGTGCTGCTAACATGCGTGTCCAAACTTCACTATATACTGGGAATACATCGATAGATATACAGCCCACATGACATTAATTTGACGGTACTGCGTAACCGTAACCTCGGTCAACATTCGGTGAACATTCGAACAGCTTGTAATTGCTAGGATTTAGCACTAAACTTTAGGTTTTAGCTTATATACAATGGGATTGTTTGGGAGATCAAGGAGGCCTGCAAGGTACATGTACGCGTCGAATTAGCACGAGCTATGCTTCCTACCGGTACCCGCAAATACTTTGCATCAGAACTGTGAATTGAACCTGCCGCCAGCGTGATATCCATGAATCACGCGGGCAGCTGTCCTGCGGAAGTTTTACATGAAGTTTGAAAAAAACCTGTGTATTCCCAGCCTAGTCGGAGACGCGTCTAGTTTGTCCATTTTATAATTCCCTCTTACGTTACCAACTTCAGAAAGGAAGCGGTTACCACGCCAAGGTATCCGCTACAAGTCTG
This sequence comes from Phytophthora syringae, assembly GCA_012656105.1. Classification (NCBI taxonomy): domain Eukaryota; phylum Oomycota; class Peronosporomycetes; order Peronosporales; family Peronosporaceae; genus Phytophthora; species Phytophthora syringae. Next base: position 309,025 of record JAAKBD010000070.1, read on the forward strand.
CACAAGTCGCAGGCTTTGCTTGTGCCGGCTATTGCTATTGCTACGGTTCCTCCGCTGTCTCTGCGGCTTTCGCCGCTTTAACTCGGTCGATCGATCCTTCAATTAGCTCCACGTACTCGTCGTCCAGCGAGGACACGCGCGCGAGGGTCATCGCACGCTGTAAAGCACTTCCAGCCTCGCTCCAGCGCTTGTTCGCCATCAGCAGCTGCGAGTAGTTGAAGAGCACGGCGGGGATCTCCTTGTCCAGCGCCGCGAGGTCCGACGCCTCCGTCTTGGACGCCTTTGAGAGCTCTCGCCGGCCGCGGTTCTGGTCGTACGCACCGATGGCCTGCTTGAAATACCTCTCGGCTGTCTTGGCGTGTCCTCGGTCCTCGTAGCACTGCGCGAGTCGGTCCAGCGTCACGATGCGGTTCCGTTCTCGCTTGACCACCTTCAGCTCCCTCGAGTTGTGCTCCAACGCGTCCAAATAGTAGTTCATCGCGGGGGTTCTCGCCCCAGCGACTCGTACTGAGCCGCGATCGAAAACGCCAACTCGAACAAGTGACGATCTACAGCAAAAACTAATGGTGAGTGATGCACGAGCACTGTGTGATTGGAGCAGCGTACCGTGCGGGTTGGTGCTCTTGACGACGTCGTACGCGTGCAGACAATGCTTGAGCGCTTGTTTCGGGTCGCCCTATAATGACACAACACCACCCGATGAGAGACCATCCTAAAACTCAATGATTGACTGTAGCCCACACCTCCTTGGCACTTTGCTCGGCTTGCTGCACCAACCGCTCGACCTGCTTCACTGGTGCATTCTCCCGGTTCTGCAGTAGACACGAATGACCTGTCAGCTTTGACGTGTCAGTGTCGTAATTATCACGGAGCCCTGCTAACCTGGTAGAAGTGGACGCCCGTAGCTCCGGCCGCCACCATAACCGTCAGCAACACGACCTCCTTCCTCAGCCAGCGCTTGAAATCCGCCTTCAGAGCTTCGTCGGGGTTTCTCGCAGCATTGGCGAAGGTGCGCGAGCCCAGAGCGGCAGTGGAGCTGCGTACGTGGCGCAGGAAGAAACGTGTGGCCATGAGCACGTGGTCTCCGATGGGGAATGGACCTTTTGGCCAATGGACAAGAAGTTGTAGCGCTGCACTAACGGTATTTACTGTCGGTTGTCTGCAGTTCTGATGCTGTTTGCTGTCGACTCACTGCGTCGGCTGCTGGACAGGAGCTCGGAGCTTTGTGTACCACGTGGGGGCACTCGAGATACTGGACGAGTTGGAAGCTTCGGATGCAGAGCTCGGGTTCTCTTTATGTGGCGTTGGTGGCCGGGTCATCTTCGAGGCGAGTGACGGAGGTGGAGACACCTTCGCGAACGTCGAGACGATCGGACAAGAGGCATCGACTGTCGCTGGAGCTTTTGAGAACTCGTCGCGGTGTGTCATTTGCACGCTCTTTTGGATGTTGGTAGATTGGATTCGGCCACGCAGTAGTTGGACGGTGGCCTTCAGAGCATCCAGATCCCCACGACGCGATAGCAGTTGCTGGAGCTGGTGCTGTAGTGATCCATTTGCTTCCTGGAGGTGTTGACATTGTGCTCTCAACTGCTGCAGCTGCGACTGCGCTTCCTCCGACCTCCGAATGACACTATGCAGCTCTTGTTCGCGCCTTGCGAGTTTATCAATCTGCAAGCAGAACGAGACACGTAAGTCACTGCATGACGAGGCTGTGAATTGATCTAATACAGCGCACCAGGTAGGATTGTGGCTGGTGGAAGCTTCCTAGCTTGGCTTTCAGCCGAACCACCTCTTTCTGGAGGTTTGAATGATCGTTTGACACCTGGTTGAGCTTCTGTTCCTGCGCGATCGCTTCTCGCTGTGACTTGACGACTCGCTGAGCAAGCAGCACGCTTTGCTGGAACTAAGGCGGAATTAAAATCACACATGACGGACTGTTAGTTCTCGGCTTCACTTCATACTTCCGCAACAACCTACTCGTCTTTTCGTTGTGGTAGGAATCGCCCCGAATGTGGTCATCACTTCTTGTAGCTTCGAACCATCACGACCAGCAGAGTTTGCTTCACGTTCGTCTCTTGCTGCGATCTCCCCGTTTGCACCACAGCTCCATCCAGATCAATCTCAAGCAGCTCATACTCCTTCAGTTTATTTCGCTGTCATTCAGCAACGATAAACCCAGTTAGAAACTAACACACATGACCCATTCATTAGCGGTTTGGCCTTACCTCAACTTCTAGTGCAGCTTCAAGCTGGGTAATGCGCGTTGTCGACGTCGTTTCCAGTCGTGAAAATTCCTCCTTATGTGCTTCCACCTGTGAATTTGAACCATCAGCTTCATCACACAATAAAAACAATATGCTTAACTTACTTTCTGCGACAGCATCTCAACTTCTAGCCTTGCATTGCGGGCATTTGTAGCTTTTTCCTCCAGCGTCAACTTGAGCTGGCTAATCTGTAGTCGCAGTAAAGAAGGTAAGTGTAAGTTTAACGTACAACAAACAATTCGTTTCAATGCGGAGATCACCTCAAAATGCCTCATCTTGAGCTCGTTTCGAGCTGTAGCCAATGCAGTCGTATGCGTACTCTCCATTCTAGTCGTTAAGAGGACCTGTTGTAAACAAATCCACAAACAAAGCCGTTATAATTTTATGGTCTCAGCGGATAGCTTGCCTTCTCATCGAGTGCGGATTGAACGCTAGTCAGCGACCTCAGCGGATAGCTTGCCTTCTCATCGAGTGCGGATTGAACGCTAGTCAGACGCGCTTGCAGCACCTCCACGTGCTTCAACGCGTCATCTCGCGCTTCTTTCAGCAATCGGTTCTCCCGTTCGTACACGACCTGTCCATCACTACGGATCCGCTCGATCTCACGCTTTGATAGCTCCATGAACTTGGTCATTTCATCGTCCATTTTCTTTTCAAAATGCAACCGGGTCTCGTTCTGCAGCTGCACACTCTGGCTGAGGTTCTCGTCGTGTTTATCCTGCAGAGACTTCACTTTGTCTTGCATTTCATGCTGAGATGTACGCAGTATTTTCACCTGCTCCTCAAGTTGTGTTTTAGTATCCTGTAAGAACGTTTTGTCCGCGGTCAGTAGCGCGATCTTCTGGTTCAGATCACTGCTACTGACTGAAGCTTCATCATATGTAGCTTTGAGAGCATCATGTTCATGCTGCAGCACTTGCAAGTCTCTCTTTAGACGCTCGGATTCCTGTTGTAGCCCACGCTGGTCGCTGTAAATTTCTTCGTTACGCCGTTGCTCTTCCTTCATTGCATCGACTTGCTCGACTAGCACCGTGACTTGATTCTCAAGCTCCTGTCTGGTTGCTTCAGATAGCTCCAAATCATGTTGTATCCGTCTTCCTTTTGCGTTAGCGAGACGTTTTACCTGTTCCACCTCATCTGACGCTCCAGCTGCCGCCGCTTTGTCTGCACTGCTACTCTTTTGCAAGGTCTCCACCTCCTGCCGACAGGTTTCCAGCTCGGTTTCGAGTTTTCGCACTTTCGAGTGGATGGACAACTGAATGTACTCGCGAATGGACAAGTCTTCCTCATTTTGACGGGTTAGCTGTGCACAACCAAAAGGACACGTTAGGACAACTGCCTATTCTTCAGCAGACTAAAAGAGTTTAACCTGTTCTGCCAAGGCATCCGAGATCTGTAGAGTGGCAAAGTGGGTCTTCTCCATCTTGAGGCGACTTAACGCAGTCTGAAGCTCAGTCCGAACTTGCTCCAAGCCCTTTTCAGCTCGATTTCGCTCGGTGGTAAGCTCACGCTAACGTTATTCACATACCAACACCAGGAACCACAAGTCAAACCCCGTGCACGCAATGAGTACAGCATTCTGCTCCGCGTACCTCCATGTCAGCTGCCTTGTCCTGCCAACTCGTTCGCTCCTGCTGCAGCGTCTTCTCCAGGTCCGTCTGTGCCTGTACACTCAGTGCCAACTGCGCTCGGATCTTCCCGACTTGAATCTCGTAGAACTTCTTCATTACCGCTTCACTTCCGTCCGCACACGCCGTAGTTGGTTGCTGTGGTATCTGCTGCAACCTATTAGACCTCCCCAACGGCAACCGACCTGGTGACAACCGAGCCAAGTGGTCGTCAAAGTGCGAGAGGCCTCGTCCCGTCGGGATCTGGTCGTAGTGGCCGAAGGAGTGGGGCAGTGACAGGTCACTGGACAGGCCCTCGTCGGCTGAATCTGACGGCAGAGTGAGCGAGCGTTCTCCAACATCACCATATCCCTCCTCTTCCTCTTCTTCTTCATCGTTTGGGTCCTCGATTTCGATCTCCTCGTCCACTGGAGACTCGTCGCTGTCTGCAGCTTCGTTCGCCGCCGGTTCTGGACGTTCCAAAGTGGAATTTGCGCCGTTTCCAGTGGTGCCACTGACCTCAGCGTCGTCAGGACTCAGCACATGTCTGGAGACGCCCAATTGGGCTGCAAGACGTCGGAAGCGCCGGTCTTCGTCGGCCGTCGAAGCTGCTCGCCGCGCCATGTTAGACTACGCCCCTTCAAGATCGAGATATAGAGGGTTTAGTGGTGTGGAACACGTAAAATATGAAACATGAAGAGGTTTTATGGAAATAGATGCGACGAAAGGACGGCAAGTGCGTGGCAAGGTGATGGGCTGCAAGTTCGTTCCCTCTTGGCCCTCTTGGGTTTCTGCTATTTATTGTGAGCAGCCGACGGTGTATTTCCGACTCAATCCAGCGACAGACCAAGGCGCGAAGACCGTCAAGATGAACCGCTACGACAGACCGCCGGTACGCTGCAGAGAGCTCAAGAGGTTGTTGTGCTCATACGTGGACTAACGCTTGCTCTGCAATACTTTCCAGGCAGCAGGCTTGGAGCCTCAGCCTAAGCGAGACACTACGGGGCATTGTCTGACGTTCCCGCAGCGGCCAGGCACTCCAGAAGACGTCCGGCGCTTCCGCAAGTCGTACTTCTCCGAACCAGGCGCTCGCATCGCACACCCCGGGCTGATCAATGATCTTAAGCAGATTGACCCCCTGACCAAGTTCGGAGTAGTTACGACCGGTAGCGAACACGTGCCGGAGATGCTGGTTAGCGGCCCGGGGACGGAGTACCAGCGTATTAACCTCGCCAAGCTCGAGGCCAACTACGCGAGTCACAAGCGAGAGCCGCTCGGCAAGACGTACTCGCGAGGCCACAAACTGCCCGCTCACATGCAGAAGCCCGAGTTTGCTTTTGGAATGCGCGGGACATTCTGCGAGTCGGCAAAGGAGCTGCTGTATCCGTCGACGTCCGCTAGATTAATGAATAGTCAGGAGGATGAAGCACTTTACAGGCGTTCGCACGGGTCTGTCGCCCCAGGAGAGCGAAAGGATCGCAACTACCGATGGGAAGCAGCAAAAATTGACCCGGCCAAGTTCCGCTTCGGCGTCAGACCTGTTGCTGGCACTGGCTGCGAAGTGGCTGTGGTCTTGAACCCGGAAATGAATGAGGCCGTCGTGCCTCCTGCGGTCGCACCTGGACATCTCGAGGATCGACGGACACTCTACGACCACCTCGGAAAGCCGAGGCATCTGGGCGCAGCAGACACAGACAACTTGCCAAGCAACCACGTCTTCGGCATTGCCACTCAGGACAGCGATTCAGCGTGGCATTGTATCCAGGGAGAGTACTCACGAGAAGAGCAGCAGCCCGATCCGGACTTGGGTCGAGCAGTAAACCACGGCTGGAGAAATGCCACAGCAGATTCGCGATTGTTCGGGGTGCCTACCATTCGGAGCGACATCCCCGCCCCAGCACGTCGGTCAGTCGCAGACGGCCAAAACTACGGAGATGATGTCAACGCGCAAGCACTGCTGTATCCTGAGCAATTTGCCTCTAGTGGTGTGACGAATGCCGAGTTCGCAGAGTCTCGGGACCCCAAATACTTGAGAAATCTGTTCGAGAAGATCGGTCACGCAGTTCCCGACGAAGACTTTGCATTGATCTGGAAGCAGGCTACACAGAGTTTGAGGTACACACCAGCGGGCTACGCAAGCATCGCCGACTATCGCGACGCACTCAACGACTTTCTCGAGGCGCAGGGAAGAGGCCCGGCAGCTCTACAACAATGGCAAAGTCGCATGCAGGGCCAGTAGAGCATACCATCTCGCGTTTCCAAAATACTCACTTCCATTACTCGGTACCATTGCTCACCTTTGCTCCATGAGCTCTTCAGCTTGTTCGCAGGTCCATCGGAGGCGGGGCCGCTGCCGGGCCAAGATCTCCGCAAATCGTGTTGACGCACGCCCAGTTGCCTTCAAAGTCGCTCTTCCACATACGCACTGTACCGTCATCACCCGACGACGCCAACATGGTTCCCGTAACATTCCACTCAACCCGCCAGACCTCCGAGTCGTGGTGGTGTTTGCGTGCCACCTCCTCCACGTCCGCCTGCAAGTGGTCATCCTCCTGGATCGTGAGTCTCCAGATGCGCACCGTGCGGTCCTTACTCGCCGTAGCCAGCAAGTGCGACGACCGCCCCATGTTCGGCGCCCAGCACACGTCGTGGATCGCGTCCGCGTGACCCGCGAGCTCCGCCACAACCTGCCACCTGCGGTACGCGTTGTTGTAGCCCCAGACTTTGGCCACGTCGCTATTGCCGCCCACCACAATCATCGGTACGTCAAACCGCGACTTGTTCCACGACACGCACGTAGCTCCATCCTTGTCGGCCAGAAACTCCTCCTGCAGCGGCCAGTGCGACAGGTTCATCACGTCAATAGCCTCGTACATACGCACAAACCCATCCTCAGACGCCGTGGCCTGCAGCAATAGCAATAACCTATCAGTCTCCATACAATAACCTATTAAACCTCAGCATTTAACCCGTACGAGTCGCAGTCCCAAGTGTCTTGGAGCGAACTTGACGTCATGCACCGAGTCTCGCGCGTCAACAAGCTGCGCCTGATTACGCCACCCTTCCTTGGTGCCAGCTCTGGTGGTGGCGCCATTGGCAGCGTCTCCTGTTAAGTTGCTGTCATTGAGGTACATGCCTTGGTCCTCCCAGATGGAAACGGTGCGGTCGAAGCTGCAGGAAGCCAAGATCTGGCCGAATTCTGGGTGCGCCCACTCCACCTTCCACACGCTGGCTTGGTGGGCGTTCCACTCGTACTCGAGCCGCCATTCCTGGCCGTTCTCCTCCCAGATTTTGATCTTGCGGTCCGAGCTGCACGTGGCCAGGCGCTTGCCGTAGAAATCGAAGCTCATGTCGTGGATGAAGTCCGAGTGCTGCGACGGGAACCGCCGGAAGATTTTCTGCAGGGAGGGAGAGAGGGGAGTTAGTGATGGAGAGGGAAGGGAGGACGCGGTGGCGGACTGTACCATGGCGTTCATCTTTGGGCTCAATTGGAAATGGAATTGGGAATGCTTATATAAGGGTGGGTTGACAAAGCTTATATAGGGGTGGGCTGACAACTCCGATTTAGGGATGACATAAAATGGTGCACGCTATAGAATCTAGAGTCTAGAGTGCATCATTGTACCATTTATGTCATTCCTAAATCTAGAGTTAGAAGTCATTTAGGATTTTGCTGGGGCTACCTCGACTGCCCCCGGCAATGGAATAACTCGCAACTGTACACGCTTTGGAGTGTGCCGGTAGCACGCCAGAAGTCCACCATTATCATTGTCGAAGAAGTCGTTTCTATCAATGTGAACCGTTTTAGTTGTAGTCTACAACTACATGTAGAGCTAAATGTTGACATAAAATTGGACAACTAATACCCCCACGGCCATCACGAGGTGTTTTCAAGCTAATGCTTGATGGAATCATCGTGCCAGCAAGCCCTGATGACACAACAGTGGTGTTTGACACTGATCGCAAAGTAAAGTCCTAGAATGTTTCTTTGCGACTAGGAGGCCTGGCGAAACTATCAATGGCAAGGTGCGGTCGTTTCCTCGGCGGTGAAATGGCTGTTGGTGCCATTCGCGAAAATTTCTCCGACCATCTCACATCAATCTTCGCCACTTTGCTGTCAAAGAAGCGTAGCTTAGTGATGGGGGACCCTGGAATTGAAGCGTGCAGTGTCACCATTGGGGAGGATGTCGGTGAGAAGAGGGACGATCGGTTGGAGAGTCAAGAATGCGTTGCGAATGGAGAAAATGAGGAACAAGGCGAAGACGAGTCTCAGGGAGTGAAGACGGTCGATAGCCACGGAAGTTGCAATTCACTATCGATGCCATTTGATCAAGTCTTTTGTCTCTCAAACTGGACATGGAGGTACTACCGGTTGCTATTGAACGAGTTGTCATGACGCTGTACTTCTGCATCTTGGTGGGCTTCATGTTGTCTATGGGAACACCGACCAAGAGAATGTATAACCAGGCAAGCGCAGTAGCGAACGTGTTGGCACCTGAAAAGGACAGCATTCCCCATTACGATGTGAATGTCCAGTTTCGTGATCTCAACACTGTGGATGATATCTACACCTGGATCTCGGACACGTTTATTCCATCCGTATTTGTCGCGACAGATTTCAACGGGAATATTTTGCCGGAAGACCAGCGGGGTCGAGTGGACCATTTCAACAAGGTGCTAGGCGGCGTGATTTTGAAATGACCCCTGGGAATTTACATCTTGTGACGATGACTATTACTACCCGGGCATTTACGGCAACTGCACGGACACTGAGAGCGATACGGAAAATCGAGTGACATCGTTTTTAGAAATCGGACTAAGTCCCACAGATGCCGCAGCAACAATTGCTGATTTTAAAAGTTCTGGGATGTGGGTGAACGATTTTACGAAGCAGCTCCTCGTTAAAGTTGTCACCTATAACGCTGACATTGGGGATATGGGGGATACTTTACTGTCACCAGACTCCAAGCTCATTTTGCTGAATCTGGAGAACTGGAGCTTGGGGCTACTACGGTTTCCATTCCGGACTTCAAAGGAAGCCTGTCATTCTACGTGATATTTGGTGCCGGAGTCGGCTGCGTGGTAGCAGGTCGGTTCTTGTGGAAATCGGAGAAAATCACCGTACAATCATCTTTGATTTTATCTACGCCAAAACAATTTCTATGGGCGGCGATACACCTTTGCGTCAAATTTGGTGCGATTCTTGGATTCGTGATTCCGTGGATACGCATTACTCTAACTGATTTCAGCGCTACAATCGAAACTATAACAGATAGCATGTCGAAGGGCACACAGGGAAGACTTGACGCAATTGATGCTATTATTCAAGACCTCGATACTGCTGCTCAGTGGATGGAGGCGCTGAGCGTTCTTGGTGCCTTAGCCATCGCGCAGCTGGGTCTGTACTGTATTCGCCAGTTGCGCTTTCATCCGCAGCTAAACGTCTTCGCTCGAACTGTTGTCAGAGCCCTCAAGCAGTTCCGAAACTTTTTCGTCGTGTTCATCATCATTTTTCTGACATTCGCGTTCTCGGGTAATGTTCTCTTCGGGCACCGCGTGCACCAATTCTCAACGGGATACTATTCTATGCAGACGTGCATCAACATGTTGTTTGGTGAGTTTGACTACGATAACATCAACAAAATCCGCGGATCAGGGTTTTTTTCTGGGGCTATATGATTGTGGTCAGTCTCATCCTTCTCAACATGATGCTGGCAATTGTCATGGGAACTTACAAGGAGATGAGCAAAGAAGGATATCAAGGAGAAGTCAGCGTTTTACTAATGGACCGTCTTTCAAAGCTACATCAAAATCGTGCAGCTCTTGATGAGAAACATCCATCCCGAACCAAGCCGAGAGAAGACGAGAAAGCTGCTCTGGCGGATTTTGAAACGTATGAACTGGATCTGCGCAAACTCGACCACGACGCTGTAGTAAAGTACGGGAAAATCCGACCGCTGATTCTTCGCTATCTCCTTAGTAAGAAATGGAAAAGATGTGCGACCTTGAAAGCGGCGATGACTCAGCCGTGGCCAAAGTGCTGCTCACGCCTTGCATGCTAAGGCAGCTGCTTCCGGCAGCAGATATCACGGACTCCGAGATGCATGCAACCTTCCAATTTCTTCATGACGGGTTAAAAGTCTACAAAGCTGTTGTGAAGCACCCGGAGACAACAAGTACTCATGAAACCAATGACCAGACATTTATGGGTAACTCCGACAGTCCCTCTAGACCAAGCCTCACGCCTCAAGACATTGACATCCAACGGGTTGCACTGAATGATCTTCAAGGCGAAGTGAAGGTCGCAGAATCTCAAATTGAGGATTGCAACGTGGCCGTCGAGCAGAACCATCCGAACACGCAAGAGCATTTTGTGCCTTTGCAATCGATCAGCAAACTTCCGGAAGAAGTCGCAGCACTGCACGCTCGTGTAGCTGGGATTGAGCAGAAGCTGGATCAACTGCTACAAGCCGTCTTATCCGGTCGTTGACGATAAACCACCCTAAGATCATGCATGATAAACTGCTGGCCTTTCATACATACTACCACAAACAAAACTCTTGATATTCTTGGTTTGAAAAAGTAAAAGTGCTCAATGTTACGTTGATGTCGCGTCACGGATACCTGCCCGTACAATAAAGTGAAAAAGGTAGTCCACGTGGTCATCACTGATGACTCATCAGTGATGACCACGATGACTCATCAGTGATGACCACGTGGACTACCTTTTTCACTTTATTGTACGGGCAGGTATCCGTGACGCGACATCATCAGTGATGACCACGTGGACTACCTTTTTATGACTCATCAGGCTCACAAACTTTTCCTTTCTTGATGAAAGCAGTTGCAGCAAGCAAAGCATTAGCAGAGGAATCTCTGCAGGAAATGGTCATGGCGCTACGTGATGGGGACCAGTAGTCTCCTGTTTTAATCATTTTGGCCTCATCAATGCTGCATTTGACTGACGATGACGATGCCCGCACGTAGTCAGTGTGGTTGGTGGTTGAAGGCATCGATTCAAGCAAAGCAACGGTGACGGATAAAGTCCGACAGAGGATTGGATCGATCGGAATCGCTGCAAGAATGCCAATCCACATACGCTCTTTCTGGTACGCGTCGTGTTATTATTTGTGCTTGTACAATTCCAGCGACTTGGGGTCATCCTTTCGGTTCAAATATCGCATCCGAACGAGACTTTAGCCAAGCGCTCGAGCGCATCAAAATAGTTGCGGAACGGAATTGCCAGCACTGCAATGATCTTGGTTATGAAATGAGCGCTAGGCATCGCTGACCTGCAGCAACATGTCAACTCAAACCACAGTTTTCATCCATCCTTCTCTTGCAAAAACGCTGCCGTAACAAAACGACACCGTGCTTGATCCTTGGAAAGCAACACGCACTAACGGAAAAGAACACACACACAAAGACGTCGGCGAGTTCCAGCAAACGTAAAAGTTCTGCATAATACCCCAGTGTTGCGGTCATAACGATTGTGGTGGCTGTGCTGACGAGGACCTCGACCGCGGAGGTGGCGGCGCGACGACGACGACCTCGACGTCATTTCCTCCGCTCTGCACCTTTTTCTGCTGCTGCTGCCTCTTCATCTGCAACATGCGTTCGCGGATGCTGGATTTGGCGTTGCCGGGCTTGGCAGCCTTGCGGATCTCCGACGCCTTGAGCGCGTCCAGCTGCGCGCTGCCGCTAAGTTTCTCCTTGACCATCGCCACGAACTCGTCGTTCTAAAGTGTCACAAAAAGTCAACACCACAAAGCGTAAGCGTTTCAAGCACGAATAATAACAGCAAACACCAGTCCGTACCCCAATGACTCGGCGTGTGTGTTGACAGCAGCGACGCGTGGCCGCCTTGCACTCGACCACTTTGCAGTTCAAAAAGGCCGCCATCTCGTCCACAAACGAACCGCGCGCGCGCACAAACGTACGTAGCTCTTCATGGTCCATGCGGACGATGCACTTGGTCACGTACAGTCCCGCCTACCAAAAAGAGCAGTCAGAACACGAGCCACAAATCTCCAGCATCCTCCTTTTCCACGTACCACACTCACGATCTGCGCGTTCTTGTCCGTCATGCTCGTACCTAACAGCGGCCGCAGCATTGCGTCGTACACATTCGCGTCCAGCGCCGTGTCCAGCACTTGTCTCGCCAAATCCCTCAGAAACTGCTTCTCAGAGCACGCGCGGCTTAACAACACGGGCACAATCTCGTCCAAATATGCAGCGGTCTCTTCCTCAACCCTAGCAGAAGCTCCTGCACACACAGCAGCGCGTTGCGCGCCACGGCGGAGCGCAAACTGTTGGCAGCAGGCAACACGAGCTTCTGCAGCGCTCCTTGGTCCCTAAAAACAAAAAAACAACAGCAAAAATGCTCTGTAAGTGTCTCGTCCCTCTTCGTCCCTCGTTTAGAACAGCCCTACAGCTGCCGTTTTGCCTGTTGCAAATGGTGCGAGGCGAATCGCCGCAGCGCGTCGAGCGCTGCGAACTCGCGCCCCACGCGTCGTCCTCGCGCTTCGTCTCGCGCAGCAGCTGGTCCAGCACTTGCTCTTCAACTGCAACATCTTCACACGGCTGCAGCTCGTCTTGTGTCCTGACTGTCACGACGAACAACTGGCCCTCGGGGGCTCCAGCCAACGGAGCTTTGGCGTCTTCGGCCGAGGAGCGTCGGCGCTTGGTTTCCACGGGCGCAGGAGACGGCGGATCGTTCTCGTCGCGCACCTGGCTGCGCTTGCGCGTGGGGGTGGGACGGGGTGACGCGGGGGCCATGACGCAGCGCCGCAGAGCCGCGCACAGCAGGTAGACGAGCGTCGCCAGGGCTTCCAAGCAGACCGGACGGTCGAAAAAGTGCTGACTAGAATGTAACATGAAAGGGATCGGAAATGACAGGGACTGCGATATTGCATATGCTGTTGGATAGGCTGTTCACTGTCCATGTGGACAGAAGGAGGACAATTCTTGAAAATCGTACTTATACGGGGCGGAGACCGTTTGACAAAGGGAGATGACGCTGGAATCGCACGTGTTCGCGGCGGCGTTGGGCGCGTTGGTGCCGTGTTTCCTGCTGCTCGTGCAATTCGAGAAGCTGTGGGCGCGTGAGCTGCCTCCGCAGTGCAGCGGTGTGCTGGACAGCGTCTTGTGGCTGTCGGCTGACGTCATTGCGCCGCATTTGGAGTGTCTGGGGTGGCGGGGCGCGCGCTGTACGTCGAGTTCTACGCCTTCGACCTGCTGCTCTTCCCGCTCGTGTACGCGACGGCGCTGCTCGGGGTTCTGCGTCGGCTGTGGCCGGAGCGCCGACTGTTGTGGACGCTGCCGGTGATGGCGGCCACGTGCGACGTGGCCGAGAATGTGTCCATGTTGAAGCTGCTGCGACTGTTCCCGACCCGCTGGGAGACGCTGGAGGACGTCGTGAGCGTCCTCACCCGCACCAAGTGGGTCGCGGTGCTCTCGGCACTCATCTTCGTGCTGCTGGGGGCGATCAAGTGGACGCTACATCGAGTGTCCACCACCACCTACAACAAGAAAAAGGACGAGTGAGGACGAGAAGGACCTTTTTCAGACGAGAGAATGTCCATAGTGGTTGGAGCTTTTGAGTCATCAATGATCGTTTGTCGTTACAACCACAGCGAAACTCCCCGCCTCATTGCAACTTCCGACAGCATTTGAGCCTTCTACCTCGCTACCAACATGAAGACGTTAGTAGTGGACAGCATGACACCTGCTGCAGCGAAGGACACTTTGCAAGCCAAGATGGACGCAACGTCTTCCTGTGGACTGGAAATCCCACTACAAGCAGCGTACGACTCGTTGTGCCACGACCGCGAGATCGTTCGCGCCGTGTGGCGCATTCCCGTGCCGATTCTCTACTTCTGCGCCTTCGTGGCGATGCTCTTCACGCACATTCCGGCGGCCAGCATGTACGAGAAGGGGTTTGCAGTGTCGTCGGCACTTGCCACTTCGGGTAGCGACACCGTCACGTCGGACTCGACCCTGAAATTCGCCAACATCGGCGACATCTCGGACGTGTTCGAGTGGCTAACGGACACTTTTGTGCCGTCCGTCTTCGTGACGCAGGACTACAACGGCAACTTGCTCACTCAGGACCGATGGGGACGCGTTGCCATGTTCAACAAAGTGCTGGGCGCCGTCACCTTCCAAGTCACGCGCAAGACGCCGTACGCTTGCGATACCCAGCCGTTCCTCGCCAACTTGTATCCAAACTGCTTCGACGCCGCCAATACCACGACCGAGCAGCGGATGATCAGCTTCGACACGAACGCCACGGAAGCTGCGGGCAAGATCAACGCCCTGAAAAAGCAAGGCGACTGGCTCGACTTCTCCACTCAAGAGCTGTTGATCACTGTCGTCACGTACAATGGCGAGCTGCAGGAGTACGCGGTCACGGAGATGCAGCTCGCTTTCGACGCGGGCGGCTCGGTTCAAGCGAGTTCGTCGACCACACCCGCGCTCTCGAACCCGTACAAAGCACAGATCGCGATTGCAGCCGACCTTGTCGTCTTGGTTTTCTTCCTGCTAGCAGTTGCTATGCAGCTCCACAGAGTCTACCGCCACCGCCATACAGGCATAAGAAACCTGGTCTGTGGCGATGTCTGGGTCTTCATCGAGCACGGGTCCACCGTGGCGGTGGTCGTATTCTACGTCGTGTGGTCCTCCATTGTCATGCTCATGTTCAAGAAGGAATTCCGCAACAACCTGGCGTCGCTCGTGCTGAGCGGCAAGAACTGGGCGGACGACGAAGCGCGAGCTCGTCTCATAGCTGTCATTGATATGCTGAAAGATGTAGCGAAGCTCACCGTGGCGCTGCGTCTCATTGCCACCCTCGCGATTTTCCTGCTGAGTCTGCGGATCCTCAAACGATTCCGCTTTCATCCACGTCTGAGTATTCTCACGCGCACTGTGGCGACCGCACTGCACCAGTTCGGCGCCTTCTTCGTGGTCTTCATCGTCCTCTTCGTCACGTTCGCAGTATCCGGCACCATTCTCTTCGGCGATCGCGTCCAGGAGTTTTCATCCTTGCAGACTGCGATGGAATCGTGCATCAATATGCTCTTCGGGAACTTCGACTACGACAGTATTCAGGGTTGTACGCTCCAGTCTGCATGATCTACTACTGGGGCTACATGACGGTCGTGAGCCTCGTGCTGCTGAATATGATGCTCGCGATTGTCTTGGATGCGTACGCTGAAGTGAGCAGTGCGAGCTACACAACGCAGCACAACTTGGCCATGTCTAGGATTGCAGAGAATATGGCGTGGAGAGCGATGCTGTGGGTGAGCGATCTAGTGCGACGCAGGAATCGGAGCACGAAAGACGTCTCGACTGGGCCTCGTGTTGCTCAAGCGACAGGCTTTTCGGCATTCAACGCCGACAACTTGGGTCGATCAGACGTGGTTTTCCGCGGTCGAGTCCGGCCGTGTCTTCTTGAGCGCGTACTAAGAGCTTTGCTTGAGCAACAGGAAGCAAACCCGGCGCTGCTCACGTCTCGAATGCTGATGGAGATGTTTCCTTCCGCGAGCATACACGAAAGTGAAGCCCGTGCTACACTTCAGCATATTGTGGACGGGTTTGCTGCCGGTGGTCCAAGCTCAACGAAAGCGAAGGACTCGAATAGCGAGCAGCAGAAGTCCCTCGATGGGTATGATCCTGATGTGAACGCGCTCGATCATTTGAGCGACGATGACGAAAGTGGAGCGATAGTTCATCCAGTTGCAGTAAAATCAGCCCGAACTAAAGCCACGGAGAGTACGGAGATGCAGAGAATGGCTGCTCAGCTTTCTGCGCTTGGGCAGAAGCTCGATCGTTTGCTCGAACAGAAATCGTGATTGTCAATATCCACCACATGTCATTCTCTGCGCAGTGTTAGGAGTTCTCTTCATTAACTTCCTCATCGGTATCCACTTCAGGTGCAATGTACTTCGCTCGGGCGTCCAGCAAACTCTTGAATCTCGCGTACAATCTCGAGACGCGCCGCTTTTCGGCTCGCTCCGGGTCGAAAAACGATGCCAGGTCAACTTCGTTTTGAGGTCCTTTGGCTATCACAGAGCTTCCTCTACGCCTCGACGTTCGTGCTGAGAGGGTTGACAGTCTTCGTTTTGGGGTGGGCTCTGCTTTAACTGCAACTCGATTCGATTCTGCTACCGGTGACGCTGTGGTGGCGAGTACAGACGCACAGAAAGCAGCTCGCTGTAGTTTTTGTCGAAAAAGCTGTCGCCTTACCACTGGGTCGTTCGGTGTTGCAGCTGGTGGCTTTGCAACGTACACATGTACACGTTCGATATGCAGAATGGCGCGACCTTCACATTGAATACGAACAAACCGACCTCGAGACGTATGAGGAGCTAGCCACTCGATCGGAGGACCCATTTTCTCCGTGACGCATAATGAACTCACACAACTCGCGACAATGTCGGCGCAGTCGCGGCCCACTCCCGTTTTCATCGAGATGCTGAGGTGGAGAGGATAAACTCCCGGCGTATTTGCTGCTAAACCCTTTGCAGCAGCGTACAAGTGGTTCACCTCGTCGCGGAGATAAACTTTGACAGAATGCACCTCCACGTAGTTGGCCAGGTCGATCTCCCACCAAGGCTGGAACTCTTCCTTGGTGTGAGCGGAGTGGTTTGTGTCCGGGTCCAACGCATTTTGTGCTTTCAGACTGAAGACGGTTGAGGATTGTCGAACTCGCTTGTTGACTGCAATGTCCTGCAAGTTGTTGTCTTCTGCTCGAGGTGGCGGTTGTTGGTGCCAGCGATACAGGATCGAGTCGTGAATCATCCGTGCGATGTCAGCGTCTTTGTCATTGACACTATCAACGATTATCGAGTTCATACTTGACTTGCTGTTTTCCTCGAATAACAAGATCTCTTGACACAAGACACACACGTTGGCTGTGCCGTACAGCGCTGAAGCCGCGGTATACTTCTTGGAGTCCTGAATGACTCCCCATTTGCGACGGAGATCATAGATACGCTTCATGACGACGACACCCGGAAGACTGACACGCATGAACCTTCGTTCACACAAAGCACAAGGTGCTCGTGTAGGTGCCCACGCTTTAGAATGATCAGGCTGTCTGCTAGAAAATGGAGTAGCTTTTGCCGCTCTTTTCGATGATAAATAGCAGGGCGACGATGCTGGTCGTGGCTTTGATCGTGAGTTGTCGTTCTTGGCAGAATCATTGCTTTTATCCAGTTCAGCCGTTGATTGATTTGTGGGAGGAGAGTCGGCCGCTTTCTCAAAGTGCAGCAATTTGCCTCCGTAGTTCATCGTAACCCAGCCAGAGCTTGGATGTGTCGCATTAGCTGGACGCTTTTGCGATTGCTTAGAGCTCAACACTCTTGATGTTGCATCAGTTGAGGCTTCTGGATGTGAACTGCTTGGTTTTTGTGTCTGGAGTGCGGCTTTGGTGAGATTCGGCGAAGTTTCACAACGCTTCATCAAACTTTTATCGACCGACTTGATCCCCCACCTTGCTGCTTGATGCACAGCTGAGAGATTTCCAGGTTCTTTCGTCATTATCACCGGAACCGAAGAGACCGGAGAACCATCAGCTTCAGCTCGTAAAAGTGCTTCCTCGACGTTTGCAGCAATCATTTCCACAAGAAACGGAGACGCATAGTCAATTTCTTCATCTCCATGTCCAATGTCAGCCTCGTCACTAAACACCGGCCCCATATCGCGAGTTCCCAAGAGCTGTACGCCAAAACACTTATTGACCGCTTGAAAGACTCCAAACCTCCCTCGATATTCGTTCAGAAGGGATTTTTCATATCCAGTGCTTCATTGAGCTGTGTGTGGTGCATCAGTTGAATTTCGTGTGCAAATTGTGAAAACAACGGGTCCAGTTGCTGCGATGAAGCCGATGGCAAATGTGGCATTCGAAGCTTGAGCAGACTATTGCAGAAGTAGATGGCGATATCTGTAAAACAGAGAAAAGGTACTATGATCAGTACATCTCAAAAAAGCAGACTGTTCTGCTAAACAAACCTGGATTCGCATCAAGTCGGTTGATTGCCAACTCGCACTGAAAGTAGATGGCTGTCCACCGAATCTCGTATGCTTGTAGACACCATTTCATCTGCTGACAAAACCTGAAAGCACGCAGAAAACCATCAGCTTTAATCTTATCTACAGGTTTTGCTGTTGAAACAAACACAACATGGAGCTGTACCTGCTTTCTGGTAGGTAAGATTGCAAGTTGTTTGCCTCTCGAACGAGCGTTAGCGCTCGTCGTGCAAACACAGATCCGATTCGAGAAAGGCGTTCTGGTCTCATTTCTCTTAGAGCCAACTATCAAAACAACTTCCAGTCAGAAACCGTGACGTAAAAAATACTTTCAGGATAAACGTACACCAGTGATATGAGTCGATAGTCGGTGACAAGAGCTCATGCGCGCCAACACAGTGGTGTCTCTTGCGGTCGCTTCGAAGAATGTCCGAATTGACCTCGTCACCGGATCGTTCGACTCCATGGTATCCTTCACTTGGCCGGAGTACCAGCTCGCCCAACGGAAAAAGCTTTCAGCACTTTGCCACGACATTTCAGCATGTTGCAGTGTTGGCCAACTCGCCACTGTTAACAATTCACCGCCTTGTCGAGCCTGACTTTCGGCGTGGATTGCGTGTAATTGACCCATCGTGCAGAGCACAAGCACAAGCTCAAGTGGAATGGTGAATTGAGCACATTGAAGTTTCCCAACCAACCGATCAGAGAGCAGATCCAGCCCACCAAAACCGTAGAACAAGGCCGGAAAAGTAGTGAGGAAGTATGGCAGTGTCTTGCTGTTGGAATGCCTCGAGTGATAGTGCTGAATAGACAGCACGAGCGGAAGGTATTCGTCGAAAAGCTCCAGTATATCCCAGTACACCGCTGGGTTGTCAGACCGCGCTGAATGCGAGTTTATAGGCAATTCTTTCAGTTTGAGTCGTATCTGTAAGTCAAAAGCACGACAACCACGTGAGTGTATTGGACATTGGCTCAAGCATCGAGGACAGTCGTTCGTACCTGCATACGGAGATCTGTGAATCTGCTGGAGTCGAAGTAAAGTTCACTGATCCGTTTCTAAGGCCAACAGACAATGTGAATCATGAGCATTCGAGCACGTACACGTTGCTAATAGAAGTATGACATGTACGTACCTCTTGCTCTGCCTCATCTTGCGACAGCAAGTGATACGATGGGAGACTGCCACACCATAGCTGCGAATGCATCCACTTGGACGACACCATGCCACGTCATGAAGTGGACGAACTTGCGAGGTCAATTCGAACCGCAGACCTGCGCGAAGAACCAGAAATACTCAGCATCCTCATCAGATCCATGCATGTATTTTTGTGGCAACAACTCCAGCAGTGTGACCGCCATCTAATTATCGCTGACGACACACGCTTCGAGACCCGCCTGCAGCTCGCTCTTGCGCAGGTGGAGGCCGATGAAAACCACCTGCGTAACGCGGTTTTCCTTGCCTTGCAGCTCGTCAGCCCACTGCTCATCTGACGCGTACACTTCAAACAGCTCGTGCACCGCCTGCAGGATGAACTTGTTAGGCTCTCCTGCAATTGCGACAACACCCTTGACGCGGAAGAGCTTCTGTTGCTTGGCATCCTCCTCTGCCTCTTCGTCCTGCTCCCACAGCAGTTCTCCCAGCCACCTCTCGAGTTTGTCCTGGTCCAGCGGGCCGTCTCGGATCCTCACGCACGTGGTCTGCATGCCGCCCGTGTGCGTCGTATGATCATGATCGTCACTACAGCTCTCGTGCTCGTCCTCTTTCCCAGAGTCCAGCAGTTCGTGCAGCTCCTTCTCCACCTGCTCCGCTCTGTTGGTCGTGAAGCTCCTGATATCCAAAATGTCGTCCAAGTCCACTCTCGACCTCTCCGTCCATCGCACACTAGCGACCCCATTAACCTGGTTCACCCTCCTCTCAATCTCCTCCCTCCTCTCTCTTTCCGGGACCAGATCGCCCTTGTTCAGCAGGATCCGGTCCGCGTACGCCAGCTGCGCCGCCGCCTCCCTCTGCGTGTCCTTGTGCTGCAAGTGGAAGGCCAGCCGCGGCGCGTCCACGAGCGTGACGATGCCGTCCAGGAAGATGCGGCCCTCCAGCTCGTCGTCCACCCAGAAGATGCTGGCCACCTTGCCCGGGTCCGCCATGCCCGTCGTCTCCACGAGGATGTAGTCGAAGCGGTCGCGGCGCTCCAGCAGCTTCTCCAGCGTGTTCACCAGGTCGCTGCGCACGGAGCAGCACACGCAGCCGTTGCTGAGCTCGTAGAAGCCGTCCATCACCTCTCCGTCCTTGCCGTCCTTGGCCACGAGGCTCTCCACGCCCACCTCCTCGCCGAACTCGTTCTCGATCACGGCGATGCGCTTGCCGTGGTTGGCCGAGAGGATGAACTTGAGCAGCGTCGTCTTGCCCGCGCCCAGGAAGCCAGAGAGGATCGTCACGGGGATCATTGGCGGCGCGGCGGCTTCCAGCGCAGGCGCGTCATCCAGCAGCTCCATTTCGGTGGTCGACTACGTCAGCGGAAATTCAGGAATGACGGATGGGAGGACCATGTTGGATGAGAGGGAGTCGGAAATAGCCGGATGTTTTAGGGGGAAGCGGGATTGGCGAAAAAGATTCTGCGGGAACGTAAACGCACGTACCTAGTTTCGTGTGCGCCACGTCACGGAACGAAAATCGAAAAGCTCCACAGACGCACAAAAGGGAGCAGGCGGTCGGATCGCTTTTGGACGAAAGATGGTCAAGAAAGTCGGTACGCGAGTGGCTGCAAAAGACGGTGTACCCAATCTGGTTTCTCTCTGCTGTTGACTGACTGGCGGGCGCATTCGCTGTGTGCGTTGCAGGCAAGTACGAGATCGGCAAGACGCTGGGCGAAGGAACCTTCGGCAAGTGAGTGACTGTGTACTGTAGTTATCATCATGTAGAGGGGGAACTGAGATGGGTACATGCATTATCACAGGGTCAAGTATGCGGTGAACACGGAGACGGACGAGCGCGTGGCCATCAAAGTGCTGGACAAGGAGAAGATCCAGAAGCAGAACATGGGCGCGCAGATCAAGAAGGAGATTTCCATTATGAAGATGGTGCGCCACAAGCACGTGGTGGTGCTGCGGGAGGTGTTGGCCAGTCGCACCAAGGTGGGGGCAAAGAAGTTTAGGAGTTTATCTGGATTTTTGACACTGACGGAGGGATTTTGGATCTTTTTCCACTTTTTGACGGGCAGATCTTCATCGTGTTGGAGCTCATCACGGGCGGAGAACTCTTCGACAAGATCGTGAGCGAAGGAAGGCACGTGGGCAATTAGAAATGGTGGGCAGACACAGATGCTGACTCATTTTGGGGTTGTCTACTGCAGATTCAGCGAGGAGACGGCTCGGTTCTACTTCCGCCAGCTCGTGGACGGCGTGCAGTACTGCCACGAGAACGGCGTGTGTCATCGCGACCTGAAGCCGGGTACGATTCCTAACGCCAGTTTCTAAAAAGGTGGAAAGCTAATGGCGTTTTTGTCGTTTTGCAGAGAACTTGCTGCTGGACGAGAATGGAGACTTGAAGATCTCCGACTTCGGACTCTCGGCTCTGTACGAGGGCGGCGGTCCAGATGGCCCCGAGAGCTCGCGAGCTTCGCTGTTGCACACGACGTGTGGAACGCCCAACTATGTGGCGCCTGAGGTTCTGGCTGACAAGGGTTACGACGGTCGCGCCGCTGACGTGTGGTCCATGGGCGTGATCCTGTACGTGCTGCTGGCCGGTTTCCTGCCCTTCGATGAGCCGACGATGTCGGCGCTGTTCCGCAAGATCCAGAAGGCCGAGTTCTCGTACCCGAGCTGGTTCACCCCGCGCGTGAAAGCGCTGCTGAACCGCATCCTGATCCCGGACCCGGAGACGCGCATCACGGTCAAGGAAATCCTGAGTAACGAGTGGTTTGTTAACGCTCATGGCACTGACGAGCAAATGCCCCCGGCTTCTGGGCCTGCTACGATTAGCGCGGAAATGGCAGCGACTGCCGTGCCGAACCCCGTTGACCACATGACCATCAAACCGAGCCAAGCGGATCTGGACGCGGCCATCCAGGAGCACCAGGACGAGATCAATTCGGGCAAAAAGGACAAGCAGGACGGACTGAAGGTGATGAACGCGTTCGATCTGATCAACATGTGCGGCGGCATGGCGTTGAACCGCATGTTCCAGAGCAATGACGAGAAGCGGGTGAAGCGGGCGACGCAGTTCACGTCAACCATCCCGGCGGCGAGCATCATGACTCGCCTGACGGGCCACTTGGAGAGCCTCCATTGCGAGATCAACGTGGAGAACCCCTCGAAGGTGAAGGCCGTGCTGCAGACGCCTAAGGGAGCTGTCGGTGTGGTCATCCAGATCTTCATGCTCGCGGATAACCTGCACCTGGTGGAGGTTCGTCGTGGCAAGGGTGACATCTTTGAGTACCACAAGTTCTACACGCAGCTGAACGAGCAGATGAAGGACCTGATTTCGGCTCCTGGCAGCAGCTAAGCTCTGCGATTGCCGCGTGATAGCAAGTATGCGTAGTGCTGACCCGACAGTGCAGCACACGAGAGCTCGATCTCTCCCTCCTTTCTCTTTCCTTTGTTCTTGCTTCTAAGTGAGAATACACATACGATACGCTATTGACTCTTGCGGTTTCTCCATGTTTGATGTTAGTGGTGAACACATATTGTGGTTCCCTTCTTGAGCAGATTAAACGACGACTTCGGCCTTAGTGGGCTTGCTCGGTGCTGCGGCTCCAAGCCCACCGAGGCCGCCACCGAGAGCCAAGCCGCCGATGGTGGACATGATCGACGAGCCAGCGGACGTACTGAAAGCGCCGAGGGCGCCCTGGGACATCAGCGACTGCATCTTCTGCTTGGCGTCCTTCTTGCACCTGGTGTAGCCGATAATGTTGGCGCCACTGAGAGCCACGCCCACCACGACGATCAGCGCCCACTCGACGTTGAACTTGAGCACGGCGACAATGAGCAGCATGACCCAGAGCGCCGGCGCGCCGTAGAGTCCCGTCCAGAAGACGCGCGAGTCCAGCGGGTCGATCTCCGTCATGTCTTCGTGGGACTCGAACACCCACTCACTCGACCCGTCTTCATTGATCTTGTTCCACCAGCGCAGCCCGACGAGCAGTCGCCCCGTCACGTTCTACAGCAACAGCAACAGCCTCAGCCAAAGAGCTATCGACCCCTCTTCATCCACAAGACGCACCTTGACGGTCCAGAAATCGAAGGCCAGCAACAGGATGCACACCACAAAGATGAAGACGAAGTTGCTGATGAAGATGCTGCCAAAGAGATACAAGAGCAGCGCTGAACCCTAAAAACAAGCACCAATTGTCGTTAGAAGAGCGTTTCGAGCTCCGAATCGCCTTAGAAACACCGCAAACCTTGAAGAACAAGTGGAAAAATGCTGCGACTGGGTGCTTGGCGCCCGTCACCGCCTTCCGCACGGACGTGAGGCTGATTTAACACGCAAAAAGAGGGTCAGAAGGCTAAAAATGCAGTGAAAAAGGACTCAGTTCTCTGGCTCGTGAGGCCACGTACAGCGCCTCTTTGTCGCCGGACTTGGGGATGCTGCTTGTCTTGACACTCGAGACCTTCTCCGTGGAGGCGGCGGGCTGCGTCTCCGCATCGACGCTGATGAACTCGAGCTCTTCCTGCGGCTTCTTGTCCTCGGCCATCATGTCGACGATTTGTAAAGTGACGGCCTTGCAGGACAGAAAGGATCAAGTGGAGAATTCTCATAGGATGAAACTATGTTGGCATCCTCTCATTGGAGGAAACTATCTTTAGAGGTCTGCTCTGTCCCGATGCAACTGCCCCTACTTGGTCTTGGACACCTGGATGATGGAGCTCTTGGTGTGGATGCACGAAATGACCTCAGCGATGAAAGGGGCCACTGACAATGTCACAATCTTCGGCGAAACTTCGTCAGAGTTCAAATGCACGGGGATTGTGTTGGTGGTCACCAGTTTGTCCAGCTCCTTGCAGTCTTGAAGCGTTTGCATGGCCTGAAGTTCGGATCGTCACAGGTCACAGGCGTCAGGCAAAAGCAGCAAACCCAACAGCAACAACACCAGCACGAACGTACCTGGGCAGAGTAACGGGCGTGCACGGCGAAGGCCGACACGGTCTTGGCACCGTTGGCCTTCAGCACCTTGGCAGTCTTGACGAGAGTGGAGCCTGTGTCCACCAGAGTGTCCACGACAATGCAGTCTTTGCCCTTGACGTCGCCCACCAGCTCACCAGGTTGGTCTTCATCGAGCTGGTGCTTGCGGATCACGAACGCCAGCGGCACAAACTCGTCGATCGTCCGTGACAAAGTGTCACGGAACATGACGGCACGGTTCACGGCGGCCGAGTGCGGCGCCACAACGATCGGGTCTTCAGGCTTCTGCTCCGAGAAGTACACAGCACCGACAGGGAAAGCCTGGAGGTTATCCACCTACACAACATCAACACAGAGTAAGAAAAGCGATCATTGATAGAGTCGCTCCTTTCGGCGTACCGGGATCTGCGGCTTGAAGAAACCCTCGATCTGCGCGCTGTGGAGATCCACGGACACGACGTGATCCACGCCCATCGTCTCAAGCATCCGCGCGATGTCCTGCTTGTACAACAAGGGGTTAGCCAAACAAAACTCAAACTATAACCCCCACCGTTCCTTACCGCAGCAGCGATCGGCTCACGTCCCTTGTGCATCAGATCCATACGCGCGTAGCCGTAGAACGGGATGACGGCCGTGATGCTCTTGGCTGAAGCACGCCGCATGGCCGCAATCGACAGCAGCAGCTCCATCAAACTAGCAGCAAAAAATGCTCAAAACTCGTGAGCACCCGCCCAGAACCCACCTCCAAAGAGCTGCGACGACTCACCGGTCCACGGTAGTCGTGGAGCTCACAATGTACACGCGTTTGCCGCGCACGTTCTCGTTGACGACGATGCTCGTCTCTCCGTCGTTGTAGTTCTTGACGGCCATGTCGTTGAGCTCCACGCCCAAGTAGCCGGCGATCTCGTCGGCGATGGGCGTGTCCGCCACCTTGAAGAGCTTCATGGACTTGGCGGCGCTCGGGTTCATCTTGCCCTTGTAGAAGTGCCAGTGCTTGGTGGTCGTGTTCGGGTACCACTCGCCCTTCTTGGGCTGCGAGACCTTGTCCGTTCCCGCGTCCGCCTGCGCCGTGAGACCGCCACCCAGGACGCCAACGGCTCCAGCCGCCGCCATCGCCAGCGCGTTCCGCGAGCCGCTCAGCATACGAAGGCGGTTCTGTCCATACAAAGACGCAGTCAGTCAGTGGCATGCAAATCGGGTCAGCAGCTATCAACACCCTCACCATTGTGGTGAAATCCACAAGTGAATACGGTACGGCCAATAAAAAGTGACGGAGTGTGGTCCACATATATGTAGCCATCCCGTGTTTCGTGGCGAAGATACTACTGCGACATGTGTTGGCTTACTCTTTGTAAGGATCGCATGGGGGAGCTGATTGAACGGTTGGCGCCGCCAAAATCGAAACAACCGTCATTTGCCTTTCTTCCCTCTCGGACGCACCCAGTTTGAAGCCATGGGGGACAAGAAGTCGGACATGTACGACGTCAACTGGCAGAAGGTCTGGCCCGACCGCATGCCCGTGATCCTGCGCGACCTGGCGCCCACCAACCCGTTCAACCCGCGCAACTTGTGGCCCGAGGAGCAGGAGGAGGAGGCGCAGGCGGCGGCCGGTGCCCAGAAGGACAAGAAGGAGGACAAGAAGGCTGCGGCCGCCTCGGGCGGAAAGCTCAAGAAGGCGGACCTCATCCGCATGCAGCTGGCCAAGGACAAGGCCCAGAAACAGAGCAAAGTGGACGAGGAGAAGCTCGCGAACGTGAAAAAGGCCAAGAACCTGCTGGACATGAAGATGGTGACGCCCACGGGCAGGCTCAAGCAGCTTTACGAGATCTTGCGCGACTGCTGCAAGAAGAAGGAGTTCACGGACGCCGTGGACACTTTGTGGGAGATCCAGCGCACGAAACTCGTGCCGGAACGCTCCCCACTGGGTGCCGACGGCCGCAAGAAGCACGACAAGCAGAAGAAAATGGACGAGGAGGAGGACGCCAAGCTGCTCAGCGAACTCAACGCGGTCCACAAGAAGTACCGCAAATACGTCAAGACGGTCAACGAGTATTTGAGCGGCAAAGACCTGATCGAGTGGCAGCTCACGGAGATGTCGGACCGCTTGCCGCCGCTCAACATGCACCACATGAACAAGTTCATCCTGGACGACTGGCAGCGCACGGTGCTGGGGCACATTGACGAGAACCACTCGGTCATTGTGTGCGCACCCACGAGTTCCGGTAAGACGGTGCTGTCCTCGTACGTGTCGGTGGTGGGAGGCAAAGTGCTGTTTATCGTCCCCACGGACCCGTTGGCGTGGCAGGTGGCTGCGCTCTTCCAGGCTATGGTGAAGGGCTCCGTGGCTCTCATCACCGAGGGAACGGTGTTCCTGCCGCCTGGCTTCCGCATTGCGGTCGGCACGCCGCGCGCTGTTGAATCGACGCTCATTGACATTGGTTACGACTTCCAGTACGCCGTGTACGATGAGGTCCACGACTTGAACGGACCCGAGGGCGACGCGCTGGAGCGCATCATCAAGGCAATCACGTGCCCCTTCTTGGCGCTGTCCGCTACCATCGGCAACGCCGAGAAACTCAAGAGCTGGTGGGAGTCGCACCTCGAGCGCGATATCCACCTGCTCGAGTACAAGGGACGTTTCATTAACTTGCAGCGTATCATTTGGTACGAGGAGGAGGCCAAAGAGGAGAGCGCCAGTAAGAAGCAGGAGATGGTGTACCTGCACCCGTGCGCCGGCGTGACGCTCGAGTACCTGACGACGATCGGTTTCGACGCTGGTGACTTGGCATTCACCCCGCGTGATGCGTTCGCCTTGTGGGAGGCCATGGAGAAGTTCTACCCCAAGGGGCTTGTGGAAGACGTGGACCCGCACAAGTTTTTCGAGCTGGAGGACGAGACGGAGGCCGAGACCGCCGCCCCGTCGAGACAGGCAAAAAGGACAAGAAGGCGAAGAAGGAGAAGAAGTCCAAGAAAGACAAAAAGTCCAAAAAGGATGACGAAGATGACGAGGAGTACGTGGTGGACCTTGGCAAACGCACGCACCGCATCACGCTGATGGAGTCCAAGAAGTACGAAGACAAGATCAAGAAGCGCCTTGAGAACCTCGCCTCGAAGGAGCCGAAGATCACCCAGACTCTGCTTGACTCCTTCGCGCCCCCGGCCACTCTGCAGGATGTCACTGTGGAGCTGCACGACCCGCGTGACATTAACCCGACCAGCACGGTCGATGTCTACGCCCTTATCAACCAGCTCTGTGGCAAGAGCCTTGTTCCTGCGATTGCGTTCCAGCTCGACTCTGTTCGGTGTCGTCAGCTTTTTAACCAGCTCCTGGCGTCCATTGAGGCGGCGGAGACTGCGAAGTACCCCAACTTCCGCGAGAAGGTGCAGCTGGAGTATGCCGAGTGGGAGAAGAACAAGGCCACGATGAAGAAGCGTGAGGCGAAGGTGAAGGCGAAGGGCAAGGAGGAGGACGACCGCGAGTCACAGGCATTCGAGGAGAAGCCACCTCCGGATATCTACGCCCCGCACCCCGACTTCGTACTGACCCCCGCTGGGTCTCGCCTTACTGCGACGGAGTTCAAGGAGATTAAGTGGCAGCTTCGTCGTGAGCTGTCGGAGGATTCAGACGACGGACACGCGCTGGTGCGCTCGCTGCGTCGTGGTATTGCTATCTACAACCAGAACCTGCCCGCGGCGTACCTGCGTATCGTGCAGGCGCTTGCTCAGGCTGGTCGTCTGGCAGTTGTGTTCTCGGACGACTCGCTCGCTTACGGTGTGAACATGCCGTTCCGTACGTGCTGCTTCTGCGAAGACACCGCCAACAACGTCTTGACGTCGCTGATGGTGCAGCAAATGGCTGGTCGTGCCGGCCGTCGTGGTCTGGACAGACAGGGTAATATCCTTTTCGCTGGTCTCTCGTGGTCGCGCATTCAGTTCTTGATGCGTGGACTGCTGCCGGACGTCACGGGGCGTAAGTCGCTCTACCCGACGATCGCTCTGCAGAAGTTGCTCTCGAAGAACGTGTCAAGCGACATCATGCAGCGCATTGTTGCCCACCCGCTGCACGAGTACATGATCCAGGACGGCGCGCCGTCGTCCCCGAAGAAGCAGGAGTCGTACTTGACCAAGTCGGTGGAGTGGATGACCCACTTCGGCTTGACGAAGCCGGAATACAGTCTCGCGGTCGACGTGTCCGTCGCCAAGCTGGCGTGGGAGTGCCGCGACGACCCGGCCGAGGCGTTGGGCATCTTCTGGATTCTCGAGGCGCTGCTGAAGGAGTTCCACCACAAGCCAGGTGACAACATTGCGCTGCAGCTCGCCCTGTTCAACATGCTTCTGCGCGTCATCGGCCGCGAGAAGTTCCACCCCGAGTACGCTCACGGATCGGAGCTCGCTCCTCTCCTGGACAAGAAGCGGCTTGGGAGAAAATTTCGGCTTTGCTCGAGACGTACCAAGCCAAGCTCAACGAGCTGGGCGAAAACGCCCCGGAGGAGCTGCGCATGCGGGTGGCTCTGACCGACCCGCTTGACGGCTACGTCTTCCGCACCGTCGTGGAGAACCTGATTCCTCAGGGTCTTGGCACGTCGCAGCTGAACCAGATCAAGAAGCGTCTGCGTCATGTTGGCGACCGTCTTCGCTTGATGCACAACCTGCTCATGTACAGCGGACGCTTCGGCGAGCTGGAGGAGATCGTGCGTAAGTGTTTCCGCCGCATCAAGTGGATCCTCATCGATTCCGAGGTGTAAGAGAAGCGGCTGGTTAAAGGTGGTCCAAGGCGTCGGCTTCCTATGAGGAAGAAACGAAAGTTCTGACCCAGAAAACAAAAAGGGTGACGGTGTGTCGATCGCCTCCTGCATGGAACAGCGAAACACCCCAGGCCAGGGTTGCGGAGTTCATGCGAAGCGAGACGAGCCGAGGCAATCGAGCAGCTCCTAGAAATACACAAAAAAACATTGGCGAAGCGTTTGCAGTCGGAAGCTGGTACAGTACGCGAAGCAGACCCACGACACCTTCGCCTTTAGATACGGAAAATAAAGCTGTTTTTTGATTCAGTCGCGGGTGTGGGCGACGGTTTTTGTGGTGACTCTTCGTGCAGGTTTACAGACCAAGTCTGGAGAATGACATGGCGGAAGCTCGCAGGAAGATCAAGTCTCAACCGGATGGGCTGCTATCGAAGCGAAAACATGGCGACTTGGTGCCGGATCAGCCGTTTACTACTATGGGCGGTGCAATGCTGGACTTGGACTCGACCACCCCAGCCGTGCCAACACTTGAGTCTCCACAACGTCGAGTTCGTCGACCCCCGGCTACTGCAGGAGCAGTTCTCGACGCTCAGACCGAAGGAGCGTTCGATGTGAAGAAGTTCCTGCTGGACCAGAAAGGTGCGCAGCCCTTCCACAAGAGCTCACTGTTTCGTGCATTCAATTTCGCCAAGCAAGTGGCGTCGATGGAGCTTCCGGAGATGGAAGATCGTCCGCAATCGAAGAAATTGCTGCCACGGATGGAGTTGGGCTCGTCCAAGTCTACTGGAATATTACCAGGATCACGGAGAGCTTATCGGTCTTCTGGAGGTGGTGAACGCAATCAGCAGTCGGATGAAGAAGACAACCCGGTCATCTCGCACTTTTACTCCATCGAGAAAATGGCCGAGAGCTGCTTTCACGCGACGCAGAACAAGAACAAGACGTGGCTGTTCCTGCCCGGGTCCGATGAGAGATCGAAAAGTAGCGACGGTATAAGCTCCATCCGTGGCAACAGCATCACAGGAGTGGAGCGACCGTCTCGACGCGTTGATGTCCTGGACTTGGACCGGTGCTTCGACACGGCCATCCAGTTTGCGACCAAGAAGAAGCATTTAGACGTGGCCTGCGACGACAAGCTCTCCATGATCGACCGAGACTTCATGGCCACTTACGCTCGCATCTCGCAACGGTACGGATCAGCGAGAGCGAAGGAAAATGCAACTGGAGCTCACAAGATACTCACGAAGCTGCTGTTTGAGCAGAAGTGGTCGGACGTGGTCATCGGGGAGCTGGAGTCCATGCTCACGGTATCCTTCCTCGAGCAAGGAGCGATTCTCCGCAAGGCTCGGATCCTGTATGCCAAGGCGTTCTTCCACCTGGAACATTTGTTCAGAGATCAGTGGCAAGAGTTGATACAGGAAAAGGAAGACTTGGAGCAAGTTCGAGAGGAAGTGCGACAAACAACGGAGCTGCACGAGCAAGACGCCCAGGGGATGAAGGAGCACTATGAGGCAGAGATCCAGAAATTGACTGCGAACTTTGAGATTGTCAAGGCGGAGATGGAGCGCCGCGTGACCGAATCCAAGGACCAATTGACCAAAATGGGGGACACGATGAAGGCGCTTAACGCGATCTTCCGGCAAATGCGCGAGGACACGGAGAAAGTCAAGGCCGTGGAGCTTCGAGAGAACTACATGAAGCTGGAGCAGAAGTTCGACCAGTGCAAGGAAGAGCTGGAGCAGCTTCGCCCTCTGGTGCACGAAAAGCAGCAGCTTCTGGGCAAGATCGAGGATCTAAACACTGAGCGCGACGCGTGCAAGGAGCAAATTGTGGGCTTGAACCACTTGGTGAGCTCAAAGGATAGCATGATCGCTTCTCTACTAGAGCAGCAGAGCGATCTGATTGCCGCTGAGGAGCTTCGTGCAGCGAGAGACGATGAGAAGCGGAGACAGGCAGAAGAGGATCAAGAAGACGAGCGGGATGAAGGTCGTTCTGGAGAGTCTAAAGCCACAGACATTGGCCGCTCGACTGCTGTGTGCGTTCGATGCAAGCAAGATCTGCGTCTGATGTCTGCAAATGGAGGGCTCACGGGGGTGACAAGGGGGCTGGGAGCGACAATGGGCCTAGTGATTCTATCGCGAATGAGGCTGGAGCTTTCAAGCTTCCTACGAGGAAGAGACGCATCCAGTGTCTGTACTTCCGTATTCTCCTGCCGAATCTAGGTGGACGGCGACCTCAACGAGAGATGGCGTGGACGTTCAGCTGTATGCGGTCGATCATGTTCGCCAAGCAGATCGATGACTCCATGTGCAAGCGCGTTGGTGGGTTGTTCCCGCTCCGTATTCGCATGCCCGAGTTTATGTACGCGTGGTTTTCACCGTGGCGCTCCATGAAAGAGGAGAAGGCTATTGCTGAAGAAGGGATGCTGGATACAGGAGGTTTGGACACCGAAGCTGAAGATGTCAATGCTCTAGATACGCAAGAGTCCTCGGAGCATCGACAAATGCAGGCTGATGAAGACCGCTGGTGCTTGTACTACGGAGTGCGCTCCTTAGTGCAGCAAGGGTATTTGGAGGCCAAGCTCTTCCTCTCACTTCTCGACGAGAAGTTCGGAGAAGATGAGCAGGTGTTCATGCTTCACTGTTACCGTGTCCTGGACATTCTGCTCTCTGGGCATTTGAACTGGGGCCCACTTCGTGACAAAGTGTCGTACGAGATGTTCTCCCAAGAGTACGACGTCCTGTTCGCGCGGAGCTCCGCTAAGCCCGAGCATTCGGCTCCAGCCGCTGCTGCTCTCAAGTGCTAGGCGCGCGCGTTCCAAAGACCATTTGGATATCTCCCTATCACGCGTCGCTCGCAACGAGTGTTGTTCTTTCCAAAGCCACGGAAGCTGAGCGAGCAGCACTCGACAAGAAGATCCTCGAGTATGTGGTCACAAACGTTCCTGAAGAGGAGAGACCAGCGATTGTTCTGGAGCCGAAGGTACCAGACGCAGAAGCTGAAGCTTCGCCCAAGAAGAAGCGAGCGAAGCATGATAAGAGCAGAATGGGGGACGAGTTGGATGCAGAGGCCCAAGCACCGCCGCAGTTTGTGGACGCGAACCTGTGGGTGGAGCTCATGATGCACGAGTACAAGGAGGAGCAGGCCCATCGACGTGCTGCCATTCGCCTCATGTTCCAGACCGCAACGTCGTCGGCAGCAGCTTCAGCGTCCGAATCTGCGGCCAATATGTCGCTGTCTGCTATGCTTGGCATCAACTGCGCATCAATGGACATGGAGCAGTTCCGCGTGATGGTTCGTACACTGAACGACGAGATCCCGTCCTTCTTGGTCGCTACGCTCTTCCGAAACGCGTACACACGCGGAAATGGCACCGTGAATTTCGACTCGTTCATGGATGCGGCCGAAACGGGGCAATTTTTCTCCACGTGCATGCGCTTAGAGAGTCCCAGCTCCGTTGTTGCAAGACTGCTGACCGACCCTCTTTCTCGAAATTCAACAGCAAAGTCGCCCAGTTCCAGAGCTGCATATGTGGTGGACAAGTTCTTCGCCATCTTAGGCGACGAGCTGAGCTCTACAATTGAAGCTTTGCCGGTTTGTACGCGTAACATGACCGACTCCCTCGCGTACGACATTTCGTCTTCACTCATGGAAGGGTCTTTCAGCGATGGAGTAAGGCTGTTAACCTCATTCCAGCGACTCATTGACAACCTTGGCGTTGCGAAGCTGGTGCGGCGTGAAATCACCGGCAGCCTCTTTGGGTCCAAGGATTTGCTCAGTATCGAGAAAGCGTTGCAGGGGCTTCTGGACTTTGCGCGCCAACGAGACAGATCTGCGTACGTATTCGCTAGTGTATGTCTGCAGATTTGTTCATCGTTAACCATTGGTGTGGTTTTGTATAGCGCGGAACTGCTGATTGACGCAGTAAAGCAGAAGCAGTGCGTACGACGCGTGCAAATGACGTTCCGGAAGCGGCTGCTGCGTGACAATGGAGCACCTTTAGTGATGCGTTCCTTAATGCATCGTCGGTATGGCAGCGAGCACCTGGACTACAGTTGTCGAACGGCAGAACGCCCCGTGATCTGGCTGCGTCTGGTCATCTCGTCGATTCTCCGTCAATCGCTGCAGTCCTTACGCATGTCCACGCTACTCGGAGAGCTCAGCAGTGTCAGCAGTGCGTTCCATGCAGGTCGATCATCACCTTTGCAACTGAGTGCGTCAAGCTCCATCAACGGTGGCATCGGCCCCACCCCAAACCCATTTTCGTGGAGCTCATTTACGACTATTTCATCGAGAAGTTTGGCACGCGGTGCGAAGCGGAGCGCACCATCCACGATTTGTTCGCCAATTGCCGCTCACTGGTACGAACGGACTCGCTGGCTTTGCTCTTTAGCTACCTCTGCTGCATGAGCAACTCGTGTCCGGAGGATCGACTACTGGGCCAAAACGAAGCGCTGGCCTTCCTGCATGCCATTTTCCGCTGCGGTCTTCACAATTTCCGCCTCATCAACCCGGTGCCAGCTCAACCCACACAGGGGATCGATTCGGTGCAAGAGGAATCGGATAATGAGCCTCCAGTGGCTCCGTCAGCTGGGAAAACTGATTTTGTGCCGATTGATGTCGCTGAGACCATTCTCCAGACAGCGTTCGCCAAGCTAAGTGGTGATCAGAAAATGCGACTAAAGCTTCGTGTCATCGAAGCTGCTAGTCGTGGGAAGAGCGCTGCTGCTCCGTCCGAGATAGAGGCCAACGCGTTCCTAGTGTTGGCGCTGCTGGAATGGCGACGCTACATCCTCCACCGTCTGAATGAGATTCGTGTCACTTGTTGTGCAGTTGAGGAGGAGCTGGCGGAGTTTGACGAACTGTTACAATTGGAGACGCTCGCTGGCATCTTGCAGAAGACAGAGATCGCGTACACTTCGGATGATCTTTGCGTCATTTTCCGTCGGTTGTACATGACGGAGAGAGCTCCGTCAAAAAGTAACAATGGTGAAGCTGCAGATGCAACGACCGGCGCACCCCCACTGAACCGATGAGTGACCGCATCGCTGCCGCTTGTTTCCCGGTCGTTGCGAAAGAGGCTTTGAACGAACTGCTAGCGCTGGAACATTCCGCCACGAAAGCTTTCGAGATTCGACCGAATCCATTGCAGAGCTACGAGTTCTTGGCGAGTACCTGGGACGACTACCAGGAATCATGCAACAACTTGCTGGAGGAGCTTCGACGGATCGGCAAGAGCAACGACGTCCAAGCAACAGCGCCGACTCGATGGCCGGCGACGACCAGTGCAGGGAAGAGCGATGTACTGTACCTGAGCTCGTCGTCGTCGACCAACATAGTTTCAAGTCAGGATGTGGCCCAGTTGGAAGCTGTGCAAGCTCTGTTCCTGGATAAATTACAGCGGCTAACCGAGCTTTTCGACACCGAGCAGCAGAAAAAGCCTTCAGCAAGTGCAGCGAATGCTTCTCGACGGCGAAGTAGCATCAGCATTAAACGGGATGGATCGCTGCGGTTAGTGGACGTGGTGAACGCAAACGAAACGATGGTGAACGAGACGTGGAAGGTGTTCAGGCAGATGTTCACCGGCTTTGTCAAGCTGCGAACGATCGCGCGCCTTGGGAAAGGAGCTTTGCCAGATCAGTGGGGAGGTTATACTAGTAGCTCAACATAACAGCGAATGTACCCATTTCAACTGGTACGACTAGCGAAACAACTTCAACTTGGACTGGCTCAAACAGCAAACCGTTTCAAATGCTAAGAAGACGTGGAACACGTACGCTTTATACAAAGTATTTTCCTTCACGTCTGCAACTCCTACGCCTGAAGCAGGGCTCCGTCTTCTCGACTTCGCTGACTCCGCACAACCTGGAAAAAGTAGAGAACTTCGGCTGCTGTTGGCCGCTCGCGAGGGTCCAAACTCACACACCTCTCGGCGAAGCGAGCCGTGTCAGCGTCCAGGAAGCGAGAAAACCGTACACGCATCTTGCCCATCGACAACATTTGCATTATGGCCGCGTCCGGCAACCCGCTCCCCTTGGCGTGTGAATACGGCAGCTCGTGCGTGTCCAGCTCCGACAGCACCACACCGAATGAGAAGATGTCGGCCTTCTCGTCGTAGTGTTCACCTAGCATGACCTCAGGCGCCATCCACATCCAACTTCCCACTCCGGCAGTCATAGTCTCACTCGAGCGAACTCGTGAGGCTCCAAAGTCCGTGATTTTGGCGTCCAAAGACTCGGTCAGTAGGATATTCCTAGACTTAAGATCGCGGTGCAGCACCACAGGCGCCAGTGAGTGTAAGTACGTGAGTGCATACGCCACTTGGTACGCGATTTGTATCTTGCTTGCGTCCAAACCTTGTGGGGTATCGTTTCGAAGCTGAGTTTGAAGCAGCGAGCGCAGATCCCCACCGGCCATAAACTCGGTCACGCAGTACAAGTCACTGAGCGACTCCCACGCCACTCCGATAAACTGAATGATGTACGGGTGCTCCATGGTCGCCATTAGTCGGATCTCGGACAGGAACACCTCGATCTGCACCAAGTCCTTCCGCTTCCCAGGCAGCAGGTCTTGACAGCGACAGTTTGGTCTCGATATCGTGCTTGATAGACTTCTCCAAAGCCTCCACAGCCGATCAAGGCTCCTAACTTGATTCGGTCGATGGAGATCCGCGCTGCTATAATTATAGGGTCTTCCCAGATGCCTCCACTGCCTGTGCCATGGCTACTGCCTTGAGAGCCCTCAGTAGAAAGCGTTTTCGAATCTTTGTTGCTGCGACTGTCTTGGTGCTCCATGTTTGCTGGCGCGGTGTCATCCTCGAGTAGACGAATCCTCTTGCCTAGAACAGGCGAGTCCGGGGATCCGATACCAGCTTGACGGGTTTTGCGGCGACGAATAATGCACAGCGCAAGAAGCAGCAACACTACCAGCAGCACAACCCCCACGATGATCCCAACTATCGCCCCAGTCCCCAATCCACCAGAAGACGAAGAACTACCCACGTCCGATGTAGAGCTACTTGATTGAGC
Organism: Phytophthora syringae; assembly: GCA_012656105.1. Classification (NCBI taxonomy): domain Eukaryota; phylum Oomycota; class Peronosporomycetes; order Peronosporales; family Peronosporaceae; genus Phytophthora; species Phytophthora syringae. The sequence continues at coordinate 344,812 of JAAKBD010000070.1, forward strand.
ATCCGTGCTATTTGCACCAGAAATGCTGGTCTCTGTGGTTGGAGTACTGCTGGAACCAGAGGTCGATTCACTAGCACTAGAAGCAGTAGACGAGTCGGTCGTTGAGTTTTCTTCGCTGGTACTGCTACCGGTACTCGATGTTGAAAAACTGGAAACCTCGGGTTGAGTATACCCTACCGGTTCCCGCACGACTGTAACAGCGGAATATCCATGGGAACTTGACCCTGACACGCTTGAAACATCGGAATATACATCTGAACTTGACCCGCATGCATCCTCGAAGGGTGTGATCAGGTCGGCGTACAGGGCGAACGTGCCCAGGGTGCACTCCGACGGGGCGAGCGTCGTGAGCTGCGAGATCACCGACTGACAGGCGGTGCTGGCGCACATGAGGGCCAGCTGGTCGTCCGTAGGGTGGCCAGCGAGGTCACGGCGTAGCCGGAGTCGGAGGCGCACGTGCTCGAGTCGGTCGAGGCCAGGAGAGACGTCAGCGAGGTCACGTCGCACGAAGCGGCATTGGCGACAGCAGCAAACGCGGAGGTGATGATTGCAACAGCGGCGACTCGCATTCTTGTGGACTCGTGCGGCTGAGTGAGAGAGGTACTGGAAGTGAGCCCCTGTAAAAACCACTGAGCGCAAATCGCGCTTCCCTCGAGGTACCTCCTCTTTTCGAACCGCACTTTAGGTACACAAGTCTCCGCATTCTACTTGAATGTCAATGCACGATATAGTGCATTGGTCGCTTCACAAGACAAACGGAAAGGAACTACGAGACACTGAGTGGGAGACCGTTGAAAGGTAAGAGAGTGGTGGTTGGTTACGATTACGCCTTCGACTATGATGGAGAAAGAGAGTTCTTGTCAAAGAGATCTGCGGGTTTCTAAGAACTGATCTCCTGCATGCGTACAGGTTTGTTCTCGAATGTAGTCAAGACTAGTCTATCGGGGTTTTATCGCATGAGGCGCTTTCCCCTACAACAACACTTAAACAACAATCACAACTTGTTTTTCACTCGAACTACACACTACGTTTCCTGCGTTCTACTCTTCTTCCGGGCGCGGACACTGCAAGTCTCCTCGCCACCAAGAGTTCTGCACACGTGAAGTGCTGCGAAGGCTATTGAAGTTCTCGTAGGTTATGAGCCCAAGAGGTTTCTGTGTGGACTCGAGAATTGATCAAGCGAAGAAATGTTTGGAGCCTTTCCGGGGACAGGCCACCCCGGCCAACAACAAGCTCAACAACAAGGACAACCACCACAAGGTCAAGGACAGGCACCTCAACGTCAACCAGCTGTGCGAAAGGTGGCTGCGGCTACTAAAGCGCCGAGGAATGACGAAGATGGTGGGTTTGACTTGTACCGAGCTCGAATAGAGTCGTATTTGAGGCAGCGAGACTGATGGAATGTTGTTGTTGGAGCTGAAGGTCCAGATGACCATGACGCTGAACGACAACGGGTTTATGAGGAGAGGAACCTGTTTGCCAGAGACGCGTTGCTTTTGGGCTTCTCCCGAAAGATGCCAAGAAAGTTTGCAGACATGTTCGTGTGAGCGAGATTGTGGACGGCGTTCGAGCGGGAAAAGACAAGACGAGATTTTGCGAACAGCGTGCATATTCGTGGCAAAATGTATGGTGCGAAATATGTGACGGGGATGAATATGGACAAGTACTTGGAGACCCTCGAAGATTACCGTCGCCGACTTGATAACATGAATGATCATATTGGTGATCCCGAGATGGCAGGTATTATTCTTGCAGGGGTGGAAGGAACCCATCGGAATGTTGTGCGGATGTTTAATAGGGATGCAAACCCTCCTGACCTCGACCGAGTGTTGAATACTTTGAGGAGTGAGGCCGAGATGGATGAAGCTGAAGAAGAGCGAAATGGTCTCTCCAAGAAAAAGAAGAAAGAGGAAGGTGGGAGCATGATTGGGTCAGTCAAGAAAGGAAAACCGTGGCAACGGAAGAAACAAAAAGGTTGGTCCAGGAAAGGAGGCCCAAGGAGGTGGCACGTGGAAAGAGACACGTGAATGTCATTTTTGTCACAAGGTTGGTCACTTGCAAGAAAATTGCAGGAAGAAGATCGCCGAGCAAAAGCAGAATGATAATCATAAGGATGATAGTGACGATGATGACACTGAGGCCCCCGTGAAATCCAAGAAGAGTAATTTGAAGAAGAAGAATAGCCGTAAGATTGGGTTTATGGGACGATGGACAAAACCTTCTGGCACCATTGGCATGGTGAGAAGTTCGAGTACTGCTGAAGAAACTTCCGAAATACTGGCTTGTTCGTCGGATGAATTTGCTGAGGAATGGATATTGGACACGGGCACAGACGTGCATGCGTGCACAAGTGCGGAATCGTTCCAGCACGAGTTGCTTGAAGATGACAAAGTTTTTAATGATTGGAAGGGTGGAAGTGCCAAAGCCGAAGGCATTGGTTTGGTTCAAATCCAAACAGTGAACGCGTTGGATCCGGACGGCGCGAGATTTGTTTTGAACTTGGAGGAAACGCGCTTCTCTCCAAATGGACCTACCAATCTAATCAGTCAAGAGCTTCTTGAACAAGATGGATGGATCCCATCGACACCGTTCACACGTGTTGTAGCTGATCGTGTCACCTACTTCACCAATGACCAATATGAAGGAGTGAAGCTGGTGTTTAAGAAGAAAAATGGCCGAATGTTTCGAGTTTCATTGTGGGTAGTGTTTCAACAGTGAAGGATGACAAATTGCTTCTGTGGCATATGCGTTTTGCTCATCAGAATGTTCAAGCCATGAAGAAAATGGTTGAAATGGAAGTTGTGGATGACTTAGAGTCGCTCACGTTGAATGACTTCAAGAAGAATTTTCGCTATATCGCTTGTCAGCGTGCAAAACAAAGACGAATGGCTTACAAACGTCAACAAGGTAAACGGCAGAAAGAGAATTATGCGCGACTGATGTCCGACGTCTGTCATGTTGGCGTATTGACCCCTGGAGGTAACATCTACTTCCAGCTCATTCAAGATGAGGCCTCCAGATTTAAGTGGTGTTATTTGCTGGAGGAAAAGAGCGAAGCTCCGCAGAATGTGATGAATTTAATTCTGCAGTTGGAGAAGGAGCATTCGGTTAATGTTTTCTCGTGCGACCAAGGGAAGGAGTTTGTCAACAAGACATTAACTGGTTTCCTCACGTTGCATGGAGTGAAATTGTTGACTACCAATGCCTACACGCCCGAAGAAAACTGTTTAGTGGAAAAACTAAATGGTGGGTTAATGAGCAAGGTGAGGGCAATCAATGAAGCGGCTGGGCTACCGTATTGTCTGTGGGAGAAGTGCTTGGTTATGTTGTTGAAGTTGACAACATGAGTGCAACCAAGGCTTTGGCTGGCATTACTCCGTACCAGAAACTGTACGGAAGCAAACCGGTGGTGCGCGATCTGCATGTGTGTGGGTCAGTGGTTTTTCATTTTATCCCGAAGAAGAAACGCAAGACAAAGCTAGACATGCGATCGAATCCTGGAATATTTCTTGGGTATGCCAAGAACTCATTGGGGTATCGCATTTTGGACTTGTGTACGGGAAATCTCGTCGAGCGACGAGATGTTACGTTTCATGAAAACATGGCAGCCGATCCTAAGTATGTGAGAGACTTGGTCGACCCCGGTACTTCGATAAGGAAATCGAGCTACCAGAGCACATTGATTTTGTGTCGCTACCCCTAAGTCGTGTGCATCTTCCGTTGGACCAAGTTGATGAAGGGTCTGAGGACGCCGAAATGATTGACTCTCCTTCGGATAGAGATGACAATGGGGACCAATTTTACGACACAGATGATGGCATGGCCGAGGAATTTGAGGACGATTCGGTCGATGAAGACAGCAGTAATGATGACAGTGATGATGACTTCAGTGGGAGTAGAGCTGAAGCTGTGGAAGACCATCAAAATGAAGCGGATAACGATGACGATATGACGACCGCTGCTGGAACTAGTGGGAGTGACAGTGCCAGTGATAGTGGGAGTACTAGAGATGATTCTGGGGATATTACGACGGGAACAAGAAGGTCTACTCGTGTGCGACGTCCTAATCGTCGTTATGACTCTCGAACATTTGTCCTCACCCAAACATTATCCAGTGCATGATGATCGCGACTGTGTATGATTTACTGAACCCAACCTCAGTGCAGCAGGCACTTGCATCTGAACATGCCGAGCAGTGGAAGCGTGCAATGGATGTTGAGTATGAATCATTGATGCGAAATGAAACCTGGGAGCTGGTGACAAGACCGAAGCGAGACCGGAACAAGCCAATAAACATTTTGACGTCACTGTGGGTGCTAGCTTTGAAAAAACGAAACGAAAAAGGAGATGTAGAGCGGCACAAGGCAAGACTGGCAATCAAAGGTTATCGGCAGAAGTACGGATTGGATTATTTGGAAACGTACTCTCCGGTTGTACGCATTGAGTCTGTGCTGTTAGTTCTGATACTAGCGCTGCAACTAGGACTGGACTGTCGACATGTTGATTTTGTGACGGCGTTCCTGAATGGTGTACTGCAGGGTGTTGACATTTACATGGAGCAGCCCGAGGGCTAAGATGATGGGACGGGAAGAGTTTGCAAGTTGCTGAAAGGCCTGTACGGCCTAAAGCAAGCTTCCCGGATTTGGAATAACACCTTGCACCAACATTTAATCGATATCGGATTCAAGAAGTGCACCTTTGACGCCGGAGTATACTGGAAGTCACAACAAGATGTTTCTTACTGTGTACGTCGATGATATTGTAATTGCTGCTGATCCAAGAGATATCAAGAAGGTAGTGGATGCTCTCGGCAAGAAGTTTAAGTTGAAGGACTTAGGCCGTGTGGAGCACCTACTGGGAATGGAAATTAACTTCGTGCCGGGCAAGATTTTGTGTATTTCTCAAACTGCTTTTGTCGAGCGCATGTTGCAGAAATTTGGGCTAGCTGAGGCTAAGTCGGTTCGATCACCGCAAATGCACAATGAGCCAACTCTTCGTGTCGAGACGGACCCGAAGTTGATTAACGATCCTGCATTACCATTTCGAGAGATGATTGGGTCGTTGCAATACCTCGTCCACTGTACAAGGCCTGACTTGGCCAATGCAGTGCGGACGTTGGGGAGGTATGGAAGTGCATATTCAAAGACGAATTTTCGACAAGCTCAACGTGTTATGAGGTATCTGCGTGATACAAAGCACTTGGGGTTGGTCTATCGCTGCGAAGACATTGGCAACAATGGAATAAAGCTGGATGCGTTCGCCGACGCAGACCACGCTGGATGCCCGGAGACTAGCCGGTCTGTAAGTGGATGGCTTCTGCGTCTCAATGGCAATGTGTGGCATTGGCAAAGCAAGAAGCAAGGCAGTATTGCGGATGATACTTGTGCTTCTGAATTAATTGCTGCGCACAAATGCACAAAGGAGTTAAAATGGGCTCAATTCATGCTGCAAGAACTGGGGATCAAGCAGCAGCCAGTGGCTACATTGTACTGTGACAATCAAAGCACCATTAAAGAAGTTGAGAACAATGGGAATTCGCAGAACCAGAAACATTTAGCAAAGAAGACGCGTTCGATTGCTGAATGGATAGGTCGTGGTCGATTGAAGATCGAGTATGTACCGACGGCTCAAAATGTCGCTGACCTTTACAAAATCTTGGGATCGTGTGTTTTTGAGCGTCTGCGCGACCAGCTCAATTTAGAAGACGTTCGAGAAGCTTTTGGTAGTGACATTGACTCTGACGTTGAGATGAGTGAAGAATAGGTCTGCTGCGGCAACCTACAACTAAGACCTGAAATGCATGCGGTGCACGAAGGCAAGGTTTGTTTTTGGAGTGTTATGGTTCCTTAAGCAACCAAATTGAAGTGGGAGTACGAGACACTGAGTGTGTCGAGTGGTCATTTTGGGTTGCTAGTGGTGAGACTGTTGAAAGGTAAGAGAGTGGTGGTTGGTTACGATTACGCCTTCGACTATGATGGAGAAAGAGAGTTCTTGTCAAAGAGATATGCGGGTTTCTAAGAACTGCTCTCCTGCATGCGTGCAGGTTTGTTCTCGAATGTAGTCAAGACTAGTCTATCGGGGTTTTATCGCATGAAGTGCTTTCCCTACAACAACACTTAAACAACAATCACAACTTGTTTTTCACTCGAACTACACACTACGTTTCCTGCGTTCTACTCTTCTTCCGGGCGCGGACACTGCAAGTCTCCTCGCCACCAAGAGTTCTGCACACGTGAAGTGCTGCGAGGGCTATTGAAGTTCTCGTAGAACACCAGACATCTAGCCGTAAATACATCCAGCTAAGTCAAAAGCTGTAGTTCATGTTCATGTAGCAAAAGATAAAGCTCGAATGCAGCCCTTACTAATATAGTGTCCACCACACCATAGTACGTCCACCTGATGTACGCGTGTTCCAACTGACAGTACGTCACTCACTTCCCAACCTGCGGCCACCATGCTGCCGATGATCAAGCTGGGCGGCCTGGTGGCTCGCACGCTCACCAAGCCGCTGGCGCGCGTGGTCAAGTCCCGCTCCAAAGTGCATCCTCTGCTGAACGCCTTGTGTGGCCGCCTGGGGCAGCAGCAGCACCGTCTCAGCATGCAGCTGCACATGGGCTTTCGCGGCATCTCCAACTACACCATCAAGCCTCTGTCGGCCGACCAGGCGGCGGAACAGGGTGCGGACTTAGTGGGGAGCTGCTGATCTTCTCCGTGGCGCTGGGCGTCGCGTCGCTCGAGTACTCGCGCTCAGCTGCCAGTGCGCGCGTGAAGGAGGCGAAGCAGAAGGAGCAGCAGCAGAAAGAGGAGCGGGAGACGGAGGCGCGTTTCGAGTATCTGGAGAGCCAAGTGGCGTGGCTGGAGGACCAGCTGGAGAAACTCTCGGGCGAGTTGGAGGGCGAACTGCTGGCGGCTAAACCCAATAGAGAACAGCAAGGGCCACAGGAGAAGCGGAGACGGACGCAGCGACTTTTGGACCAGAACGTGCACGTAGCAGTGGATATCCATGAGAAGACGGCGGCGGAGGCCTCGTCCTCCGTTCTAAAGCTCTGGACGACCACGTGCGACGCAGTGGCAGGGCTGTTCAAGTAGACGCGTAATCAAAATACTGCTGTGTTTATGCGGTTTTCTGATGCAAATAAGAATGCTTCAGCCTGCAAAAAGGTCCTGGCTCAACTGGATGGCTGCCGCTTTGAGTGCCGTCGCAAGATCTGCGCGTTCCTGTTCGACTGGGTCGATTTGTGGTTGCTCCTCTGGTTGAATTGTCTCCCGTGGACCCAACGCGCTGTGTAATTGAAGTGCAAAGCGAATGCAGCGCAACACGAGTGCGGGGTGGCGAACGTCAGTTGAAGCAAAGTGGAACATGTCCAGCCAGTTGGAAGCTGTCATCATCCGGCAGATTGCGGCGGTGGTGACATGCCAGCATTTTGCAGATCCGCTTGCATTCGCCAAGCGTAGCAACTCGTGTAAGACGGAGAAGTTCTGCAGTTCAGTTAGCACACTCACAGCCTCCTGTTGTGTCTTGGGTAGGAGGTCTACGAAAAGCTGGACGCTGGATGCCTGGAACTTGACCATTCTGGTCACTTCGACAGTGTCACCTTTCTTCAGGTTTTGCTGTTCGAGTTTTAGTCCGCGTAAGACGTTGCTGTGTTGGCGGAGTAAAGCAGCCTTCACTTGGACAATTTCTCCGTCTACACATCGCAGTTGAATCGTTCGGTCGTTCTCGTTGGCACTCCAGGCATCGGGATCCTGCTCTTCTTCCTGCTGGGCCTCGCTACTATCACGATAGAAGCCCTTGATCTTCAGTGTCGAGCACTTGTCGGAGCAGTTTAGACAAGTGGAGAGCACGGAGACCGCTAGACCTGCGTCATCATCCGCTTGGATTGCTGTGACCAGCGCATCCGATTGAAAGTCTTGCTCTTCTAGGGCTTCGCGGATAGCTGCGTTGCGCTGCGCCAAGATCTGCAACGTGAGCACGATGTTCTTCTGCAACAATATGTTGGTTGAACGCAGGATCGACTGCACACTTGCTGCCACAACGCCCGACTGCCACGCCACCTCCTCCGTGACCCAGTTCAGAAGGCTGCGGCAGCTTGCGGCTACAGCAGCTTGAGCTGGGTTCTTTGCCACCGTTGGATGACCCGAGGAGCGCTCGAAAGATTATAACGCAACCTTGCTCGATGACAGCGCGTAGGATGTCACTGGGCGGGGAGTGCCGGATGATCAGCTCTAGCGTCGTAGCTGCCATGGCTGCGATGTTGGGGGTATGGTGATTGAGCAGCCACGAGAGTGAGATGAGAATACCGGACAAACGAACAGCGCTGCTCAATGCAATAGAAGAAGCGTCTTCGAGCGCAAGCAGTGAGAACAGCAACCGCAACGCGGCGTATTGAACGGCGGCATCCGAGCTGGCGATCCCCATCGTACAGACCTGCAGCATTGCCGCCGTATCGTCCAGAACGGGCGATCGAGCGCCACAGCGTTTGCTCGACACTACCGTGGCCGCAACGAGCAACTCGATGAACGCGTGATCGCATCCGTGCTGCTCTCGTCGCCTTTTGCTGGCTATGCTGTCCCATTCAAGTGCATTGAGTGGTTTGGCTGAGTTGTCATCTCCGTCATCGCCGACCATCCACACGACGTAGTGCTGCATAGCGGCCGACCGGCAAATGTGCGTCGTGATGAGCCCGCTAAGAGCATGCGTCTGGAGCGAGAACAAGCTATGCAGCTCCGCCGCCGCAGCGCGCGACCGCGGGTGTTCGTTCGGCGGTCTCCGACAGAGACAGCAGCAGGTCCACGACCTCCATCACCTTGGGGACGTCCTTACCACCGCCCTCGCCCTCGAGCGGGTCGTCAAGTGACCATGTCAAGGTCACGCGGAGACTTGTGACCAGGATTTGCAATAGCCGGCTTGCGACCAGATCGTCCTCAGCGAGCGAGTCGGTCCGACCCGACCGAATGCCTTCCCGTGCGAGTCGCGCGTGACAGTCCAAAACCTTCTCGCGCAAATGCTCTCGCCATTGCGACCGCCACACGCGTCGAAGCAGCAAGTCGCTCGTTTGGGTGTTCGGTGGTTGAGTGGCCACGCGCTCCAGCGCCGCCACCAGCGCTAGCACGAGCGACTTGTCGGACGCGAAGAGCAGCAGGCCCAGACGCCGCCAACACTTGTCGTCCAGCGCCAGCAGCTCCGTCGAGAGCCTCTCGGGGTCGTCAGCAGCCCACAGTTGGAGCAGCGCCAGCTCCAACTCGGCGTCAGCGTCTCCACTTCTCAGCAACAACGCACGCAACGGCATCCGAGCCACGATGTGCAGACACTAGTGGCCATTACGAGCGGACTCACGGCAAATTAGGTAACAGCCACATTAAAAGCGTATTTTCGCCGGCGGGTGCAGTAACGGATTCCCCGAGATGCGCGCAGCTAGTCCTTGCTGAAGAAGGCTTTCCGCATGAAGGCAGTGTCGGAGGAAGCACACTATAGCAGCTAGTACTGGCTGTGCTGCAGTGGGTCGTACATATCGCTGAATGCAGCAAACTGAAGCAGGAGCGGGGAGTTGAAGAGGCACCCCACGAAAGAGGTCAACATCCTCGTGTCTGACTGTTGTCGCCCCCAGCAAGTTACTACTAACTGTACTTGCATCAAGCAGGCGCCATCGTGCTGGGCGATGGCAGTTCTCGCGGATTCACTTCAATAACGCTTGACAAGTTGTCAATGACAACTGCGTCACCCAATCAGTCCTTCAGCTGGGCAGACGGGGCAAATGGGTACGCACCCACCATGTGGTGGTGGTATGACTTGCATTTTGTAAGGTCCGGGCGACAACTTGGGTTTTGTAAGAGGATGAGTCCAGAATCCATCAGATTCCGCCCAGAAACTGTCGCCCAAAAGTGGGAGGATCGAGCCATAAGTGGGACGACCGAGTCACATCTTGATGGAACAGATCCCACTGTCGACTCATGTCAAAAGTGAGTCACGGCACTTGCTTGGCCGCCATGACGCCGCCGCCGCTCGGCGCACCGAAGAGCGAGTCGAATCGGCTGCGCCGCCCGATCTGTGCACTGCTACACCATCGCTTGTCACGTGGGACCACGGCTGTGGGTGAGGCTGACCTGAGAGATCCGGCAGATCGGCCCAGCTGCGCCACTGCAATCGGCAGAGACGACCCAGCAAGTTATGGGGCCAAGTCGATTGAGCCGCGCTGTCCTCGCACCAACATGATCCGCTCGCTCGCTCGCTGGACGCAACCGGACTTGGTATCCGCTCGGCGTGCTCGAACACCAGCCGGCGACGCGACACCGAGGTGTATCCAAAGCGGCTCAGGCTGCGTTCCGGTTTTGCACTTTGGTGCTCCTTTTCTTCGTCCTCCTCACCAGAGATGGGCCACGGGACCAGTTGCCGAGCCGCTTGCAGTCGCCACTTGAAACTTTTCCTCGCCGAGCGCAAGTGGAGCCTGGAAGCTCAAAAGACAAACGAAAAGGCTTTCAGACGTGCAGCAGTAGACACCACCGACCGAATGAGCTATCCGCAGCGCTACATCCCGCCCATTTATGTGGACCTGAACATGCCCGTCACGCCCTCCAAAGCCAAGGAGGCGCAGCCCTGCTCACCTGCCAACTTCACGGTCGCGCTCCAGGCGGGCGGCTGCAGCGCCGAGCCCCGCCCGAGCCGGGCCAACTCGCTCTTCCTCGACCTGCTCGAGTTCCCTTAACCGCGGTCGACCCGCTCAAGTGCGATCTCGACAGCGTGCTCGACGTGAGCAACGGCCACGACACCCCGGCCGGCGCGCAGCAGCAGATCTTCCCACTGCCAAATGGACAGGACGACCAAGATGTCGCCAAGATGAGGCAGAGCCAAGACCCGGAGGTGCTCGAGGAGGTCGCCGCCTTCCCCGCCGCAGTCTTCACCAACACGACCATCTCGGCGTCGCGCGCGGCCACCACCGCGTCGGTGAGCTCTCTGACCGCCCAGCGCGGCAGCCGCACGTCCCAGTTCTCGGTCAAGCAGCGCCGCGAGCGACACAACGCCAACGAGCGACGACGGACGAACGCCGCCAAGGACCGCGTGCGTGACATGCGCGACCTGGTCTCGGCACTGGAGCAGCAGCGTGTTGACCTCAGTGCTCAGCGCGATGCCAACGCCGCGGCCAAGGAGGTGCTCCCACACCGGAGGCCGCTCGAGGACTTCGTGCCCCGCGAGAGCGACCACAGCATCCCCGGCAGCTCCACGTATCTGGACCTTGCCAAGTCTGTAGACGAGCTTCGCGTCGAGAAACGGTACCTGGAAGAGCAACTAGACCAGCTGGACTCGCAGAACAGCGCCCTTCAGGCAGTGCAGGCTGAGCTGGCCATTGATGCCTCGTCTTCCGCGACGACCAAGAAGAGTCTCAAGCGGAAGCGCGCGGAGACCGTCGAGTCCACTTCAGACAGCAAGCGTGTGGCCCTCGAGATTGACACTCCCGCTGGCGGCTACTGCACGGAGACGGAGGCAGTGCCTTCGTACCTCCAGGTGCTCTTCCCCGAGCCCATGACCAGCGATGCGGCTTTCAACTGGGTCAAAGACAGCTACGGCGACATCATGACCCTCAAGACCCAGCAGAAGCCTGCAGACGCCTCCACTAACTCGGTGCTGGGCTGGCGTGAGGACAAGCGCGAGGTGACCAAGACCGAAGGATCGGACGAGAGCTCACTCGAGCTAATGATGACTCAGGAGTTCCCTGGCATCGTGTCGGGCGAGCTCGTCTTCAACACGTGGAACCTGCTCACCATGCTGGAGGCGTTCCAGAAGCTCTTCCCGCTCACCAAGGACCTGGCCGTGCTGCAGACCATTAACGACGACTGCGTGGTCGTTCGGGTGGGCATCGCGCCGTCCCGTGACGCGCCCGTGGTGCACAGCATCATGGTGCTGGCCCGCGGCCAGATCGACGGTGGATACCTCGTGAGCATGCGCTCCGTGCCGCTGTCGGCGGGTCAGAAGGCGTTCGCCGGTGACGAGAGCTACCTGCCTGTTCTGGCGTGGTTCATGCTGCTGGATACGTACGATGAGTACGCGCAGCCTGTGTGCGAGGTGATCGTGGGCGCGTCGACGCAGCACAAGTCGGAGCGCGTGCTGCAGCAGTTGGCTACGGAGTTGGTCGCGGGTGTGGTGCGCTGGCAGGAGGCCGTGGGTCAGAGCAAGCGCTGGCTGCTCTGAGCGGCGGCATATTTAACAACAAGGTAGGAAGTAGTTCATCCGCTGCGGCTTCAAGAGCTCGCAGCGGATACAGTCGCGACTAACGCGAGTTAGTAGTAAGGTCAAAGTAGTCTAGCCAAGCAGTTTTGAAGAGCGCCCTAAGGCGCATTAAGAGGAAAAATGCATGGGACATTGGAGTTGAATGGCGTGCAAAGCACGGAAGGCTTTGAGTCGACGCAACCGAGTTGCAGGCGTGACGACGGACTTGCGAGTCGTGTTTTTAGTCCGACCTTGTCAAAGCAGTTTCAGGCGATGATACAGTATCCTAGCAAGCAACACCATCCCGCAAGACAAGGCGTGTTGGCCGAATGAAAAGGCAGCTCGTTCGATCACACCCGCTTGAAACTGGTCGAAGTGTGGCTCGATTTCATTCACGCCACCAAGATGTGCTTGCTCGGGACGCAATTGCCGGTAAAGGAGCAGACGCGGACGTATTCGATGCACTGGAAATTGAACGAGCCCGTTTTGTCGTTAGTCCAAACGTCCTACCACCGCAGCAGCCCCGGCGACCCGATCCCTCGACTTTCCATCCGCAGCGCCATCTCCAGTATCTCAATAGACCACCACCCCGTGCTCGCGAGCGCCGTGCCCTCGATCTCTCCGCCAAACGTTTGCTTACAATCATCTTTCTCTTCGCCTGCATACTCGTAGAAGCTCCACACAAAGACATCCAGCCACACGTTCTCCTTGTGCGGCTCCACCTTCCGACGTCCGCGGCGCACGGGCGCTGTGCAGTCTCCGTCGTGCTGAAGGTACGTCTTGGGGTCGAGGTTGCGGAGAATCACCATGCATCCGTCCGTCCCGAGATCCACGTGCATCGCCAAGATGAACGCTCGAATGCGCACATCCGTGTCCTCGCGCTCTAAAGTGTAGTAGTACACGACCGTGTTCTCGTCCAGCCGCTGCACCACGTGGAAGTGCACCTTGGCGTCGCGCGGGCGCATGATGACAATCGGCTCCGGCAGCGAGAGGATCTCCCATATATTTCGAGCCATCATGTCCGTCGCGCGGCCGTGGAAAGTCTTCTCGAGCGAGAACATGAGCTTGTTGTGGCGTAGCAGGTGTCGATCTCGCCAGCCCAGCACGCTCGTGCCTGTTGACGAGCACGTCTCGCTCTCCCGGAAGGTCTTGATCTCTCTGTACGCCGCGCGCGCCATCTCCGCGCACTGGTCCTGAGTGAGCAGGTTCACTTTCAGCACGGGGTTCCTCCGCTTGTGTTCCTGCTCCTGCTCGGCCAGTTTGAGAGCCTTCTTCTGGGCCGCGGCCAGCTGCTGCATCTGCCGCTCCATCTCCTGGTAGTTGGCATGGAGCCGCTGGAGCTCCGCGTTCTCCCTGTCCAGCGCGCTCTTCAGCTGCGCCAGGTGCACGTACGCGCGGTGCGCGGCGCTGCTGCTGGGCGCGGCGGCGTCGCACGTGGGCTGTGCGTCTCGTTGGTTGTGTGTGGACAGCAGGCGCTCGTACTGCGTCTGAAGGACGTCCACGTCGCGTTGGAGATCGTCCAGCAGCGTCTAGAGACAACACAAAACACTCAAATTGATCAGTAAATTGGCCGCGCGTGTAGCGCGTGGAGGCCGCGCACCCGCTTCTTGTAGTAGAGGCGCTTGGCGCGCAGGCGGCTCTTGATGCGCTGGTCGGTGGCCGCCAGCACCTCCTCCATGTCGCTCGGCAAAAGGTCCGGGAGCTCCATTAAATGCCGTGTTCTGACCACCGAGGCATAATCAGACCAGCGTGTCTGCCTTGAAAGACGGCACCATTTTGCACGCGACTGTCACATGTACGTACCTGTACGTCGGACAAGGTGTTGCACAATTGGTCGTGGACCACGTTCGACAGTCGAGTCGACTCGACAGCAACGTGTCCGCCTATTGTAGAAGGCTGGAGCAGCAAGAGATCTGCCTGACGAGTGGCTGTGCGAGTCCGCGGTTCACTTGGAATGGAGATGACCACCAGCGGCTTGCCATGTAGCGTTCGACAATCTTGTCAATGAATGGCACGAGCTGTTCACCGCCTCTAGCGCGAGCGGAGACACAAATCCGGGCTTCGCAAGCTTGGGCATGAAGTCGTCCTGCGCGACGCCAAAACGCACCATATCCAGGATAGAGTTTACTGTAGCGTTCGTCGTGCTTGGGCTTGAATGCCATCCGTATCGTACACTACAGAGCAAGCCGAACCTCTGCATCGAGCTGTTGGCAGCTCGCATTCAATGGCGTTGCACACGGCTGATTGCCAAGCACTTCGGTCTGGCTCATCCGACGCGTCAGGCAAGCAGGCACGCGAGCACTTTACGTCTGTGACTTCTACATGCAACATGAAAGGCTGGCAAGTGTATGTTGGTTTGTCGGTTAATAAATTAGCGTGGGTACCCTCCGTTCTTGCGGCGGGTGTTCTTGTTCTCTGCTGCTTTGCACGCACGTCTTCCTCATTTTGTTCACATCGCTCACACTCATTGCACACACATGGACGGCCGGCCGCTGCTTCACAGCATCAACTGCGTCCCCACCACGCGGTTCTCCCACCGCAAATGCAGACACAGGATCTCCACCGCCATAAAGTCGATGTCCGCGCGCGACGGGTACGAGCTGGCCACCCGAGGTGACCGAGAAGCCGCCGTCCTGCTTGCACTCGTACCGCTGCCACGTCGTGCAGTCCATGTGGCGCACGTTCGACTCGGACGCTGGCGCCACGTTGATCGAGCGCGCGCCCAGAAGGAACCCGTTCGGCAGCTTCTTCTTGAAGAGCACCGCCACCACGCGGTCCACGCGGGTGGCGTCGTGGTTGGTCATGTCGTACATGATGACGGCCTCCTTGCCCACCTTCTTGACGAGCTGCGCCTTGATGGATCCGTAGTAGATGCACGAGAAGTTCTCGGAGCTGCTCACGTTGGTCCACGTCTTCTGCATGACCTCGTGCATGTTCACGTCCTTCGGGTACTCCTTCTTGAGGCTGTAGGTGAAGACGCCGTCCTGGGACACCACGCTCTTGTAGCCCCAGCCGTGTTCGTCCTGGTGGTTCTTGAGCACTTCACCGTCCATGGCGCAATTCAGCGCCACTTTCATGCCTTCCTGCACGGCGGCGGCGCACGCCGACTCGTCAATGGACTGGCTGAGCTGCTGCAGCTCGGCCTGGCTATTGGTGCCCTGTACCAGCCGCGCGCTGCGCTGAGCGCTGCTACTGGTGTCCGCATTGATCTGGGCGTTCTCGCTGGAGAGGCCCTGGATGACGCGCTGCAACCGCTCGAGCGCGAGCACGAGCTTGACCTTGTTGATGCTCGAGCCGTCGGCGCCCGTCACGTTCATGCAGCGCGAGTAGTAGATGCGGTTGAGCATCTCCACCTTTTCGCGCAGCTTGGCGAGCACGTGCTCGATCGGTCGGCCGTCACTTGGCACGGCCACCGCCTCCTGCTTGTTGTCGGCGGGGGCGAACTGGAACGGGTCGATGGCCTCGAGGAAGAAGGCGGCCATGGCGTCCTTCTCGTCCACCATGAAGTGCTGCAGGAAGGCGTCGTCGGCGCCAATGGGGGACAGCAGCATGCTGGTGGCGTCTCCACCCAGCTCCACGGAGGCGGCGAGCGGGTCGTGCGCGTCCACGAGCGGCACTTTGCCGCCGCTGATGGAGATGTCTCGGATCTGGATGGCCTTCTCGTCCGAGAGGAACATCTCCTGGATCATGCTGATCTCCTCGCGCGTCCAGTTGGCGGCGGGCGGCGCCACCCACTGCGACTGCGGGGACGAGGAACGGGGACTCGCGGCGGACAGCATTTCCACAAAGCTCATGTGGCGGGGGACTTCTTGGCTCGGACGCTTGTGTTTGACTCGGCAAAAGACCAACTGCCCGACGTTCCGGCCGCCGCCATTGTCGAGGCCGTCCCCGGCCCCGCAGACGGTCCGACTGATGAGTGCGCTCCTCCGTCCGGATCTCTTTTCAACTTGCTGTTCACTGCAAGCGCCGGGCCGGCCATAAGGCATCAAAGCACACATCACGGACGCCACGCCGGACTTGTTGCAAAACACGGAGTGCATACATCACTTACTATTGGGAGACACTCCCTGTTTTGCGAAAAAGGATTACTCACAGCGTGTGCGACCAACTTGATCCCCACAGATCGGCCCGAGTGTCCTCCTCGGTCCTCCTTGGGCAGAGCGCATCAGCGACTCGCTGACATAACCCCGTGGCAGGCACTCCTCGTCAGCGAACGCCGCCGGTTCTCTCCACGCAAACGCCAGCGACGGCCCGTTTCGACGCCAACACTGCCCTTTGTCGACGAGAGTGTCTGCGGGGCAGAGCGCGAGCGCGCAGACGCCGCGGATCGGAGCCCGTGTTGGCTATGCAAATAACAGGTTGCGGATGCCTTCGCACTGGAGTCGCGACGGCGCCAATAGGGATGCCGCCAGCGATGTGATCGGCTCGTCGTGTCGCTGTCAGCGGTTGAATTTGCGGTTGAATGGCCTCCGCTGCTCGTCCGCGCGCTGCTGCCTTCGTGGCTACTGTAGCACGGCTTCAAGGAAGGCATGGTCGTAACTACTACATGTAGTCCGTTCAGATGAGTACTGTGTACGACCGGTCCATTGGCAATGCCGTCGTGCTGCGTCGACGTACGGACGCCGCTGCCTTTGGATGGCGATACAGCCGAAGCGCTGAAGACAAAGCCCTGAGCTTGCTTGGCGGCGGCACTCCCAATCCCGCCGCCGATCCTCGCAGGAGAGTTGTGTTCACTCGCTCTATTAACACAATCAACCGAGCAACCACTATTCTCGTAATACTGTACATGTACACCATCAACCAGCTTGGTTGCTTGGTTACCAAGCCAGTCGGTGTGACGACCATCTCGCTGGACGCTCGCCTGGAGATGGCGCATCCCGAAAATCAAACCCTACGGTACATTAGGATTTCAGGGCCGATCGCGTTCGCGTCCTCGACCCCTCGACTCCCATACCGGACGCTGAGCACTTTCGACTCGACGCAACGCTTTAGGCGGAAAAGGTGGGATGAAGGTGAGTGGCGCCAGTCCGCGGGTCCTGGCGCTGCATTGCCAGGAGCGCGGATTGCCGCGCCCCATGCGTGTACGGGAGCTCATTCGGCCGGCCGTGTAAACACCGAAAGCGTGCTGAAGATCTTTTCTTTGCGTTGCCACCTCGAGCACCACCCGTTCATTAGCTGCAAATCGGCCGCACTCTGAGCGACTTCTGCATTAATTAATCCGTATCGAAAGGTGCTGCGTGAAGTCGCAACGCCCTGGAAGCCGTGCGAGCATATCCTGCATCTCGCTCGAAACTATCGCTTCAGCCGATGTGTCCTGACTCATTTTGATGGTGTTCTCCTTGGAGCGCTCTTCGTCCGCTCGTCACCGAGAGGCGGCGCCGAATGTAAGCTTAACATTTAACTCGAGACGCGCGGCCTCGTTATTTATTAATCTCGCCGATTTGAGAGTGCGCCAGGATTGCTACGGCTGGCAACGTCGCCGTCGCTGCGGCTTCGACCGCGCCGCGGTACGCAGCTGCAGCAGCTTGCCGCAATGCAACGCGATTGGGCGAGTGCCAGCAATCCGCTGCGGAGGCTGTTCTAGACGGGCAAGCCGGCATCTAAACAAGCAGATGAGCTGCAGCGGCTTGCGTTTCACTACATGTACAGTAGGCAGCAGCTCTCACCGAGACGCGGCGGCGCTGCCACGTTCGCGGTCGTCCCAATCTTCGTGAACGATCGAGACGTACATGTACCGGTACCGGGTACTGTGGTAATTTGCGTCCCGGGTCGTCATCACAGAGGAGATGGCACCAAGCAGCAAGCAGACACGCGCGGCAACTTGGTCCTTGCACATCTCGTTGATTGCTGCAACAATGTCCACGTGGACAGGGCACGTGTAACAAAACGTGACAGACAGGTACTGTGATGTGAACGCTTCTCACCCATCGAACTTGACGTTTGCTGCTTGCTCATTGGTTGTTATTGCGCATTCCCCAATTGGCATCATGAGTCCCAAGCAGTGCGCTCTGCTGCTGCTGCTGTTCCTGTCGCTCTGTAGCGTGCGCGGCATCGTCACGCCCGACGCTCCGTCCGCTCCAGCTCCCAGTGAAGACGCAGACGCTCCTGCAGACTCTTCAACGGCTCCCAAGGACGCAGAACCGCCTCAGAACGAGCCATTACAAGCCGACCCAAGCACCGCCGATGCCTCCGGCCCGCAGCGGATCGCGGAACCCGACGAGCCCACGGCGGACACGAAGCTGGCGGACGAGGACGTGGACCCGCTCATGGACGTCCCCAGCGGCCTCTTCGAAGTGGTGGACGCCGACAGTGTGGACACCCGCAAACGCCAAAACTACGCGTCTCTGGACGCAGGCGCCACGATTCTGGACTCGGCACCGGACACCAAGAGCCCCACGAACCTTCTGGTGCCGGACAAGGACCGCTACATGCTCACGCCGTGCTCAAATCCCCGCAAATGGGTCGTCATTAGCCTCTCAGAAGACGTGAGAACAGTAGAAAAGAGAGAGGACGACGGTACTGACCCTATTGCTGTTTTGTACTTTGTGTGTTGACAGGTGCACGCGGACGCTATTGCAGTCGCCAATTACGAGAAATTCTCGTCGCCGGTCAAGGATTTTGTCGTGCTGGGCAGTGTCAACTACCCCACGGACACGTGGCTGGTACTGGGCAACTTTACGGCGGCGCACGCCAACGGCGAACAGATTTTCCAGCTGGACGCGCAGCAACATGTGCGGTACCTAAAGTTCCGCTTCCTCTCGCACTATGGAGCCGAGTACTATTGTACGTTGAGTCAGCTACGGTGAGTGCGTCTTTTTGGTAGGTGAAGGTGGAATTTGCCACTGAATGTGTGTCTTTAGAGTCTTCGGACGGACGTTCACGCAGGTGATTTCACAGCTGGAAAAGAGCATCGACGCAGAGGTGGAAGCTCTCGCCCTGTCCGTCCCGCAGCTGTCAACGTTGACCGACAGTGCGGAGGTTTCTGTGCCTCGTATCCCGGACCCGACCGAGCTCATGAGTCAGTGCTTGATGGAGAAGAATAACAGTGTCGTGGCCGTGTTCTACGACGAGCCCCAACGACTTGAGCACTATCAGAGTCATGGAATGTGCTGTCTAGTCGACTATACACCCGGGCAGATCGAGGCAGAGGGCGCTGGTAGCTCAAATGTTAAGGAGCAAGTGCCTGTCACAAGTACCGACTCCTCTGATCCTGAGGTAGCTGATGGGCCAGCACAAACGTCAGGCTCACCGCCAAGCACTGCATCCAGCTCAAACACAAATGCGTCGAGTGTTCCTGCGGCTAACAGCGCCAGCTCCAACGCCAGTGCACCAATCAGTGCAACAGCCTCAAGTTCGTTGCTGCCAGCCGCCCATGCTACTGCTGCGTCGTCTACTCAAGGTCTCGGGAGACTGGAAAGCATTTTTGTGCGGATCACGAAAAAGAGTGAGTGTTGTTGCAGTAAACTTAGTCGTTGTATGACTGATCATGGATGTGCCGCATGTAGTCCAAGCTTTGGAAGTGAATCAGAGCGTCATGGGAAGGCATCTCGAGGAATTCCACACGCACCAATGGGCCGCCATCAAAATGCTGCAGGTAAACCAGAAGATAATGCTGCAAGTGTTGAGAGAAAAGGTGTGCGTGACAGGTTGCTAATGGAACGCATGCTGCTGCTTTTATAGGCGAATCAAGAAGGTCTAAATGAGCAACTGAAGGAGATTCGCAATATGATCGTGGACCTGGTGCGTTTGAAACATTTACTCAACGAGATGACAACGGTTTTAACTGATTGTTTGTGCTGTTTTAGAAGGATCACGTGGCGAAGGAGTTGTCGGCTAACGAGCAAACGCTACTGAGCTATGGCCGTCTACTGGATGATGTCCGGCGGGATAATATTGCTCTTTGGGTAAGCCAAAGAACTCCCGTTGGTAGTCATTGGTTTGAGATGCTCACGGGTCTCTCTTTTGTTTCTCTCGGACAGAACGAAATGCTTATTGTACGCGAAGTCATCACGACCATGAAAGCAGGCATCTTGTGCGCGATCGTCCTGTCAGGCTTCATCATTCTTTTCTATCTACTGCGACTGTTGTTTCGTTGCGTCTCTAAGTGCAAGGAGCGCGCCGATCTGCGAGAATGGTTCTGGCGTATGGAAAACCATGAAAGCACCAGCGAGGATCAAGACGCGAATTCCCCGGTGAACAATATGGCTGCAGGCGCTCTGCGCGTGAATCGGAAAGCGCAGTTTGGTTCATCGTGGGATGACTCGGCTATCGAGCGAAAGACGCTTGTGAGCGACATGGTCGGCGACGGGCCACAAAATTCCGCGGTCATCGAGCGAAGAGGTCCAGTATGCCCCCCACAACGCTAAAGCTAAAGCGCTCCAAGAAGTGAGGAGCCCCGAGTTCAAATAAAGTTCGTTCAATGCTGAAACGGGCGGCGCAGTTCCCCACTTCGTTTTAGCAGCAGAGCAGAGCAATGAGTCGCCGAGGTTCAGGGTCGTCGTTTTCCAGCGGTAGCGATGTGAATTTCGACGACTTGGACGATCAGCAGGTCTTCGGCTTCCTCGAAGACGGCGAGGACAATCGGATGTCCAGTCCTGGTATCCGGTCAATAAGGTAGTTTTTGGTCGGTCTGGAGCTTTGACTTCGAAGTACTAACTCTTTACTCTCTGCAATGGTAGCCCGAGTGCCGATTTTCGTCTGGATTTCTCGTCAAGAATGCGTGCTGCACGATCCCCGCCTCCCGTGCCAGCAGTGTCCACCCCAAACAAACCGGTTCGTACCTTGCTTTCGAGCTTGTGAAATCGTGCATGCGAGTTGGCTGAATTGTGCTGTCCAGGTCGCTCGAAAAAGTGTTACCACAACTAAACCGCGCTCGCCTTCCTTGACTGCGAAGTACGTGTTGGTTTCATCTGACTTGGTCATCAACAAGTTTTGTCTAATGATTGTTGGTGGTCTAGAAAACGCACTGTGAAGCGTCCATCGTTAATGACTGTGAGCACGCCAGCATCCAAACTCTTCTTGCGAAAACAGGAAAGCTCTTCGGTGTCCCTGTCTATCGACGTTGCAGAGGCCTCCAACACCAGAGACGTGTTACAGGCCTCTGCAACGGTAGACAGTGATACATTCTTTGAGCCGCCAGCTCCACCGGCGACTGCACCTGATGCCAGCGAAGAGAGGGGCAATAGTACCGCAGAGCAAGTGGTTGTTACTACTTCTGAGGCTCCATTCGTTCCCAACCTGAAGGTCCGGAAGTCAAAAGCCACTGAAAGTACCAGTGGAAGTGTCATAGCTCCTCTTGGAAGCGCTACTGCTCTCGTTTCAGCCTTAGCGTCATTACAAGCCCAAGTGGAGTTGCTCACGACGGAGAAAACACAGTTGGAGATCGACGCGACAGCAACACGTACAGCGATCCAAAACCTCGAGCAGAAGCTGGCGGCTTCCGAGCTGTCCAGCGACCTATTTGCGCGCCAGCTTGAGAATGTCAAGGAGAGTTTCCAAGCGAAGTTGATGGCTCGCGAGGAAGAAATGTCGCTTGAGAAGATGGCGCTCGTCAAGGAGAAGGACACACAGCTACAACACCAACAGGCCCGATTCATCACAGAAGCGGAGCTGTGGAAGCACGAGATTGCAGCTTTGACGAAAGTGAAGCTTGAGCTCGAGAACGAGAACGACAGGCTGCAGAAGGAGCTGAACGATGAAGACCTACAGCGCGGATTGGCAGAGGCAAAGCACCGGACGCTGAAGACGGAGCATACCCGCGCCTGTGAAGAGCTGCAAATGCTGCTGCAGGAACGGGAGCGGCTCGAACACACGCAGGTTGAGCTTCACGAACTTCGCATTAAAATGGCAGACGCTTTTCAGCAGCACGAAGCTCAACGACGGGAGCTGGAAGAGCGCGCAACAAGTTTGCTGCGTGAGAGAGAAGATCAAGTCGCTGGGTGGGAGCGGGAGCGGCAGCTTTGTCTGCTTCAGAACCAAACGGAGAAGTCCAAACTGCTGCGGTTCGTCCAAGAAGTCCGAGGACTGCACAATTTACTCAAGGAGTCAGTACTGGAGACCCGCGCGATTCTTAACAACGAATTGAAGACAACCAAGGACATACTGGAAGGGATCCAACAAAAGGCTAGTGAGTTTGCAGTCCACCAAAGTGACCGCGAGGTGGCGCTCATGTCTAGAAAAGGCCGAATTCTCCAGTTGGAGACGCAATTGAAGAACGACCGACAAACGATCAATCAACTGGAGGCGACGCTGGCCAAGTCCACGCGCGTACTGGAGAAAAACATGCCACGCTTAAAGCGAAGTTTCAGGAGCAGAAGGAGCATTTGGAGATCACATTGGCAGTGCGTCAAGGCCTCACGACGGATCTGCAGGCCAAACGGAAGCACGTGGCCGAACTGGAGCGGGAAGTGGCGAGACTTTGCCTGACGAAAGGCCAAACGGATGTGAAGCTCAAGCACTCGCAGCAGCAAATTGCTGCGATGCTGAAGGTTCACGCGCGTGAGCTGGTGAAGTTCACTAAGATGCCAGCCAACAGCAAAATCGCGGAAGTGCTGTCCGCTGACCCCGTCCAGGAGGAAAACGTACGTCTATCGGGTGGCATTAGCGTGCAAAAGACTGTGGACTTACTCACCTTGTTGTGATCGTGCAAATTGCAGAATGAGAGCAAGGTGCTGATGCCGGAAGAAGCAGGTGCGTTAGGAGTTTCGTGTTTGCCATCGTTTGAACTAACGCGTTTGCACGTGAAATGCATAGAATGGCGCGAATTTGTGGAGCTCGTAGCGGCCCACGAGGCCGAACGCCAGCTTCAAGAAGACTTAGCAACATATTAGCTACAGTACAACAGTTCGGTGGGACTGTGAAACTCATCACAACTTTTTGATTAGAGCCCCTTTTGCTCATGCTTGTCAAGCGTAATCAAACCCAGGTCTTCATTCTTCAATTTGCTCGGTCTCCGATAAGTGGCGTCCTGATATATCATCATTGCCATGCGCGACTCGGTCTCCACTGCTGCTGCCTTCTGCTCCGGTTTGGCAGGTGGCGCCGCGCTCCTAGCCGCCTTCCAGCATCTCGCGCGTCGCCGTGCACTGGAGTCCACTGAGCTACTGGACGTCCAAGACGCGGACGCCATTCGCCATCCTGCGGCTGCACTGACGGCGCTTTTGGTGCGCTACCACGAGAACCTGCAGCGTCGTGACGTCCATCGCGGCGAAGTTGGCAGCTCCTCGTACCCCATTCGCTCCAAGGTGAAGCCTGGAGCACTGAGAGACCAACTGCCCACCGAGTGCCCCGAAGACCCGCAGAGCTACGCCGACATCTTCCGCGACGTGGAGAAGCTCATTTTCCCGGCGCTGACGCACTGGGCGTCGCCCAACTTCCACGCCTACTTCAAGATCTGCGGCAGTGATCCCACTGTACTAGCCGACTACTTGTGCTCGTCACTGGACGTTGTCGGCTTCTCGTGGGTGGCGGCCCCAGCGGCCACGGAGCTCGAGCAAGTGGTGTGTGACTGGCTGGCCAAGCTGCTCAACCTACCGGAGTGCTTCCTCACGAGCTCTCCGGGCGGGGGAGTCATCCAGGGATCCGCCAGTGAATCGGCACTCTGCGCGCTCATTGCGGCACGCAACGCAGCGCTCGAAGGTCTGACAGGAGCTGAGCGTGAAGAGAAGGCAGCGAAGCTCGTCGTGTACGTGTCGGACCAGACCCACGCGGTCGCCGAGAAAGGCTGCATGGTGCTGGACATTCCGCACTTGCGGGTGGTGCCTACGGTTCGGGGAAAGCGGACGCCGACAACTACGGACTGGCACCTGAAGATGTGGCTCGCGCCATGGCTGAAGACCGAGCTAAAGGTTTGGTACCGTTTTGCTTGATGCCGACGGTGGGCACCACGTCCACCACAGCTATCGACCCGTTGCGGGAGCTCATTGCTGTCGCCCGAGAGCAGCCTGAACATGTCTGGGTCCACTTGGACGGAGCGTACGGAGGAGCGGCCGCGGTTTGTCCAGAGTACCAGCACTGGCTGGACGGAGCAGAAGGCTGCGACTCTATCTGCGTCAACACGCACAAGTGGCTGCTGGTGAGCTTCGACGCGAGCTTGCTGTGGGTGAAAGACCGTCGGCCGCTCATCCGCGCGCTCGCGCTGGACCCGGAGTACCTCAAGAACGACTTCATGCTGTCCGCGCCCAACTACAAGGACTGGCAGGTGCCTCTCGGCCGCCGCTTTCGAGCGCTCAAGCTCTGGTTCACCTTCCGTCGCTTTGGTGCGACTGGGCTTCGAGCTCATATCCGTCGCTCCATTGCCCTCGCCAAGCAGGCGGAAGAGCTTCTGGAGAAAGACAAGCGATTCAAGCTCTTTGTGCGGGCGCGGATGGGACTCGTGTGCTTTTACGTGGCTTTCGGCGGCCGAGAGCTCAATGAAGCACTGCTTCGTTGTGCGAATGAGTCTGGTAAGGTGTTCCTCATTCACTCGGTGGTGGATGGAGTGCACTTCTTGCGCCTAGCGATTGGTGGCCTTGAAGTGGACACTTGGCACATTGAAAATGTCGTGCAGGTGCTGAAGACAGCGCTCACCGAAGTCATTGACGAAAACCCCAAGTGGCAGCAACTGCAGCGTGAAAGTTTTGCAGCGTAGGCTTTGAGCACCGGGGACAAGGATCGAGTACGTGCAACAACAAAGCAGCTATTTCAGTGTCGGAAGTTCCTACTATTCTCAATCATTTTCAGCACTTGATCATTCGCTAGTGTCGTCATGGGAGAGCGTAGGCGAGACCGTAATTGGACTTTGCAAGTCACCGCTCTTTACGACTACGAGCCTGAACGTACGATCCAATCCAGACCCCGATTGAAAAATATTCGTGACTGACGATAGATGTATTCGCCTGCAGAACCGGATGAGTTGGGTTTCCAGGAAGGCGATGTACTGCGGGTGATACGTGTACAAGATGACGGGTGGTGGTCGGGATACAACGTGGACAATTCCAATGTAGTTGGCCTGTTCCCATCCAACTACGTTCAGGCACAGAGGGGTGCAAACCTGCAGCAGAACACCAACATTGCTGTCGCGAGCTCTCGACAGCGGATTCAGCTACAACCTCAAACACCACCCGACACACCTGAGCTCGATGATGAAGACGAATCGGACGATAAGGCTCAAGAACTCCCCGAATTTCGTGGACATGTTGGAACTGTGCTCCAACTGCGGAAACAACTCGAAAATGCTGAACGAGCTAGCGAAGCAGTGCAAAACGCTCGACGACAGGTTTGTAGTGTCCATTTAGTTGTTTTGATTGAGAAACTCCACGGCTGATAGTCCGTCTGTACAGGCTGAGCGAGAGAAGCTGAGGCATCAGAAAAGCTGGAGGGAACGAGAGCAAGAAGAACCGGAAGACGGGGACGAACGTCTCGGTTTGCAACTTGCTCCAGTGTTCCAGCAACAGACAGCGAATTCTGAGGATGAGGACAATGAAGACGACGACGAGCAGGCGTATCCGCAAAGTCAAGGCCACATGCATGCAAGCGATCGTCAGGAGGAGAACGGCGAAGAGAGCAATGACAATGATGTTCAGGCAAAAGTGGAGCAAGAAGAAGCAGCAGAGACAGAGGAGATTGAGAACGCTGCTGCTTCATTGATTGCAAAAGGATTTAAACGTCACTGCGCTCTTTTTCAGTTGAATCGTGAACGAGAGCGCGAGGCCGAGCAGCGAAGACTCAGCAAGATTGCCGCCGTTTGTATTCAGCGTTGGGCGGCACATGCGCATTCCAGACAGTGCAAGCGTCGACAATGGGAGATTGATCAAAGTGCAGCACGTCGTTGTGGAGAGAGAGAAAATGAAGCTGCGACGGAGATACAAAAGTGGATCCGCATGCGGTGGGCGAGCTTTTGGCGAAGACGCGTGCGATCTGAGAGAAGGAATTGTGTCCTAAAAGAATCGCAGGAAGCTAATGAAGTGAAGAACACAGAACACAACCAAGCTCAGCTGGAAGTAGAACAGGAAGAAGAGGTGGAGCATCAGGTTGTGGTGGATGATCGTCGACGGCTTGAAGAGGAGGAAGAGAAACGTCGACTTGTTCAACTGAAGTGTAAAGAAGAAGAGCAACGACGAGAAATTCAGTTAAAAGCAGTGGAAGAACAAGTACAAGCTCGATTTCTACAGCAAGAGGAGGATAAGGGACAACTTAGTGTTGAGGACCCAGCGGTTCCGTCAGCGCCAGACAAACCCCGACGAAAAGTGATGAAGAAAGAGGCTGTTGAGCTGATTAGGACCTTGGTTCAGCAGCAGCTTAGCGAGACGTTGCGTGGCCACGACGAAAAGATGGACGAGCTGCAGCGGATGGTTGTACGACTGCAAACGGTCGTGCGAAAGCAGACGCAAATGCTGGAAGACTCGACCGATCAACTTGTGAGTTTACAGGCGCTGCAAAAGGAGCAGAGGGTACTCGTACCACCCAAGAGCAACGGCAATAGTTCCTTCCTCCCGAGGATAGGTGCTGGCCCCCGCCAACCGGAAACTCCGTCTGGTTTGCGTGCCCCCGCCCAGTGGTTCTGTCAAAGCTACCAAGCAATGGAAGGCGGCCAAGTTGTAACCAGTCAAGAAAAATATGATTTTACTAGAATATAGTTGTTGAAGTGGAACATGCACATGATATATCAGGGAATGGCCAAATATGGTGCAGTGGTTTTGTTAGAATAGCTCAAACCGAAATCTAGTTTTTAAGAGGTGTCTCGATGGCTCGACGCAATGTACTCAACGGAACGTCCGACTGGGAGCGAGAAGAGAGGGCGACCCAACAAAGAGACTATGCAGCGCAGCTTCAGCAGCAGGTGCACCGTCTTCAGAAATGCAGGACTACGGTGCATCCTAACAATTTCGGCTTGAGTTTGTAGGTTCAGCTGAAACTAGCTAAACAGGAGCAGGAGAAGGCAATTCGAAAGCAGGAGCAGCGCCAGGAGTTGGAAATGATGGTGATCAAATACATAAATTGCTGTCGTCCATCGGTAGGCTAACTAACCAATACGAGTTTTATTGTGTTCCCAGGAACGCGAGAGAGCAGTATCCAAACCAGCTCGAAAACAGCAAACGCAACCTGCTCCTCAATTACCATCACCCCAACGATCAGACTCGATGCCGAAGGTGGACTCTCAGATACAAGGAGCATCCGTTGCTTCGCCAATGAAAGCAGCGAGCACTGATCCCAGTCTCAGCAGTCCATGGCCAACAATGGCCGAGTATGGACAGCCAACATCGGCACTGGTTGCTTATGATGTGCATGTGCCTGCTTTCAACTCCGCACCCTCAATCTTTGAGTCGGTTCTCCGGGAGCCTGGAATTGGTGCGCGGTCAATTTCATTTTACGAAGACCTAGCGAGTCTGCAGCGACTTAGTGCGGAGGTTGGTTGCTTTGATTGCCGAATCATAGAATGGCAACTGACTTTGTAAATATGATGAGCAGTTGGAGTCGGCGGCGAAGTTGAGGCGCACAAAGGGCCAAGTTCGTATCCCCTAACATTCCTTTGTCAAAGTTGATCAAAATTGATTCTGTGTGTGTTGCCACAGAACAACTATGTCAAACCAAACTTTTGCAGCAGCAAGAGGTCTCAGCAGAGTTGTCACCTGTGACGGTCAGTCAGTCTTCACCGGTAAAGGCTAATAACGGCAACGTTAGATCCGGTTTTCAGGAAAAACAGGTAAAACAGGATGGCAACCAGCTCGAAAGCCAACATGCAGTGCCTCAATTCAGAACGCAGTACGTACCAACACTTTCTCTCTCGAGGGTGAACGATATACTTATTGGTTTTTGTTACACTGCCTAAGGCTTGACGGATTGCTAGGTGAAAGCGTTCTGCTCCCACTCAGTAAAGCGATACCAACCCCACCGAAAACATTATCTCATGCAAGGACTGCGTCACAATCGACTAGGTTTTCAGTGTCATCACCACACCGGTTCATTTCTGATGGGAAGGCCGAGAACGAAGTGGAAGATGACACCACGGAGGCTCTGGACAGCCACAGCGAAATGCTACAGTTTTGATAGCAGAATTCTAAACAGAGAAATTCTCCAACAAGTGTGTGAGCCAAGTCTCTTGTACTATTTTTCTGGAGTTTCGCTACTTGCAAGAGCCAAGAGCTCTGTCGACTGAGATGTCATGTTTCCCAGAACGCACACAGCATCTCTTTTCATCACGAAAGCTGGGGCAATGCTACCACCACCACAAGAGTTGCTGCAGAAAACACAGTTTACCAAGTGACGTTAGTCTTCAATCGCAAACGCAAATTAATGCACATTATCAACGTACCTCAAGCCTTCCCACCGCCATTCCCCACAACGACCCCGCAAGCTTCTCTGGGACACCGAATCTCTCCTTCTGGGTGTGTCTTGGCTTGGTCGATCGTCCATAGCTGAGGCTCGACAAACCACTGGTTGCAGTCGTCTAATGCTACCAGCACGGCCGAATCTTCGTGGACCAGCGCCGCCACCTGGTCGATTGTTGACCCGCCACTCATCTCAAGCTGCTGGACACATCGTTGCCACTCCACTGCGTTGTGTTTGAGAAATACCAAGTGTGCCGGCAAATGACCAACTGCAGATGCGTTATGATCTTCCATTGCAAAGGGAGGCACACCTGGCTTCTGCAGCTCGAAAACTCCCGTCCGATTTTGCAGCTGATTAGTACAGCTTGCGTCATCAATTGTAGCTTTTGCTATCCGTTTGGAGCCTTTGAGAGACTTCAGTGACCGCCATAACCCACCGCCCGACTTCTTTTGGGTTCCCCATCCGCCTTACACGGAGACACGGAACCAGTTCGCTTATTTTCTTCAGTTGCAGGGCGCCGAGTGCTTTGAAATCCAGTTCCAGCTTCCTCGTCACCTTTGTGCGTACCAATGTTTGGCTTCGTCAACACAGGAGAAGCACTTTTTCGCCTATTGATTGAGGTATCCGCGCAGGAAACGATGTGTGGGCCATTCCCTAGTGTCACCGAGGGACTGTGCGGTCTTAAACGCAACTTGGCTAGCAGCGGCGTCTTTGTGATACTTTCTCCGGAAGCGACAACAGCTTGATCCTCACATATTGGACCACCTGGTGCTGAATCAGCCGTCGAATCGTTCACTACTTGTCCTCTTAGAATGCTTAAGAACCGTGTGCTCTCATTCTCACCAGAGCAGGCATTTAGTTTTGTCATTTCGTGGTGGTGAACAATGGCGCCAGCACAAAACAAGCTTTCTCCACAGCTTTGACAGCCGTACACGGTCCCCATCGAGCGTAAAGCAGGGATGAAAGACGAGACTGGAACTTTCGTTGCTGCAATTTTGGAGCATGGAGGTGTTGAGAGATAGAATCCGATAGGTACTCGTTCCCCAATCATTCCACGATCGTCGCACCCCGACACGAGCATCTCAATCGAAGACTGTTTCTTCATCAGAGGCGGTTCAGACGACTGACTTGACGGTTGTTGTTGCAATTGGCGGCGCTTCTTGGCCACTTCACCAACGAGTTCCCCTTCCATGTGCTGTTGAGCCAATCGAGTTAAACGCGCCTTGAGAAAATGTTGGTTTGCCACAAAAACATCACCGCGCGCTGTCTCGAGACACTTGAGCTGAGCATCGAAGCCAACGTTTAGACTCACAACCGGTCGCAGTGCCTTCACGTGTGCAGAAATACTCGAGTACGACATTTGCTGCTTCATAATCAAGAACGCCATCGCGACAGCAGGAGACCTCGAGCGTCCACCAGCACAGTGAATGAGGACACCGCCGTTCTTCAGACCGGCATCGATAAACACCGCAGCAACCGGCAGACAGCTCAGTAAACTTGCAAACTCCTTGTCACGGATGCTGAGACTCAGGTACGTGAAGTCTTCCGGGAACGTCGCGTAGCTACCGGCCAAATTGAGCACGTGGGAGATTTTGTTGGACTTGAGAGCTTCGACGTTGAAGGCCGAGTGAATGGAGCCCACGAACAACCCGCTGGCCACCTCCACCGGAACACTGTCCTGCACAATCGAAGTCTGCAACCGAAGACCGTGAGGCTTCCGAATCGACATCGCGAGTAAGCTGAACGGAGATCGAGTGCGTCTTCTGCTGCGGATGTCGTTGTATGGCAGCGAAGGAGACAGGAGCCAGCATTTTCCACACACTCCGATCAAAATAGACGCTCACTTCTGCATTTCCAGGAATGGCACACTGCTCGTCTTCAAGAACGTCTGCACATAGGTCATCTCTATTGAAAGCAGACACAACAGTACATGTACCGAGGTTGGTATCGTTAATTTTTAGCAGATAAGATGGCTCATCGTGATGTTCAAGTACGTGAGATGGTCGACGATGCTCGTGCATCTGAACGGCGAGCAGCTATTGGAACACGTCGGGTCTTCTCCGTCCGTCTGGCTGCAGTTGCGGTAGGTCTCGGAAAACTCGTCGTAGAAAATCTACACCAAGTACCCCCAAAATATTAGTTCCTCTCCGATTATTTCACCTCATCCGTCGCTTACCTCCTCCGTCGTGTGCTCAAATCCCGTCCACGTCGGTGGCAGGTGCGGCACTGCGTCTTGGAAATGGGTCACCCGGTACACCTCCATACTGGCGTTTTGCAGTCTCCCTCTGAAGTTCGAGTTGCCAACGCGAGGATTCCCGAACGTGTACAGCGAGTGCACTGGCAGTTTCTCAATGTACTCGAGCTCAAAGGCACAGATCGAAGCGACAGCTCCACCCAATGAGTGTCCAGTGACCATCACCGACGCGTTGGGATACAGCAGCCGTAACTTGTGCAGCGAGTTTAAAACCTGCACCGCAACGGACCGGTAGGCCCAGTAGAAACCTTCGTGCACCATGACCCCGGGGAAGTCCGTGTAGGCTCGACGCTTGAGGAACGTGAGGTTGTCCAGCCAATTGGTGACGTCCATGCTGCCTCGGAAGGCCACGACGATGGCGTCATAGCGCTTCGAGTAGCCCACCAGGCCCTGGAAATTGTCCTTGGCGTCCTCCACCACTGTGACGCCCTCCAGAGGAGCGAGAAAAGCACACGGCTGGCAGTTCCAGTGGAGAATGTGCTGCTCCTGGCAGTACGAGACGGAAGTGACGTGCGCGAGGTACAGCGCTGTGGTTTCGTTGTAGCTGGCGTTGGCGGGGGAACTCGCAGCTGCTGCTGATTGGGCAGCGGGTCCAGAGGGAAGGAAGGCTGCCATACGGAGGAGGCAGCGGCCGAGTGGAGCAGCAGGAGCGTGCACAGGAGTGTGTTCTTCATGGGATTCCGGTGTGTCATTCGCGAAACGTCAGACGCTGAAGTTTGGAATATGTTGGGACAGAGGTGGGTGTGGCGCACACTAGTTACGGAGTTGGGTGATGAATATAGTGAAACACTTCGCAATTGTTATAATTGGGCAGTTATGACTATACGGGCGGGGAGCGCTGTGTTCTTTGACGGACAGCGGGAAGATCTACCCTTTGAGCTTCAAAGTTTGAGCCCAACTGCAACTGCCCCACGAAAATTGCAATTAAGCTTGACAAGGACCAACAAAGTTTATGAGGTTGCCGAGTAGATGTCACAATGACCTAACTCGACCTAGAGCACCAGCTTAGATCAAAGTTGGATGGAACGGAGCCGAATTCGACGCACAAACGCTTTCCACCCGCAACTTACTACCGCTGACTCCGCGCTTACAGCGGCAGGCCGTGCGTTAACCGAAATGCTTTTCGACTTACCAAGCTGCGATGAGGATGTCAGTGCGTCCAAGCTGCAGGTGAACGCTTGCGATAGCGCAGGAAAAGAAATCTGAACAGGAGTGATTGTATATGCGTGTGACTAAGATAGGAGTCCCGAGGAGAGCTTCATGAGCTACACGAAGTTGGAACTAGAGCTCTCCTCCTCACTTTTCTTTGCATTAATACACGAAGGCAACATCTTTAGGGAGTTCGACCAACTCCCTATCACTTCAAGTTAGTGTTCAGTACATTAGAGGAGACAGCAAACCAAAGAATAGCCAAACGGCACGGCTGACCCCACAAAGTGTGATACAATTTCGCCGGCTATACCTGTTTTTTTGCAACATGAGTAACCGCCGCTTTTTACAGCGGAAACAGGTTTGTGTGTGGCGACGAAAGGCATCTATCGATCGATACCGCCGGTGCTCTAATGCAGCCTCAGCACCTGCAACATGGACGCCGCCTTCGTAGGCAGTCCTACCCTGCTCCAAAACCGGTACATGTACTGTCAAGCGGTGCAGTGGTGTACGCCACACGAAACAGATTGCGTGGGCAGTAAAACCACGCAGCACTTGATCTCACTATGCATCGCTCCCTTCCCCGCAGTATGAGAGGAGCCAGCGCCCACAGTCGCAAAACGACTTTGCTCACTTCGCATCCAGACGTCACCATGGCGGACGTGGCCTCGGCGCCCCTGCCGCCGCCCGAAATCCAGCCCAACAATGCCGTGTTCGCCGCGCGCAGCCTGCCGCGGCCGCTCACGTGGCAGCGCCGCGAGCACGCGCCGCACCGCCGTGCGATCCTCACGCGCATCGGGCAGCTGCTGGCGCCCAACGCCCCCGCAATCGCCGGCAAGACGTGGGTGCTGGCGCGCAAGCTGGAGGTGCTGCTGTTCCTGCACTCGGCCTCGCTGCTGGAGTACGTGAACGCGGACAGCCTGGCCAGGCGCGTGCAGGCGCTCACGGCCGGCATCGTCAACAAGAAGATCCGACGCGCCACGGCCACGTCCCCGCGGAGGCCGTGATGCACGCGCGCTGTCCGCCCACGGTGTCGCCGGTGCACGCCACGGCCGGACGAGCTCCGTGTCCGCCGCCATTAGCCGCTGCCAGCGCCCGCCCGCTGCCTCGCATCTCGCACCTGATCCACAAACGCAACTTGGACGGGACGGCGAGCGACCACCAGACCGTCCGCAAGCGGATGCGCGTCACT
This sequence comes from Phytophthora syringae, assembly GCA_012656105.1. Classification (NCBI taxonomy): domain Eukaryota; phylum Oomycota; class Peronosporomycetes; order Peronosporales; family Peronosporaceae; genus Phytophthora; species Phytophthora syringae. Next base: position 377,917 of record JAAKBD010000070.1, read on the forward strand.
TTGATGCCGCAAGAAGAAGAATTGACCGAGCTCGAGGAGAAACGCAGGCCCAGCGAGCTGGGCGTGCTGCTGTTCCGAGGCTACGACGAGCTCAGCAAGATGATCTGGAGCTACTTGGACGGCGTGCAGATCATGCGCGCGCGTGGCGTGAGCCGCATCGCCTGCGCGCTGACGCCGCTGTTTGTGACGACGCTGCAGCTGAGCTGCAACGCCGTGCAGAAGGCGCTGGCGACGCGGACGGGCGGCGAGAAGGCGTGTATTCTGCGCGAATGTATCCATCTACGACACTTGGAGATCGTGTCGCTGTCGGCCGGGATGACGTTCGGCAAGCTCTCGATGCGCGCGACCAACTGCCCGCAGCGGTTCGTCGTGACGCACGATGATCACGAGCAGATTGTGCTGTCCATGGCGGAGCAGATGCGGCTGAACACGTTCCCGGGCTTGAAGCGGCTGAGCGTCACGTGTCTGTTTACGAACGAGGAAGCGGACGGAGAGGCGGACGTCCTGTTGAACACGCTGATGCTGGGCTGCTGTCCGCAGATTGAGGAGTTGTGTTTGCCTGGAAACAGCTTTGGCGACTACGGAGCTACCAAAGTCGCGCAGATGCTGCGGTCGCAGGTTTGTCCGAAGCTGACGCGGTTGGATCTGCGCCGCAACTTTATTGGAGAGGACGGCGTACGCAGCTTGTGTCACGCATTGGCGGACGGGTGCGCGCCCAACCTGACGGAGCTCTGCTTAGGCGGCAACACAGTAACGGACTCGAGCTTTCATCACGTGCTGTACGCGATGGAGAGCGGCCAGCTGCGGAAATTGCGCTTTCTGGGGATTGAGATGAACTATTTGACGTCGACGAGCATGGAGATGCTAGGACGCACGGTGGGCAAGTTGGTGTGTCCTGCTCTCTCGCAGATCTCGTACAGCGACAACAGTGTGGACAACGAGTCTGCGAAGCGGCTGATCGCGACTGCGGTGTACCAGGAGCGCGTGTGGCAAGCCAAGCGCCAACAACGGATCCGTGATGGCCACGTCAGCGAAGACGAAAGCTCTTGTGACGAGCAATCGGACGAGGAAGTAGTTTAAAGACGTGCTAGTGAGCGTTTGTAGATGTGAGCGACAACGGGTGGCACGTTACAGGGGACGAGTCTCGACTAGAACTCGTGCTGCCTGTTGCCACTATTTAACGGGGAAAGGAGCGAGCCAACCCATAATTTATACATCAAGCTCTACTGTACTCCTTCCTTCGCGATTCTCTATGTGTGCAGTGATGAATTGAGTACTTCTCCTATCTACAGTAGACTAGCAAGCTGTTTGTAGGTTCTCAAGCTCAGCGTCGGCAAACTGCACGGGTTCATCCCAGTTGGGCGTCTTTGGATCGAGTTTGAAAACGATCAGCTGCAGTTCGCGATGCGAAACAACTTCAGCTGGTCGCGGATCGGGAAGGAACTTGTCACCTTGGACGCGCTCGAACTGCAGTCCAAAAGACACGGCCTCTTTCAGCAGAAGGTCTTCGGTGGACTGCGCGCGACACACAAAGCCGCAGCAGAACTTGGTCTCCAGCGGATTTCTCGACCTCAGAAGCAGGTACTTGATGGTCTGCAGAATGGGTTTGACGAGAATGGGCCAGCACACCACGTCAGCGCCAATGATGACGTCCACGGGGTGTGGGAAGGCGCACTCGAAGGCTTTTACGCTCTCGTGGTCTCCCCAGAGCAGCGAAAGCACCTGCACTTTGTCCGGGTCTGCGTTCTTCTCCACGTTCTCCGCCAACAGCTCCAGCACGACGTCGTTGCCGTCCGTCAAGGCGGTGCGGGCCCTACACACGAAGATCAATGAACATGCACGTTAACTATGGCCAGCCACGTCAGAAGAGGGAAGACGTACGCGAATTGGGACGCGACGAGGCCGCTGAGTCCCGCGCCGGCGCCTAATTCCACCACATTCTTGCCAACGAGTTCTTCTCGATGGGCCACGAGGTACCAGGCCAGGAAAGCCGATACGGGCCACACAACTTGACCCGTGAGGTCGTGGTCGGTGGACGCGGCGTGTGAGCTCAAAAGCTGCTGCTTCACCACACCAAAGTCGAACTCCTGCGTCAAGTAGCTGAATAATACGTGGGTTAGATGAAGGGAAGTGTCAATTGCACGTGGCTACAGACTCACTCGCGATTCACGAACAGGTCCGTGGTGAAGAAGTCCTCATAGTCCTCATCACCTGCTGAGCTGCTCATGCTTGACCAGCAATAATTGAGACTGGTGTGGTGCTAAGTGCGATGTAGTACCGTGAGAAGACGGATTTAGTGCCAGCTCCCTTGAGCAACTTCAACATCGTTTTGACTGCATCGAAGTCGGTGTCGGAGGATTTAATGCGCATTGGTAGCTCTGCATTATTCTACAAGTTGCGTTATTACAGCTCCCATCGGTACGGACACCTGAGGCAAATGACGATGATGCGCGTGCGATCCACCACGGCCTTGCGCCGCCACTGACGGTAGCGGGTGCGCGAGCTGCCGCAGTTGCGGCACTCGAACAGGTCCGACTCGAAGCCGTCCACCTCGCGGCAGTCACGCATGACCTCGTGGGTCCGCTTCCTGATCCACTCTTTGCGCTGACGCACCAGCTGCGGGTTGGCCATGTCGGGGCCGCTCATGCGCACCAAACTGTGCGACGGCAGCTCGCCCGACAGCAGTCGGTTGCGCAGCGCCACGTTGCGAGAGTCCTTGAGGTTAAATAGCAGCGTCCTCGCCTTGTGCGCGTACGCTTTCGTCAGCGAGTAGCTGCTCGGAATAAGAACAAGAAAACACGTAACAGTACAAGACGTTAGAAGCCCCCACTATCTGTAGTTCCTCCTGAGCACAAACAATCTCGTACCTCTGTCCGTAAGCAGCGTACAGCTCCGTCTCCACATCCACCGCCACCGCTGCAGCGTTCGGGTCCAAGGGACGCAGAATATCCGAGAGTCTCGACGAGAAGCGACGCCGCGCGACTGCAATGCTCGCGAGACTCCAGGACTTGCACACGCGTCCGACTTGACCGAAGCTGATGATCAGCGCCAGAACTTCATGTGGGAGTGAAGCAGCTACCGACGGCCGAGCAGCTTTAGTCACAGCAGCAGGCTTCGTCTCTTCACGTTCCTCTGCAGCCGGTTTCTCTTCAAGCTCCGATGTGGACAAGTGCACTGCATCGACAGCACTCTCGGCTCCTAATATAATATAACGCATCACAACAAGAAGGCGCATCAGCCACAGACGTCCCCACAACCTACTGCAGCTGATACCTTCGAGGTCCAGTTCCTCCTCGAGCTCCAAAGCCCACGCGTCTTCCTCTTCCTCTCTCAAGTCATCAATCGACGCCATAGCCCCCAACCACAAAATACACTTCGCCACTCAGTCAGTTCGCTCTTCTCTTCCGTCGGCGGCCGCTTCGCTAGTGCGTCCATACTGAGGCCACAGTCTTTCGGTCAATGTCGTACGATATGTGGCCCACTCCACCTCTGACTCGACATGTCGCTTGAATGTAACAGCTCGGCGATGTCGCGTGAAGGTACCGGATCCGAGCCACGCGGCGCTGCAACATCATCATACGATGAGGCAGCGAGCCGTCAAGAGCGACGTGGACGACGGCGGCCTGGGCGCCGACAACGCCGTCACTCGCTCGGCACGGCGCGTGCTGAAGAACGTGGATGTTTACCCCAAGATGCACCGCGAGTTCAAGGTGCAGACGGAGTTCAGGGCCACCATTTCCGTCGTCGCGGGGCTCGTCATGGCCGTTCTCTTCCTCTCGGAGCTCAGCGCGTACTGGAGCGTCAACACGCACGAACATATGGTGGTGGACTCGACGCTGAGCGAGAAGCTGCAGGTGAATCTGGACGTGAGTTTCCTGGCCGTCAACTGCAGAGACGCGCACATCAACGCCATGGACGTGGCCGGAGAGCTGCAGGTTAACATGCACCAGACGGTGGTCAAGACACGTCTCGACGGCAACGGACACGCCATCTCCATGGCGAAAGACGAGCAGGTGAAGACCAACGTACCTGACGGATACTGTGGGAGCTGCTACGGTGCCAGACACCCGGCGGGCAAAGACTGCTGCAACACGTGTGAAGAGGTGAAGGAAGCGTTCATTCACAGCGACTTGTCGCTCGAAGAGGCCGAGCAGAAGGAGCAATGTGAGCGGGAGATTGTGGAGGAAGAGAAACTGGCGCAGGAAGGAGAGGGCTGTCGCTTCACGGGCAAAATGTTCGTGAACCGCGTGGCTGGCAACTTTCATGTTGCGCTGGGACGCACGTTCCATCGCCAGGGAAGACTCGTGCACCAGTTCCGACCCGGACAGGAACACACGTACAACTCGAGCCACGTTATCCACAGCTTGTCGTTTGGGGAGCCGATGGTTGGGGTGGACGGACCTCTTGACGGCGTCTCGAAGATCGCGATGCAGTGTAAGTGGATGGAGGATGGTGCTGTTTTTGTATTGCAACTGACTTTGCATTATTGTGATGTAGCGGGCGGAGTGTTCCAGTACTACATCAAGATTGTGCCTACGATTTACAGCGACATTGACGAGAATGCGATTCATTCGTACCAGGTGCATTTGCTTTGGAAAATGTTGCAGTTGTTGCGGCGTCTAACTGTCATTTTTGTCATTGCCAGTTTGCCGTCACCCAGCAGGGTAACTACTTGAACCCCCGCGGACAGATGACGTCGCTTCCAGGTATAATGGCGACTGTAGACTGTAAGCTTAAGCTGAGTCTAACATTCTTCTTTTGTTTTTGTAGGAACCTTCTTCGTCTTTGATCTGTCTCCGTTTATGGTGAAGGTGGAGAACGACCGCGTGCCGTTCTCGCACTTCCTGACCAAGATTTGCGCCATCGTGGGTGGCGTTATCTCGGTACGTTCTGCAACTACCAGTGCCAACTATTCAGCGTCCCAGTTTTACTGACACTGTTGTCTTTTGTCAGATCGCGGGCTTCGTGGACTCGTTCATGTACAACTCACTACACGTCCGTCGTCGCGTTTCCACAGGAGGCGGTGCCAAGCTGGGCTAAGTCGAACTTCATGTAGCCAAGCATAATATCCCATGCCTGTCAAGAAAAACTTTGCCTATTGTCCTGCCCGCATAATATCCTTAACATCTCCAATAAACATGGATATTACCACAAATACAAGAGATTATCCCTGTCTCATTTCGTACTTAGTATCACCTCAGTGCAAGTTGTATTTCCAACATGGGCGAGGAGGACGTCCGCAACGCCGCCGAGCGGCTCCGCAAGCTGCTGCGCGCCGCCCAGTACCCGCAGCTCAGCGCGCTGCGCCTCGAGACTGGGGACGTGTCGGACCTGCTGCGGGTGCTGCACTTTGTGCTGCTGGACTCGTCGCGCGCGGTGGCCGCGTTCCTCGTGGCCCAAGGCTTCGATTTGTACGGCAAGACGGACGCGCGTTTCGTGGAGAGCGTGTTCCGCCTGCTGCGCGACGAGTTCCACTGCTTCCCGACGCTAAGTGCGACTCAGTTCCTGTCCAAGCAGTTCGTGGCGCGGAGACTCGCGATCGTGGCGGACGCGGCGGCGGCCGTGGCGAAGAAGCGGCAGGAGCTGCAGCAACTGAAGCGCAGAGAGGAGGCGACGTGGTCGCAGCCCCAGGAAGGAACCAGACGGAAGCAGGTGATGCCGCAGGTGGAGAACCACGTGCTGCCCACACCGGCGGCCAACCAGGCTGCAAGTATTCTGCAGCACTTGAAGGTGGCAGAAGGAGCGACTCGACGAGCGTCAAGGGATACGCCGGTGCAGGTTAATGGCGTGGAGGGTAGAGAGGTGACAGCACCAGCAGCTCCGATTTCTATAGAGCAAATTGTGGACGGTCGTGCTTCAAAGATAGTTGGTTGGAGTCCAAGTGAAGAGAATTATGCGGTCGATGACGGCGTGCAGACGGATGAGGCGCCGACATCGTGCAGTGATGCAGACAGTTTGGTGAAGGCGGTTGGAGAACTCAGTCGCCACCTTAGCGAGGTGTCGAGTGCACTTCTGAGCAAAATGGTCAGCGTGGAGAATCGTCTCGGCCGTTTGGAGAGCCAAATGCATGGCGCACTTGAGGGACAGCGTGAACTCGTCAGGAAGTTCGACGCGCTTCATTTGAGCAGAAGTATGGAGGCAAAAGATGATGTACTGCCTAGGAGACTGGATGCCGATGATCGAAGATTAGACGCGGAGTCTCCGTGCGCGTGGCCACCCCAGCCTGCCGTCTTCGAGCGGTATTAGGCCAACTATCAAATCTACAATTGCGGTAATAGGACGCACGAACCTGTACAAGGAATCAAAGTTGGGCAATTCGATACCAAGTTTTCGTGCTTCGCGCAGACGACGACTGCCAGATCAGTGAAATACGAACGAAACTATTTTTTTCGTACGACTGAATGCCAACGTTATTCGGTGGAACTTCGAGAGGAGGAATATTCACGGCCAAGCACTGAGGAGTTCACGAAGTAAACAACAAGACAACGTAAATGCCATTGAAGGACAACGCACAGCTACTACCAAGGCAGAGAAAAGGGTTATGACAGTTTAAACGTTCCGCCTTAGCACGAGTGCGGCACAGTGCATTTACTCAGCAGTCTGGCGATGTCGGCGAAAGCTGGTCGATCGCCCACCCGCTGGCTCCAGCAGCGCTCAATGAGCCGCTTCAGCTCAGGCGTGACCTTCTTCTCACGAATCTGTGGGCGGTTGCCATCCTTCGCAAACAGAACAGCGGCAAACGGACCTTTGCCCACGAATTGGCGCAGGTTCTGCATGTACGGCTCCTCTTCGTGCAGCACCTCATTCATCAGCACGCCGAAGGAGTACACGTCCGTCTTCTCGTTGGCCATCACGCTGGAGCTCAAGAGTTCCGGAGCCATGTACGCCGCCGTACCACCAGCAATGCCCTCGAAGTCAACATCAGCATCGTCACTGTTGGCTGTGGCGCCGCTGAGCATGTGTGACGACGTGGTGCTGGCTGCCTTGGCGCGGAACGTGGCGAGACCGAAGTCCGCGATTTTGGCTTGGAAGTCGTCGGTGATCAGCACGTTCTGCGGCTTCAGATCCCCGTGCGTCACGTTGCACTCGTGCAGTTGCGCCATGCCGTAGGCGATGCCGAGCAGGATGTTGAGCTTGACTCGACCGTCCGTCATCTTGGCCTCAACGTTCGAGTCCTCGCAGTAGTGCAGCAGGTAGCTGAGACTACCTTTGGGCACGTACTCCATGACGAGGCTGACGGGGTCGAGCGTGTATCCGTAGAGCTGGACGATGTTGGGATGGTCGCCGAGCATGCCGAGGATGAGCGTCTCACGGATGAACATCTTGCGTTCCTTCTTGGTGAGTTTGGCAGCGTGCAGTTTCTTGATGGCCACTTGCTTCCCATTCCAGTCGCCGCGATACACAGTTCCGAAGCCGCCATGACCGAGTGGCTCACTTTTCGTATCAATATCGAGGTCGTCGTTGTATTCTAGTTGGGCGACGCTGCTCTTGGGCATGAAGCTGTCGTCTCTGGCATCTTCGTCCACGTTGGCAAAAGCATTGCGCAGCTCTGCGGTAGATCTCACCGGTTCGGGTTCGCTGATTATTTCAACTGGCATCTCGCGTTGCTGCTGCATGAGACGCTCGAAAAGACGATCGCGGAGGCATTTGTTCTCGTAGTACTCGTCTCGCTTATCCTGTTGAACGAGAGGGAGATCCTCCCATGAAGTGACGTGCGATGGCTTTGGTCATGTCTGGTGAACCATCCTTGAGGCAAGGCACCCAGGCGGGCAGGGAGTCCGTCGGGTGCCAGCTTTGAGCTTGACTTTGGACCCACTCCTTTGCCTTGTTGGTACGAAGATCGGGGGCGCCTGCTTTCGTTACGGGCACATTCGCAGGAACCCCCTGAAGGCGAGAACTTGCTCCCTTGGTCTTGTTGGGAGGGTTCAATGCGAGGTTCTCCATCTTCTGGACCACCTCGCGCGAGGACTTGTAGCGCATGTCCAGCTGACCGCTCTTGGTGTGGTGCAGATTGCTGTTTGAAGGTGCAGGTGGAGCTGCAGTGGACTGGGACCCCGCGGCTTCACGCGACGACTTGTAGCGCATGTCCAAATCACCACTCTTGGTGTAGTGCAGATTTGACGAAGTATTGTTGCGGGGAGCTGCTGAGTACGAACTTGATGCAGTGGAGCTACCAGAGTATCCGGAAGCTGCTGCGGCACGGGAGCTGGTGTAGCGCATGTCGAGTCCTCCACTCTTGGTGTAGTGCAGATTTGACGAAGATGAGCTGCTGTAGCTCGGTGTCGAGTAGCTTGGGGCCGAGTACGAACTGGACGAAGCCACTGCGGCGCGTGAGCTGCTGTAGCGCATGTCGAGGGCGCCACTCTTCGTGCAGTGCAGATCGCTCATGCTGACAGGGCCTACTGAGGAGGCTGAAGTGCCGTGCTGTTGTGGTTTACGTTGCTTGCTGGCTTGGCTGCGAAATTGGAAATGTCGAGTTGGGGACCAAGTTCGCTGGTAAAGCAAACTCGTCCTTGTGTTCTGGTCACCAACACAAGCTGCAGACGGGAAACTCAAGTCGAATCCCTGCATAGTGTCCACTAACCGACGGAGCGAGGACAAGAGATACTATTCGCAGACAGATTTGCCTTATGCAGATCACTTTCCGGTAGACATCAAAACAACCAACGTTTTCATTAGGTATTTAGTTTCGCGTGTTCTGTTACCACACCTTGTCATTCCACCCAACGAGGCTCAGGGGCGTAGGCCGAGTACATGCGAGGCAATTGCACTGAATAAAGCGATTCGTAGGCCCACCTTCCACGTTGGTCCTCGCTTGCCGCTTCAAGCAGCTCCCGCTCTCGCGCAGCATACAGCGAAAGCTTCGCATCAGACCACCCCGCAGGTCGCTCGGCAAGCACGTTGTGGATAGCTCGTCTCTCGATGAGCTTCAGTCTCGCAAACGCTTCCGTGGACAACAAATTGAGAGGAAGCTGACGCAGCATTTCGTTACCAGCGCGCAGCACCGTGAGAACTGGCAGCGACTTGAAGCGGACAGCAAGCTCCGGCGTCGTCATCTTGACCAATTCATCCTCATCCACCGTAGCAACGTCAACAGGTACCAGACGGCGGATCTGCCAGGCAGCAGCCGCGTTAACGAGTCGGTTGGTTTCCGTCCACTGCACCGGGTCTTGCGCTTCAAAATCGCCCCCGACCGAAGCTGTTAACTTGACTGCTGGAGCGCAAGGCTGCAAGTGAACAGACGAAATGTCGACGTATGGCACTGGCCTAAGCGTCATCCTGCTGGTGCCGTCCTTGTACTTCATCCAGTCGCTGTCTGCTTCATCTTGGCGTCTTCCCTTTAGACAATCGCCGAAGATTCGTGCGAGCCATCGACGTGCGGCCATTGTCAAGTGTTCGGGTTGCTGGCAAAATGGGAAATGCAAGAGCGCCAGCAAAGAATTTCCAGCCAAACGGATTGATGGATGGACGTGTACCAACTTCAGACAGACGACACTTGACCTCATGTTGAAGTTGGATGGCTACACAAATCCCTTTCATTTCCGTTCTGACAAGTCCCCGGTCACATCCGATCCTTTCGCCAATCAATCAAAATGGCTATTCTTCTAGACGAAATCATCCAGGACGGGTGCTTCTTGGTGGAGCACGAGCCCGCCAGCCCCGCTAGCCAACTCGTCGAGCAGACCAAAAAACGCGTGCTCCTCCTATCACGTCGCCAGTGACAGCAGCTCTACGAAGTAAGTCCTGACTGCCCATGGCGCGACTACGTGCTGATTCCCGGACGGTCCCGACACCTTGTCGACGCATTCACCGCGATGAAGCTGGGCACAGTGCTCGCCTCGGCCTGGCAGGGTTTATACCCGGCGTCTGTTTCACACGTGGACGGTGGAGTCCGGGCCGGACGCGTTTGCTCACCGCGATTTCCCGTTGTTCGGGGCCACATCTACGCCAAGTACGCGAAGCATCCGGCGGGGGCGATAGTGGCGTTGCGGGACATGACTATCAACTTGTATGGGTGGAACCGTTTGGTGGTCGAGCCGGGCGAGATGGAGACGATCGAGCTCAAGGAGGGCGAAGTGTTTATCTACAAGGGCAGTATGATCTACCGGGTCTCGCAAGACACGAGTTTGTATCTCCACGCATTCCTGGAGCCGAACGCGGCCTCGACGCAGCGCAGGGTTGATCCCACGGTGGTCCAAATGGCAACGCTGTGTGACGCGGCGATGGCCTCCCCATTTGCAGTCTGCCCGCTTGCAAATTGCCACTACGCCGACGTCACCCCGAGCACTCTAGCCAGCCACATCCGTTGCGATCACGGAATCGTCCTACAGTTGAACCGCCCGATGGCGAGACGAGGGCGGATCTCCATATCCGAGTTGCTGAACGCCGATGAATCGAAGTCCTCCGACTCGGTCGAATAAATGATTATGGGACCAGTACTGCCAACAATTTCGATGGCACCGCGCAGAATGAATTTTCGCTGCCGCAGACCTATTTCTAATATCGCCCCACGATTAGTGTGTGCTGCTGCTTCTCAATGCCAACCGCAAAAAGCAAGAGTGTGGTCCCTGTTACGAGGCACAAACAGAAGGTGGCGAAAGACCACAACCTATATCGGGATTTTAGCTTTGCAGTCAGGAAATAGCATTTGCATCATTGGAAATCCTCTTCGAGAAGAGGAGAGCTCATTCCAGCGTTGTCAAGTGTGCGGCGGCGTGCCGGAAAGAAGAGTCAAACCTCAACGTGTAAGAATGACAGACAACAACACTTGACGTCCTATGTTGAAGTTGCCACCGGATGGCTACACAAATCCCTTTCATTTCCGATCATATTTTTGGCGCCACACGCCTTCGGCTCACTCTCGAATCTGCCGCCAAGCCCAACAGTCGAGTGAAGACCCAAGACCGAAACGTCTGCCATGAGTCTTCACTACACGAAAAGTGGGTCCTTAGACATGCGCTATACAGCAGCTCCCACGCCGCCGTCTCGTCCGGATACTCCGGGGAGGAGGGGTCACTATGGCGGAGGAGCAAGCCGAAGCAGCAGTCGGTCCTCTTCGTCAGGTCCCCACTATACCAAGAGCGGAGGGCTGGACATGCGCTACAACAGCTCCCACGCAGCCTTAGCCTCTTGCAGCTGCTCGACGTCCCACGCGAAGCCCACGAGCAGTCGCTCGTCCGCGTCGGATCTCCACTACACCAAGAGCGGAGAGCTGGATATGCGGTACAAGAGCTCACAGGCAGTGGCCCAGCAGCTGCACAAGACAGCTGCGGCCCCTCCCCAGCACCGACCAGTAGCGAACTCCACTACACGAAGAGTGGGGCTCTTGACATGCGCTACAAGTCCTCGCGTGAGGTGGTCCAGAAGATGGAGAAGCTCGGCCTCGACGCGTCAGCTAGCAAGGCCAGGAATAGCTCAAAGAAAGCTTCGGAGCCCCCGCGGCTGGAGGGAGTTCCATGTGACTTGCCTGTAACGAAGGCTGGCGTGCCCGACTTGCGCACTAACAAAGGCAGGAATGGGTCCAGAGTCAAGCCCGACACTGGCACCCGGCAGAAGATATGCCGGCTTGGGTGCCTTCCCTCAAGGACGGCTCTCCAGACATGACCAATGCTGTAGCCAGACACTTTATCGGAGGATCGCCGGCTCTTGTCCAGCAGGATAAGCGCCGCGAGTACTACGAGAACAAGTGTCTCCAGGATCGACACTTTGAACGACTCATGCAGCAGCAGCGTGAGATGCCAGTAGAACTAGTGGCCGAGCCTAAACCGGTTCGAGCCACTGCTGAACTACGACATGCGTTCATCAATATTGACGAGGAGGCAGGAGACGACAGCTTCATGCCCAAGAGTAAAGTTGCGCAGCTAAACTTTGAAGAGGATTTTGATGAAGATTCCGAGCTACTTGGCCAGGGCGCCTTTGGCGCTGTGTATCACGGCGACTGGAACGGGAAGGAAGTGGCTATCAAGAAGCTGCACGCTGCCAAGCTCACAAAGAAGGAACGCAAGATGTTCATCCGTGAGACGCTCATCCTTGGCATGCTTGGCGACCACCCCAACATCGTCCAGCTCTACGGATACACGCTCAACCCCGTCAGCCTCATCATGGAGTACGTGCCCAAAGGCAGTCTCAGCTACCTGCTGCACTACTGCGAGGACTCGAAGGTTGAGGCCAAAGATGACGGACGGCTGAGTCAAGCTCAACATCCTGCTCGGCATCGCCTACGGCATGGCGCAACTGCACGAGTGCAACGTGACGCACGGGGATCTGAAGCCGCAGAACGTGCTGATCACCGACGACTTCCAAGCCAAAATCGCGGACTTCGGTCTCGCCACGTTCCGTGCCAAGGCAGCCAGCACCACGTCGTCACACATGCTCAGCGGCGCCACAGCCAACAGTGACGATGCTGATGTTGACTTCGAGGGCATTGCTGGTGGTACGGCGGCGTACATGGCTCCGGAACTCTTGAGCTCCTGCGTGATGGCCAACGAGAAGACGGACGTGTACTCCTTCGGCGTGCTGATGAATGAGGTGCTGCACGAAGAGGAGCCGTACATGCAGAACCTGCGCCAATTCGTGGGCAAAGGTCCGTTTGCCGCTGTTCTGTTTGCGAAGGATGGCAACCGTCCACAGATTCGTGCCAACAAGGTCACGCCGGAGCTCAAGTGGATTATTAAGCGCTGCTGGAGCCAGCGTCCCAATGATCGCCCCACCTTCGATAAAATCTCCAGGCTGCTCGGCATCTGCACCGTACCGCACGCGTGCTAAACTGGAGAGAACTTTGCCCCTGGAAGTGGTGCATTGATGTTTGCTGCCTTTGTGCTAGCTGCGAAACTTTTATGAGTGCATGGAACTCGTTAAAACGCCGTACAGAGATCTTACCGATCTTGTTCGTCGGCTTGACATGAACAGAAGCCGGTGTTATGAAGGCCCGTGCCACTACGGGCCACTGCATGAAGAACAATCAAAAGCCTAGAAAAACGAGATAACCAACGAAAACAAATAAACAGATCAGCTCACTCGAGCTGGCAAAAGAAAAACTTCTGCGTCCAAGTGCGTTTACATTGCGAATCATGTTTGCCATGATGCAGCTCGTTCGTTCCCTCCCTCACTCCTTTTGGTATCCTCCGCTTTCTCTTCTGCTTTCACAATACGTTCCGAGGTCGATTCCGACGGTAATTGCTTGGCCTTCGCTTTCTCTTTAGACCTCAGCTGCCTGCTAGACAATTGTTTCTGCTTCACGTTTTCAAGCCTGGCGTCCATATCCGAATAAAGTTGCTCGGAAGCATAATTTCCTTTGGCACTGGGTTTGTACTCACCGATTTCAGGCTTCAGTTCACGGTGCTCCAGTTTCACTACAGACACGTTGACATCTGTCTGCAAGGCATTCACTGCCAATCGAGTCGCTCCCGGCACGAACGGCTTTGCATCCACACTTAGTGTTTGCTGGCGTGCTTCAGCTTTAACAGAATGCTTGACGTGCTTGACATCTACCACAGTCCACGGGTCGGTTGCTGCAGAATCGACTAGCACGTATTCATCGTCATCGCTCTCCTCAATCGTAGGTTGAGGCATGGGTGTGGGAGCCTTCGACTTCGTCTTGCTCGTTTGCTGTGTATGGAGATCCATTTCGACGTACAAGTGCTGCAATTCAGCACTGAGTGCATCAAAAGCCGGTGCCTCTTCGTCCGCCAGCTTCCTTTGACATTTCCTCAGCGCCAATCCCATCTCACGTCGAATTGTGCGGGTAACATCGCGACTAAGTCGAGTGTTATCGCGCTTCTCGTCCAGCAAATAGTCGGTTAACGATTTCTCTTTTCGGTGGCCAGTCAATGAGTCGTCAAGGAACTTCAAAACTGCTGCACCCTTAATTTTGTTCGTCGTCGCGCGCGTCAGACACAAATTGGGCACTTCGTTCACGACCTCCTCCCTCAGCATGAACGCCGCATCCTGCTTCTCTTCCTCTCCAAACTCCACCTTCTGAAACGCGTACGCAAAGCACTGCTTCTCCAGAATATGGTCCAGTTCCACCGCGCCCACCGTATTCAGGTCCAGTTTATCTCCATGATACAGATCTCGTCCCTTGAACACCTTTACGATCTCTCCTTCCACACAACTTCTCAGGCCAGGATCATTAAACAAACTCGGTGCCACATACGACCCCGCAAATTGCGGATCATGAGCTGCACAGCAGTATTTGTACCCCTTTAGCGTTATTTCCACACGGCTTTTTAAAGTCAAACAGCACTCCTCGACACACAGGAAGCTGCAGATCCACCGCTCGATGGGCAGTGCAGAAGCCAAAGTCGTCGATCCCCACCGTCTGCACACAACGTACAGCTGCACATTGCCGGGTAACAGGGGCGTCCACTCGACGGTGGAACTGGCAATAACCTTTCTCGTCCAGTCCCCATTTAACCTTACACCGGCGTCCAGAGGCTTTGGCGAGACCTCGGCATTGACTGGCATCAGGCGCGTGGTATTTGCAGAAGCCTTGAGCGTTTAAACTCCAGGAGACGGAGCATGGCGTTCCGCGCTTCGTGAGGCCTCGGCAATTGGCGGATGGCGTTGAAATTGGCTCTGGAGTGGCGGGGAATGGCGAGTGGTGGGCGCAGAAGCCGTCGGCGTCCAAGTCCCACTTGATTCGGCAGCGCTGGCCGGAAGAGCGAGAGGTGCCGATGCATTGGGAGGCCTCGGGGGCGTGGAACTTGCAGAAACCCGCGGCGTTGAGCCCCCACGAGATGGAGCAGGGAGCTCCTGCTTGGTGACGCCCTGGCAGGACATTTTTCACGAAGGTGATCGGTTTCTGGAGGGGAGGGTACACGATGGGTACAAGTTGAAGTTGGGTGGCGAGAGCTGTCCGTGATTTTTCCAAGGAGATCCCTCCAACAACTCTTCATTCTCCAATCTTCCTAGTCGAGCAGAAGTCGAGAACTGTGCGCAGTATGGTCTGCAACGGAACAAAGAAGGGTGGCGAGGGGTGCAGGAGACGCATTGGGCTCGACCTCAACGGGTATTGCGATGCCCATCGCTGGCAAGGGCTCCCGAGATGTCAAGGCTTGATCCTCGGTACTAGACAGCGTTGTGAACAACCTGCTAAGCCAGGCTACGACTATTGCTGCGCGACGCATAACCCGACGTTGGTGCATATCGCGCCCAGCATCCTCGACCCGATCAACTTTGACCTTCGCCCCACAGTGCAGGCAGCTGTCGTCGCCCAGTACAAAGGCTGGGATATCTACAACCGTGAGTCACTAGACTTGAATACTTCGCGCGCACTCGACTTGGACCACGTTGTGGAGAAGCAGTGTTTTACGTTCGCTTTCAACGAGATGGATCTCCACCCCGGGGACGAGAGGCTGGAATTGGCGACTGATGTGCTCCGAGAGAGTGTCGTCAACGAAATCGACAACTTGGCGCTAACGCGTCCCACCACCAATCGCATTAAGGGAGCGGCGGTTTGGAACTATTTGGATGACCGACGCACCGGTCACTGGGACAATCATACACTTACCAGCTATCTGCTGGCTGAGACGCGCAAGGGCGAGCGTCTTGAACGTGATGGCAAAACAAAAACATGTGTGTTGACCCAAGAATGGAGGCGCTCAACTTGAGGCCCTTGTTCAGGTGGAGAATGTGTTCTGTGCTACAGAAGAGATGGGTATCAGCTAAGTCTCAATTTGTGCCGGCCCTTGTTCAGGTGGGGAACGTGTTCTGTGCTGAAATATTTAAGAGATTTGATTGGCTGAAATGTGTCGATGTATTGTACAGTTTTTGCTCTTTCGTGTTCCCAAATGCCGTTTTCCAGAACACCAATGAGGTGTTCCAGCTTGAGAATTTTTGTGCCAGGAAATTAGGAGCAAGAAAAGACGCAAATGTGCTTCTCCATGGCCAACGATGTGGAGAAGCCTAGATGCGAGCGCGTATCCGCTGCACTGGGCGACATACGGGTGCTGCACAAGCGCGGCATGGTCGCCTGACCACCCCGAAGGGCGCTGCACTGGCGGCAAAGTTGACCGACGCTCTGCGCTACTCTACATGGGAAGGTAGGCGCCACTTCGGCGATGCCGTACTGTGGCCCATAGCGGGCAATTATGACAATGACAGGGGGCTTGGAGTCCACCACTCCTGGAATTTACTTGGACATCCACAGCACACGTTTTCAAAAACACATGAGCGGCTCAACTGATACTTACCTTCAGGCCTCCATAATTGAGGTATCATACCTCAACCCCTCGATTAGCTTAATTGAGGGGCGAAAAGACAATTAACGCGAGGTATGGAGGTGAAATTGGCAAAAGTATACTTACTTTAAGTATATTTTAATCTCTTACGGCTAGAGCATTCAATCGCGTGAACTGCTTCGCATGCATAATGCCTTCAAGTGAGAAATCGGTGAGGGACTGCTGGTACTCGTCGCGTTCCCAACCAATGATCAAGAAATCTGACTTTACTGAGGCAGTGTTGGGGAACGTTGGTGCCACAAAACCGCTGGAGCGTTTGAAATCGCCCGTTCAGTACTTAGTAGGAGACTAGCGCTTTATGCTGCCCTGCTGATATCATTGGAACTACAGCTATTCTATGGTGACCACTATAAGAGCATTCCCACCGGTACAGCTAAGGCGGATCTGCTGGAGGAAGGAGACGCAGTCTGCTTTTGTGGCGCTGGTCACCGCGATGGGAGGATTTACTCGGTGGCATTGATGGTCGCTACCTGGAGACTCCCTGCGATATCCAGTAGGACGTCATATTTGACTTCTGCAGCAGCACTGGCCCGTAGCAGAGCCTGGCCAGCTTCTAGCTAGTCTATACATAAAGCCTGGTCTCACTTGGGTTAATTGCTCGGCATACGACTTGCATTTACCTTGCTCAATCTATGAGCTCTATTTGGCGGCAGCTATCGTGAATGCCAAATTTGGCAGCTGGGATATCACTGGAGGGGCTGGCATTTGGCAGCACTAGTTAGTGCGGAGTGCGGGTGTCAAAAGCTATTTTTTTGCCAGAAGTGGGATTTGACATGCCCTAACGTTATAGTGAAATCAAACATCGCTATTGGTACAGGGTTCCTGTATGAAAAGAGGTGTGTACGTTTAGACTCGCAGGGCGAATATACTCAGCACTAGTGCTATCAATAGTGAAGTATTCGACGATGTTGCCAATGCTCTGGTGTATTTTAACTGAGGTATGGTCGGGCTTCTTAATTGAGGTACAGCGAGGGGTATAGGTCCAATTCCCCTCAATTATGGAGGCCTGCTTACCTTTGTTGTCAACATCAGTCAATTTACAACCCGAATTCATTCGTTGGTCATTTCTCATTCTCGACTACTGCAATGGCCTCTCGTTCTCTGGGCAAGAAGCGCCTCGCTCCCAAGACGTCCTCTAAGGGGAAGAACAAGAAGACGAAGACGGGAAAGAGCACTTGTGTGACCAGTGTGGCAGACTCGAGTGACTCTTGTGTTGCTCGTTTTTGCTTCGTCTTGGATCTGGGATCAGCATCGATATGGGACTATTTGTCTTCTCGTGACGTTAACGCATTACTCCAAATAGTATCTGCCGCTTTCACGAAAGAATTCGCTGACGCGGTGGCGCTGAAGGGGTCAAAAGGTTTGCCGTGGAAAACAAAACCCACTTGGGGCGACAGTGCGGCTGCGACTGGATGAGAAGTCTCGACTTCATCTCTCGTTCAGACGATGAGTGCAGTGATGGCTCCCCCTTCACGATTGAAGAAAAGATGCCTATTCTTCAGATACCAGGAGGAGCTCTAGCTCTTCTGAGCGCGTTGATCCTGACGAAAAGGCTGCTGATACCTCTGCGTAGGCGAAATGGAGCCGAATTCGTTCCGATTGTTTGCCCTCTCGTGACGAAACACCAGAGTATGTGTCCTCTTATTGAAATGGACGTGAAACGAGCGATGAACAGTATTTGTCGTGGCTCGGGAACACGTTTTTCCACGAGTTCCAGAAGAAAAGAGGAAGCGCCATTCTGGACTATCCGGACCACCACTGGAGTGGAATCGAAGGTTCTTCTTGTGAATATTGTGATAACCTGACACGTCCTCAGAAGAACTTCACGTTTTACAGTCTGAACAGGTTTGGACAGCTTCGTTCCAACTGTAGAGAAGTGTATCGACAGCTCAAGTCTGGAATGATGGAGGATCTCGAGTTCGTGCGATTGTTCCTCGACCTCGAGGTTTAGAAGTTGAACAAAGGACTGGCGTTCCGTACTACGGCCCATACGAAGGACTGGCGGTTGGCCTCACCAAACACGGGATTTTATGCGGATTCTACCTTGTGGACGGGTTCCACTACTAAAGGAACAAACTCTTTTTTCAACAACTGATTTCAATAAATGTCGTGAGAATGAAGGTGAAACATGAAGTTGTTGGTTATCATGTGTGTAACCCGGTTACACTTGGGTTACTCAATCCACTCGATCATGTCGGCGTCAGAGGACGAGGAGTTCGCGTATTCTGCAGGTGAGCTGGAGGACGAAGAGGAGGACGATGTCGACTGGGAGGACGTCAACACGTCGCAGCAGACCTCGGAGCTTCCAGCCGACCCTCCCATCACCTCCAACTCCCTTTGTGAGCCCCAGGACACAAGCCCAAACGTGGACGTTCCTGTCGACGATATCGCCCCTGACGCCTCTGAATCGCCTCAGAATCTGCAGCAAATTGACTGGGAACAAGTGAATCGGTCGCTGGCCGAACAAGACGCAGCGTCGGTCACTCGCAAGAGGCGACGGCCACCCATCCGCTTGACGAAAGCCGAAAAGGAGCGAGAAAGGCTTTGCACCAGACGCATCTGCTGGTTTTGCTGGCCATTCGCGTCAAATGGTGTGAACTCAGTTGCTCCCAATTGCTGCGTGGGATGCTGCTGTCCCTGACGGCCGAGAGCGACGTGGATTTCTTCTCGGAGATGACGCAGCAGCCAATTTCGTACTCGTTGGAGCTGCTCGTCCGATGGTTCAATCGCGTGTTTAAACTGACGGACAATGTGGAGCAGAAAGCAACGGACGGTGATCTAGTGACGGAGTCGAGTTTGATGGACGTGTTTTTCACCCGGGAAGGACGAGATTTTGAGCTCGCCGTGCTGTTTGCTGCGTTGTGTGGAGCGTTGCAACTGCGCTACCGTTTGACGAGTGCTGTGGATCCGTTGCTGGTGCAGAAAGGAAAGACGTTCGAGTCGTCGTTCAGGCAGAGACCCAAGAAGCGGCGGCGCTCACAGAAAGTTGGGGACGTTTTGCTGAGGAGGAAGGCAAAGGTTGGTGACGAGGAGGAAAAGGAGGAGGTTGAGGTGGAATTGGAACCTGAAAGTGTGGATCGGGTGTTCTGGTTGTGGTGCGAAGTTATGGATGAACAGACGAAGAGCTGGATTCACGTTGATCCTGTACGGAGGCTGGTAAACCGCCCTCAAGAGGTCGAGCCGCTGCGTGGGAAGGCAGCTCGCTTCTCGTACGTACTCAGTGTTCAAGACGACGGACTGCTCGTGGATGTATCGTCACGTTACACTCTGCAATGGAGTAAGAGTTTGGAGCTGCGTCTCGCCGACTCCTGGCTGAAGCAAGTTATCGAACGGTTCAATGACGACACAGTTGAGCAACTTGGTGGGAACAGAGAGGCGGTGTCTGCATTCCTGAAGACTGCAGACGTGGAGAATGCTCTTGCAGACGAAAACAAGAAGCTGGAGACATTAAAACTGGCTGAAGGTATGCCCACCAGCGTGGAAGGGTTTCGGAAGCACCACTTGTACTGCTTGGAGCGCCATTTGGGCCAGCACGAGTGTCTTCACCCGCGTAAGGTGGTGGGACTATTTAATGGCCAGTCAGTGTTTCTTCGCGAGCACATTCAACCACTCCAGTCCGCCTTCAAGTGGCGTCGTCTCGGACGAGTTGTGAAGGACAGCGAGCGTCAGAAGCCCGCGAGATGGCAGTCACGAGGCAGCGATGCCACCACCAACCCCGACGGAAGTGGCGACAGCGACGACAACAACAGGAAACCTACTGGAACGTCTCTGGCACTCTTCGGTCTGTGGCAGACAGCAGATTTCGAGCCTCCTCCGATGGTGGACGGTCGCATCCAGAAGAACCAGTACGGCAACATTGAGATCTGGAGTCCGGCTCATCTCCCTCGTGGCGCCGTTCACATTCATCTGCCCCGCATCGATACAATCGCCGAGTCTCTGGGCATTGACTTTGCTCGAGCTGTCGTGGGTTTCGAGGTACGCAACGGCCGGACGATGCCCAAGATGTCGGGTATCGTCGTGTCTTCAAGCCACGAGACGATGCTGCTGGACGCCCACGCCGAGCGGCAACAACAGACCATCGCAAAGGCCATTGTATACAACCGGAAGCTCGTGCTCAAGCGGTGGGCGAAGCTCACCAAGCGGCTACTGCTACGTCAGCGGCTTGAGGATGATTACGGTGCAGTCTGAAGTTGACGCTCACTTCAAGGCGCGTCACCGAGGCGCGTCACGCCAATCAGATGACTCATCGATATGCATTTCGATGGGGCCTTGTATACTGACTACACCCGCTGGACCATTTTCGCAATCACTTCTCAAAAGACCACGTACCCCTCAAGTCTCCGGATGCAGCGCGTCGTCTCTTCCCTTTCCAGACGCGTCACCCGTCGCAGCGCCGCGTTCAGCAGCCGCGCAGAGTGGAAGCAGCAGGTGGCGGAGGGTCCGAGTCTGCAGGACTTTGTCACGAACAGTCGAGTGAATTCCAGTGCAGAACGCCTGCCGTCGTCTGAAGAATCGTTGCAGCGGATCCAGCAGATCCTGGCAGAAATTCGACACTCGGTACGGTTACATGGGGTTCCAGCAGGCGAGAAGGAGGGAGATGACTGTTTCTGTGCATTTTACAGCCACGAGAGCAAGCCGAGCAATTGGTGGATCGATTTGGACGAGCACACAATTATCTGAGGATCTCATTGACGGAACGCTGCAATTTGCGGTGTCGCTACTGTATGCCGGAGGATGGGGTGCCGTTGCAGCCTGTAGAGGACCTTCTGACCACGTCCGAGATCCTCCGATTGGCGAGACTGTTTGCTTCTTCAGGGGTGAAGAGGATCCGGCTGACCGGAGGAGAGCCACTGCTGCGACGGGATCTGGTGGACTTGGTGGCGCAGCTGAGAGCAATTCCGGGTATTGAGTCGGTCGGTATAACCACGAATGGCATCACATTGCAGAGGAAACTGCTGGCGCTGCAGCAAGCGGGTGCCGACAGGCTGAACATTAGTTTGGACACGTTGAAGCCGGACAAGTTTGCGCATATTACCAGACGGCAAGGGTTTACGCGTGTGATGAACTCGATCGTGGAGGCCCAGGCGCTTGGATTTGCGCCTCTGAAGATCAACTGCGTCGTGCAACGGCATTTCAACCTTGACGAAATTGTTGACTTTGTGGCCTTCACTGAAAAGCATGCGGTGGATGTGCGGTTTATTGAGTGGATGCCGTTCGACAGCAATAGGTGGAACGATGAGACCTTCGTACCTTTCAAGGAGATGATGAAGATCATTCAATCGGAGTTCCCTTCTGTCGAGAAACTGCAAGATGGAGCGAACGATACGTCGAAAGCCTTCCATGTGCCAGGATTCGAGGGTCAGTTTGGCTTTATCACTTCGATGAGTGAGCATTTCTGTGGCTCGTGCAATCGGCTTCGTCTGACTGCCGACGGGAACTTGAAAGTTTGTTTGTTTGGCAACACCGAGGTCAGTTTGAGAGACGCCATGCGCTACAACATCGCCGATAACGACATCCGCGATATCGTCGACGTGGCAGTCAAGCGCAAGAAGTTTGCACTTGGAGGACATGGAGATATGTACGGCCTGTCGAAGGCAAAGAACCGCCCGATGATTCTTATCGGCGGATAAAAGAAGAGTACGTTTGGAAAATTGTTCGGAAGCATTATAAAGTGTTTGACTACATGTAGATCTACAGCTCACCAATCCAATAGTTTGGAGTAATAAGTGCTTTAAGCAGCACGTAATTCACATCTTCGAGGCTACCAAGCACCTGCAGCAGCGGCGTCACTAAGTCCACCTTCGAATCCATCCGAGTCACGCGTCGGGCCGTATCATCCCACAGAAAACGAATTGAAGAACGGCTGTCGAGTCGCTGGCCAAGTAGGCGGTGAGCCAGCATTGGGTAAGAATCATCAATCCTATCGTCATCGCCTTGGTTTGAAGAGCTGGAATTGAATGGTCGGTTTCGTGATTGTAAGACTCAACGTAGCTGAGGTATCCATAGCTCCCAAAGGCTGTTGCTCCATCTTTTCCGGTTGAAAGTGAAGATTGCCAAAGTACGTTGAGTAGCGTTTGCACTGCTCAATAAGCGCGTCGACGCCGTTCGTCTCTCCAAACGCTACGTCAGGTGACATCGCAACTTCCAGAAAGGATGTTTGGTCGTGAAGACTGGCAGCAGTCGGGTTCAGCTCGCAATAACCATAGCGAAGAAGACGAAAGTACTCCACCACAACGCTCCAGACGTTGAGCTTCGTCTGGGTGCCGTAGCATGGTGTATAGCGCTCCAACATCAAGTGATGCACCTCCTCCCGCAATTGCTGGACTTGACTTTCAAGCTCGCACGCAAGGCTGCGTTGTCTGACACGATAGCGTGCCTGGTTGTTGCGGCACTGCTCACGTCGTCGATCGGTGATAATTCGAATACGCTTTCTCTTTGAGTTCGTCACCTTTGGGCTCTTGGACAAGTTCCTATCCGCGAAAGGCATTTCGGACTGCTCACTGGGTGTCGCAAATTGCCGAGACGCAGTGTCAATCACCTCTTGTCTCCGTGTAAACTCTGAAGCCAGGTGTCGAGGCGACCCATCTTCCACTTGCGTCGGTGCTTGAGTCGCTGCGATACACGCTGAAAACGGCGGCAAATGTACTGAAGTGGTGGAATCTGCATGAGTCCCGAATGAGTTACTGCTGAGCTTGACGTCGCTGCTGTCAATTCCTCCGGCGCTTTTGAACGCAGCCATTTCTTCCTGTTGAATGGTCTTGCTTTCAGTGACGAAATTACAGGCTGAAAGTGGTGGTTGGCGTACGGAGATACAGGTGATCTCGGACCGAGAGAGACAGGAGCGTCATCAGAGCGACCGCATTGTTAACGTACTGGTGGATTTCACGGGGTTGCGTTAGGCAAATGGTTATCTCGAAGATGTGTCCACTGATGAACTGTGGTCGCTGCAAAACGAAATCATCTTGGCGTCGTTTGCTCGCTCAGCGTGACTAAGTGGACAAGAATGGTGACTAAGATTGTGGTAAGCCACTGCAACTTGCATGCTGCTACGTGTACCACGCAAAACTTACTTGTAGATTGAGAAGCTTGGACAGTAACATGGCCCAGCCTTCCTGGCCCAATTGAGCTTTCCTTAAAGCTTCAGGAGCGTTGGGGGCTCCGTGGAACGCGTTCGCCGACACGGCTTTGCCAACATAGTGCGTGCTCTGTACAGCGATGGTCCTGTGGCGTCCTGTCAACTTCTTGTGCATCCGGCTCCTGTCCTGCCCGTAGAAATCTTCGTCAGCACAAATACCGCCTCTTGAACCTTGGGCGGCACCATCTTCGAACCAAATCGTCATGAAACATTCCTTGATCGAGTTAAAATGTAAGGTCTTTCCCCGTTCCTGTTTCTTCGTGGCCTGCTCATCTTCGCTTTAGCAGCGTCAAGTATGTCCGGATCCTGGCCTCTTTTGCTAATGGTATGGACCGTCGGGGAGAGGCAGTCAACGCTGTAAAACAGCATCCATCTCACTACAAAGTTCGTGCAAAACGACAAAATAGTCAGTCATCGATCCAGCGACTTCGAAGCAATATATCTGCCATTTACCTCCGACATTGTCTCGTCGTCTTTAGCAGCTCTGCAATGACAGCAAATAGTACACACAAAGCATAAGTCCCTCCAGCATTCAACACAAAAAGCTCAAGCAAGAACCTACTCAGCGGACGGACTGCGGCCAGCAATGGACCCCTCACTTTTCAGCAACAAACACCAAAATGAGAACCACTCCACAATATCAACAATAAAATCTGTCCTCACCGCTTGGGCGACGGAGAAGCGCGACGCGGAGACGCGCGCGGCGAGCCACGCGGAGACGCCTCCCTCTTGACACCAGGGCTGGCACTGCGTCTCTGCTGGGAGCGCGAGCGCGACTTGGAGCGTCGTCGCGGCCTACACATGAAATAATCAGCACCTTTTCCCTCCCTCTTCTCACCTACAAAACTACGTACGATTCATCCGGCGTGCTGATGATGCGACGCATCTCCTGCGGACTCTTGCGGTGCTGCTTGGCAAACAGCACAGCGATCTCCCGCCCTCCGAGCTGCGTCCGGTCCATCTCGAACTTGACGTCGCGACCCACGCGCGAGTCAGCGAACTCGATGAAGGCGAAGCCCCTCGGGCGACTGGAGTGGAACTCCTTGGGGATGTACACGTCCAGAATGTCGCCCGCGCGTCTCGAGAAGGCGCGGCGCAGCTCGTCCTGGGACGTCTCGGGCGACAAGTTGCGCACCAAGAGGGAGATGGGCTCGCGGCGCCCGCCGCCATCTCCGCCACGTCCGCGCGCGCGGTCGGGCGAGCGCGAGCGTGGGCGGCGGTCCGCGCGGTCTCCTCCGCGGTCGCGTCCACGGCTGCGGTCTCTGGTCTCTCTCCGACGACTGTCGCGCGAACGGGAGCGGCGGTCTCCACGCGATCGGGAGCGCGAGCGCTTGGGCGCGGGGAGCGGCGGCCGCGACTGTCGCTGCGGCTACGCGGGCGCGAGTGGCGCGGGCTGCGGCTGCGGCTGCGACGGGGGAGGCGGAGCGACGACCCATGACGAGACGTGAGGGCTGGAACGGTTTTTTTGAACTGAGGTTGTTGGCCAACCAGCAGTCTTTCCGGGACGGAGATTATGTGCAAAACATTGTTGATTTGTATCGGCCATGTGAAAGCCGATACAAATTACCCTTGTGGTGGGCACATAATGTGCCGCACATTATGTGGGCCAAACCATTGACGTTTTAGTGTAGGTTATTTGTTGGAACCGTCTTAGGAGAGGAGGCAGCTCTACAACCTGTTGATCACGTTATTTGGTGGAGGATGGCTTACGAGCGCGGACGCTGGCGCTGCACAGGCTCGGTGGACCCGAGCTCCAGGCAGCGCTCGTAGGCGGCCCAAATGGAGTCGGCGATGACGGCGCGGAAGCCGTTCTTCTCGGCGCGGTACAGACCGGCGGCTGTGGTGCCGCCAGGACTGGTGATGTTGTTGCGCAGTTCCACCGGGTGCACGTCTTCCGCCTGCATGTACAGCGCAGAGCCCAGCATGGTCTGCTGCACCAGTTTCTGCAGAGGCAATGAAGAGAGTTAAGTGGGCTGCGTCGCGCAAAGTAGCTTTCATACCGTGGCAACTTGACGAGAGAACCCCATGTGCACGCCAGTGTCGATCATTGCCTCGGCCACGAGGAAGAAGTAGGCTGCAGCAAAAAAAACAAGAGCAGCAGTTAGCCATCACTCAACGAAGCTACCTTTTTTAAACGATGCACGCACCAGGTCCCGATCCGGACAGCGCCGTCGCCATATCCAGGGCATTCTCGTCGTCCACGAACACCTACACAACCATTCACCACGCAAGTTCATTACGACAGTTAAGCAAACAACAACATCAAGCATTCCCACCCACCTCCAAGCCAAACGAGCCAAGGATTTGCTTGGTCAGTTCATGCTGCACGCTCGTGACTTCCGCCGACTGCGCCCACACGGTCGTGCCCTCTCCGATCATTGCCGGTGTGTTGGGCATGGTGCGAATGATGTGGCTGTCGGGCCCCAGCATCTTCTGCATCTGCTTGATACTCTGTCCCGCCACCACCGAGATCACGAGCGCCTCCGGGTTCATCGCCGCCTTGACCGCTCGGAGCACCTGCATCAATCACAAAACTCCATCAGCTAAATATCCTCCAGAGTAGCACTATATGAGTTGTAGAGCCACGTACGTCGTCGACCACCTGGGGCTTGACAGCCACCAAGATCACGTCCGCGTCCTTCACCGCTGAGCTGTTTCTCGTGTGAGTCTCCACGTTGATCTTGGCGTACTTGGTGCGCATCGCAGGGTTCGGGTCGGACACGACGACCTTGGAGCTGGGGATCAGACCCTCGCTCATCACGCCCGTGATGATGGCCTCGGCCATGTTGCCGCCGCCGATGACGGCCAGGCGGGTGATCTCCAGCTCCGGCCGCTCCTCGGCCTCCACCGCGCTCTGCATCTGGTTCTTGCGCGACCTGGCGAACGCGCCTTTGCCTCCGCCGGAGAATGCAGCAGACAGCAGCGGGGCGCGACGAGCGGCCAGTGCTGGGGAGCGGAGCTTGGAGGCGAGCGACAGCATAGCGAAGGCGGGTGCGGGGTACGAGGCAAAAGCGGAAGTGAGCCGAGAGCAGTTGAGGTGCAACGTTTACCTCTGAGAACGCATATCTTCAACTTGCTATTTATAGATCTTCGTCTTATCGGAGACGTCCCTGCGAAAACGGATTTCAACGTCACACGTTTGCCTAAGGATGCGAGGACAGGTGCGGGGCGCGGGCTCGTCGCTGTGGCTAGGGGCAGAGGCTGACGTTGCTGTATCTGGTAGCTGGAGCTGACGCCGACGTACGCGGCGCAGCTGGACGGGAAGATCCTGGCGAATGCGCACGCGGTGGGGGACGTGGATGGCGACGGCGCCTCGGAGCTGCTCTTCGGCTCGCTGCTGGGCAAAGTTTCGGTGTTTAAGGTGGACAATACTGCGTTGCGATTGAAGTTTAGAGCGCCTGGAGGCTGATGAAAAGGTACCGGTAACTGCAGATCGTGGGGGCCGACTTGTGCAGTGGAGAAGCTGCGAGGTGAACGGATCCGTGACGTCCATTTGTCTGGACAGTTCGCCCGTTGGCGACGTAAGTGCTGGCTAGGGAAATTGCTACGAAGGAGAAGGAGTTGACGGTGTTTTGTTGCTGCTGGAAGCCTCGGGTTGTTGTGACGACGGCAGAGGGGACATGCTCCGTGTTCCGATCCGTGGAGGGCGCGGAAGTGCTGCAGTTGTGCTCCGAGTTTGTAAGACGGAAAACATTTCGACTTGTGCAGTGAAATGCAATGTACTAATTGGCGGTTTTTGGCTGCTAGAATGTGGCGCTTAATATCTGCGACGTCGAGAGCTTGAACGGCGAACTCATTGCTGCAACGCGTGATGGACGAGTGTTGGTCTACCGACCTGACATTGACCATGCCAGCCCTGATGAGGTTCGTATCTTACTTAGCTTAGTGAGACTATTGTAGTGATGTGAGCTTACGAAGTACGTGGTATTCAGCTCGCAGACTACTCTCAGGTCGGGCAGATGGAGATTGCTGGCGAGGTTGAAAAGTTGATCGTGATTCACTCCACCCTATCAAATCCGGATGCCGGACCCCAGCTTTTAGTTCGATGTTTCTCGGGCGAAGTCTTCTGCGTTAACGAACCAACTGACGAGGGAAAGCGAGATATGTTGCCCTGGGACGGCCCTCCTCACGACAACGATGGCACTACGTTCATCGTCGGCGACATTGAGCTGGGCGGTGAACGTGGCATGGCAGCACTCGTGTCCATGAATGGTTTAGTGTCGTTGTTCTCGTCGTCCGGAGAGAGGAAGTGGGACTTCCAGGTGCGTCAATATCGTCGTGCAGAATGCAGAGCAGATGCCCTAATAACTTATTTCTGCCGATTGTATTATTTAGCTGCCTGAAGCTGTGGTAAACGCTGACAAGCTGGAGATGATTGCTGCTGGAGGAGATCGCCAAGATGCCGTACGTCAAAACATTTGCGTGGTCTGTTTCTGTTGAGCACGGATATTTACGCGCATCGATCTGGATGCTACAGATTGTCGTCTGCACTTGGAGTGGACACATCTACGCGATCCAGAGTGAACGGAGACTTGTACGCTTCCGAATGCTGCTGCCGGCCTGCTCAATGTTCTGTGGTAAGGCGGTTGGCTCTGTACCTTGGGCGTTGCCGACTCATTCGGCTAACTACTTTTCTGATCGATGAACAGTGGGGATTCGTGAGTCACCTACGCAGGTCGACCCCACCATCGTAAGCATCAGCACTTCCGGAGCGTTTTTCGTCTTCCGTGACGTTCAGGAGACACTCATACGAGGTCTGCAGGACTCGACTCTGGTGCGCGCTTGCAATGTGCTACTTTGTCCGGGATTGCGCTCACTCGCTCTTGTATCTGAACCAGGCTGACAAAGTGAAACTCAGCCCAGTGTTTGCTCAGATGGACACGCCGGAAAAGCGGGAGGCCCTTATGAAGAAACTACGACAGGCGTTCCCGCAACTCGCATCCAGCGAGACTACAACACCGAGTGTGGAGGAGCTCATGAGTATTATGCTAGCTGTCCCTGTTCAACCGTAATGTGGAATCGATGTGTATAAATTGCATAGTTTATCGAGTGTGCACAAGTACCTTACTCTTGCCTGTGAGCTTACCAATTCTGCAACTGATACGCGTGCTCGACGAGGTTAGCCACACTATCTGGGCCGCGACGAAGTAGCTCTTGTGCAAAGTCACCCACGTAGTTGAGGTGGAAGTTGACATCGGACGAGTTGGTCGAGTTCAATTTCCAGGAAGCGTCGAATGCACGGAAGGCGACACAGTACAGCTCGAAGAAGGCCATCGGGTCCTCAAAGAGTCTCCAGAACGGACGCTCCGAGCCCAGACAACCGCCATCTCTCAGTTGCAAAATGTCAGCCAGCAGGTATGCGATCTGAGACCCCACCAGTGCGTACGAATAGGCTTCGGGTCCACTTTGGTCGTTCAGAATGGGCAACGCCACCGTTCGGTGCGCCTCATGGAAAAACACGAGGCACTGCAGCGGCAACAAGAACTGCATCTCCCTCATGGGGTCTCCGTGACGGAATCCAATGCGGTTCCACTCCGAGCTCGTTACTACAAACGGCTGTGCGTCAAAGCAGGACGTCCACAGCCGCTGCAGCATCTCGGCGTGCTCCGGTTTGTTCGGATGCAGCGGGGCCTTCATGGCTCCAATCAACTTGGCAAGTTGAGCCAACGCTACCGCTGTAGGAGGCGCATTGCCAGCTC
The DNA here is from genome assembly GCA_012656105.1 of Phytophthora syringae. Taxonomy (NCBI): domain Eukaryota; phylum Oomycota; class Peronosporomycetes; order Peronosporales; family Peronosporaceae; genus Phytophthora; species Phytophthora syringae. The sequence goes on from JAAKBD010000070.1 coordinate 406,992, forward strand.
CTCCTCCTGCTCCAGAGGCAGCAGCCGTAACCTTCTCCCACATCTGCGCCGAGTGCTTCTGCAGCGTCTGCGCCATTGCCGAGCCCTTCATCTTGGAGGCCAGCGCCTTCTTCACCCCGAACAAGACGCTGCCCACGTCCTGCGGCTGAGGCGTGGAGTATCCTGCATTTCCTTCACTCTGAGGCTTGCTCTGCCAGCGGAAAAAAGCCCCGAACTGTCGGTCTTCCGGCACGTCCACGAGGTCTTCCTGGATGGCAGAAGCCTTAGGGTTCCCCCTCAACTGCGGACTCCAGCTGCAGGACCTTCACTCGGATCTCCCCATTGGCTGTGACTGGGAGCTGACGGTTCTCCTCCATCAAGTCCCTCCAGCAATAAGTCGCCAGGTCAGACAGCGCCACCTGCAGACGGAAGTGGTACGCGCCCTCGAACGGGAACTTGCGCCGCAGCTCCGCGAGTGTGGGGCGAGCGGACAGCAGCAGAGAGGACGCGAACTCGTCCAGCCGCGCGTCGTCGCCCTCCAGCAGCATCTGCTGGAAGAAGTAGCGGCACAGCACGCCGCACTCGCCCATGACCGACTGCCAGAATGTGGGCACTGACGTGGTCTAAAAATAGACTAAAGCGTTGATTGGCCAAAACTGCGGAGAAAGACCTTCATTCCTCATTCCGCTCAAAAGGCAACCCAGAGGAAGAAGCGGCGATGGAGGAGGACGAGTGGGACGACGCGCTGCTGTCGGAGATCGAGGCGCTCGAGTCGCGCCACATGCGGAGCCACGCAACTGCCGCCGCCTGGAGCTGCCGGTCGTGCACCTTGCAGAACGAGGCGTCGAGAGCGACGTGTCTCGTGTGCTCCACACCTCGTGGCCAGTCTTTTCAAGCTTCCGTGCCCGCTCCGTCGCCCTCTAGAGCGTCTACTGCCCCCAGGAGGACCGTCCAGGCCAGACTTTCCTTCGACGGGACGTCAGCACCAGTTGCAGTGCTGCAAGAAGAGCCGGTAGGGCGCTCAGAGCCTTCGCCTTTCACTTCCAGAGAAAAACCGGTGAGGAACCCGCAGCAGTCGGTAACGACGTCGACTGCAACAAGATCGGCGCTTGTGTTGACGTCGAGCAGGTCGGGACGTGCTACGGTCACGAGAGAAGCTGTCCAAGTGCCGAGACGTGCAGCAGGAGAAGATCCACTGGCCAAAACGCGGTACTTGGACGTCGTGGCGAGGTCGAACTTTCCCCAGATGGACTACGAAGCAGCGCAGAGTTTTGTGTACCCGACCAACTACTCCGTTCGAGACTACCAGTTGACGATCGCGGAGAAAGCGCTGTATCATAACACGCTCGTGTCATTACCCACGGGGCTGGGGAAGACGTTGGTGGCGGCGGTGGTCATGTACAATTTCTATCGGTGGTTCCCGACTGGGAAAATTGTCTTCATGGCGCCGACGAAGCCGCTGGTGGCGCAACAGATCAAAGCCTGTCATGAGATTATGGGCATCCCGCTGTCAGACACTGCCGAGCTGCAGGGAAATGTACCGCCGAGCATGCGTCGCGTGCTGTGGAACTCGAGGCGGGTGTTCTTTTGCACTCCGCAGAGTTTGCAAAACGACCTTCGACGAGGTGTCTGCGCAGCGGAGAGTTTGTGTGCATCGTAGTGGATGAAGCCCATCGCGCCACAGGTAACTATGCGTACTGTTGTGTGGTGCAGGAAATCGAAGCCAAGACGCATTTCTTCCGCGTGTTGGCACTTTCGGCCACGCCTGGAGCAAAGTTTGACGTTATTCAAGACGTCGTGACTAACCTGCGTATTTCCCACATTGAAAGTCGCTCAGCTGACGATGTTGATGTAAAGAAGTATACCCACGCGCGCCAGGAAGAGGTCATTGTTTGTCGTCTGGGTGCCCAAATCACGGAAGTGAAGACACAATTTCTCAAGTGCTTGATGCCGATTATCCAGCGACTTCACCGAGGCAATATCATTCCGCACGGTGATCCAGAGAAGCTTACTGGTTGGGCAGTACTGCAAGCGCGGGAACGATTTCGAAAGAGCCCCGACTATTCCTCGAAGCGCAGTGCTGAAAGTGATTTGGCGCTTTTGGTGAGCTTGCTGCATGCCAAGAGCCTGCTAACGGGTCACGGACTGAATAGCTTTCGCGATCAAATTATGAACTGGGCGGAGGAGCGAAAGAAAGGTAAAATGTCGTGGTCTAAGCGGGAAATGTTACAGTCAACGGAGTTCCAAGCAGTAGAGCTGAGCCTGGCAGTGACGCCCGGGGCAAACAGTTCCACTAATACGGCCACCCATCCAAAGCTTATCAAACTTCGCGAGGTTCTCCTGGAGCACTTTCAGCGGCATGCGACAGGAAAATCCAGCACCCGTGCTATCGTTTTCACACAGTATCGAGCAAGTGTATCGGAAATCGTGGCGCTGTTGCGGCCACTGGCACCTCTATTAAACGTGCAACCATTTATCGGGCAGGGCGCGTCGGGCAAGGCCAAAGAAAACAAAGGCCAGACCCAAAAGGTGCAACAGGAGATCGTGCGCAGATTTCGATTAGGCGAGTTTAATGTTCTTGTGGCGACATGCATTGCGGAGGAAGGCCTAGACATTGGTGAAGTGGATCTCATCGTTTCATTCGATGCACTTACATCCCCGTGCGAATGATTCAACGGATGGGCAGAACAGGACGCAAACGTGTGGGCAGGGTCATCATTTTAGTAACAGAAGGTGATGAGCAGAAGAAGCTTGCACGCAGCGCGTCTGCTGCGAAGACGGTCAGTCGCGCCCTCACGACTTTCAAGAGCAAATTCACATTCTCGAAGTGCCCCCGTATGCTGCCAACTGGCATCTGCCCGCTGTTACGTGAGCTGGAAATGAAGATCCCGACATTTCATGCGTCTCAGGTGGGCGGTAAAGCTGCGTCAGCAGTGGACCCCGATCTGTGGCAGCTAACCGATGCTGAGCGAGCTGTTGCGCTGATGAAGTACTTTCCACCAAATTTTGCGTCAAGCTTAAGAAATAAGCTACGCCCTGTGATCGCTAATCGGCTGCATCTACTACGACGCCAGCCGCGTATTTTGACACAAAGAGTGTCAGTTCTAGGGTGGGATATTCTGCTCGCTCGCTGATGCTACAGCGCCTTGTGCGAAAGATCAATGGTGTTGAGGACGTGTTGGAAATAGCGTCAGATGATGAAGATGATCAGACCGGGGGCAACGATAACCTGACAAACACCATCAACTTTGGCAACGCTGTACAACGTACCAGTACTGACGGACTTGATCCTTCCAAATCTCCGCGTTTGGAGATACATGACATTAATCACAGATCCAGTGTAGCGACCAACAACGCGGAAACTGACAGTGAGATGGGCTCTCCTTCGCGCCCAACCCGCACTCCTATTGGTCTTGAAGATGCGAGTAGATGTGACGAATCATTTGCTGTTATGGATGAGTCAGTGAATTGCATCGATATGCACTTCAGCCCACAGTTTATGGATTCTGCAACCCATTTTGCATCTGCTGCTGAAAGAGCTTCATCGTCCAGGGATAACAACAAGCGGCAACAGGAAAGCCAGGACCGGATATCCTCAGAAAAGAAGCAAAAGACGGATTCGAGTAGTCAAGATATGTCGCCCGTCGTATGTCTACAAAAGGGACCAGCGCAAGCAAGCGAGACAAATGACAACGAAGCGCATACAAAAGGAATGCTTGTGGTACTGCCGGGTGGCCAGCACGCCAGCACGGATAATCTCAAGAATGAGGAGAAGTCTCAGCAAATGTCGGCGACTCTGTCGTTAACTTTAACGTCAGATTCCCCTCGCCCTCCTCCTAGCTCTTCTAATGAGGTCCGTCGACAGGAGGCGGCAGTTGAAGTCAACGACACCATGGTGGCTACGCAGCAGCTTCCGATTATTCCCCGGTTGCATGGCACACGGCAGTTGCAATTTGACGATAACGAAGTTGAGGAGGACGAGTTGGGTAAAACTAAAAGTGCTGAGGTCCCGCAGGGTAAGCAAACAGCTCCAGCCGCAGACACAGGGCCTCCATCTGAATTGCACGAACCGCCTCGCGTTCCTGTACTTTCAGTGATTCCAACTCCAGGCGATACGAAAATTGGTGCTGAACCTGAGAGTGACTCGGACGATGACTATCAAGCCGAAGATGAATCTTCTGCCTTTTCTTTTGCGCTGCTCCCCCTCTTAACGACAAACTTGAGGTTGTACCCAGCAAAAAAGCGACGTGTTTACGATCGCAGCAGCTCCTGAGAATGAAACGTCCGAACCAGTTGACGATGGTACCGACGGTGACGAACTTGATGAAACTAGCATCACGAAAGTTGTAAGTGAGAACCAAATCATGATTGATGATGGCTCGACTGGTGGTGTGAACGCAAGCGTCGTGAATCTCACAGGGAAGGTGGTTGTGAAACATGAGGAGAAAATCAGGTGCAAAGGTGATAGTTTGTCGCCAAAGCCTCGCGAAGCTGTCAACATCGACTGTGTGCAACAGCCTCCCCAGAGTCAGCGGAAAGAAGCCGAGCCAGAGCAAGAAGACGAGGGGGTTGCTCGATTTGCCTCGAAAGTGAGTCTTACGACGACGACCCTATCGTGTTTTGTGACGGCTGCAATGTGGCGGCTCACCAATTTTGCTACGGGATCCGTACTGTCCCGAGTGATAAGTGGTTCTGCGACGTATGCAAGGAAACAAGGAATACCGGTAGCAGTAATATTGCTAGTCCTAGTCCGCCACGCTGTCAACTTTGTCCACAGCGCGGTGGTGCGTTCAAACGGACCGAGTGCGGCCAGTGGGTGCACATCCAATGTTTCTTATGGATTCCAGAGTTTCGAGTGGAGCAAGGAAACGACGATATGCTTGTTCTCGGAGAACTCAGCAGATTAGACCCGGACCGAAAAACGTTAGACTGCTCTTTATGTCACTCGACCCAGGGACATGGAATTATCCAATGCGCACATAAGCGATGTATGACTGCTTTCCACGTCAGCTGTGCCGCTTACGCGCACTATCGAATGGATCAATTAGACGGAGAAAATACGGGAAGCGGAACGCTGTTTATTGCTTACTGCCCACTACATCGCAACTCCACAGCACCCGTCAGTATTCCCGAGAAGCCTTCAGCAGCAAAAGTCCGATCTCCCAAGCCCCCTCGTCCGACGTCTGCGACGAGAGCTTCATCTCCAAGCCACTTGTTGGCATCACCTCCGTCTGCAGAAGCAAAAACAAGTTCAAGACTTTTCGGCGACTAAAGCGAAAGTACGATGCGACGCAAGCGGAAATGTTTACACAGCCGGGAACGAAGGTGTCACCAGCAGCAACTTCACCGTGGCAGAAGCGTATCAGGAGGTCCAAGCGGCGACGAGACGTCCCGTGCTGTGGCGGCAGCGTTTATCGAAGATACAGTTGAGGTTCGAGGTGGAGCAAAGGGTGATGGTGACGATGATGATGACTATGGTGATGACTACAAAGATACAGCAGACGATTCTTTCATCAACGACTCATCGCAGTTGTTGTATTCACAGTCGGTGGTATTTCCTGAAGACGCTGGCAGTAGCAGCACGAAGAAGCGGAAGAAATCCAGTCCTAACATGCGCGCTATCTACGCGCGGTCACTGTTTGAGTCGCAGAGCTCTCCGCTGCTTCTCCGTCGAGGGGAGGCAGTTAGGAGCACTTCCGTCCAACAGCATTATTCGCGCCTGTCTGGACGAGCTACACAATGGGTCGAGCAAGGCCGATGCGCCTTCTCCGCGACCTCGCTCACGTTCGCGGCAGAATGATACACCAGAGGATGCAGCAGCGACATCACCAGCTTTGTCAGCCCCAGTTAGCGCGTCAGCTACTGTTACGGAGGATGATGACAGCGCAACTGAGGCGGAGCCTTCACCCAGCTTTAACTTGCTTAATGGTGCCAAAACGTTTCCAGCCGTTAGAGACGAAAGTCAAGTGCAGACTGGGAAAAGGAAAGTGCACATGCAATTTCAGCGGATCGTGACGTGGCTCACCCTATCATCAATCTGCTTGGTGGAAATGGACCCGACACACTCCAAGTGGCCTCGAAGGATGCGAGCTGTTCGAACATGCCGGATGGCGATGGAATGCAGAAAAAATCGAAGCAAACCGCTTAAAAGCACTGAAGAAGTTGGAGAAGCGACGACAGGCAAAACTGCAGCAAGTCCAAGCTCAGCAAAAATCATCGCACGAAGACAAACTGCCAGCAGTACAAGAGGAGAGTGATCAGCAAGCAAGTACTTCTCACGGCATCGGTCATGGCTTTACCTCTGCTGCATCTCTCATTTCTAGCGAGACACATGAGATCGACGTGGTTACCCCTTCGTTCAGTTTGTTGGCGTCAACGCGTATTCGTGGCGCGATGTTTCCTGCTTCAGGCGCTCAAATGTCTACAGTTGACTTGACAAGCCCGGAACCGGAATCAACTCAGCACCCGAGCCAACCTCCGAAGTGGGTCGTCTTCGTCAGTTCATCCTTCGCCAGCTCTAGCGGTTTCCCGGTGTTTGTGTCAGCGAAGCACACAGGGTGCACTGTGGCCATTGATGATTCATTAGAGGCGGATGCTCTGCTGAGTGTTCGCACAGGGGTGATATTCCTTACAGCTCAGCAACTGCACGAGTTGGCTCTGTCAGCACCTGCCCAAAATGTGGTCAAGAGCCGGCGAATTGGAACGTTGCTAGCGATACACAAGAATATTGTGGTTGCGGTCGTTCATGATCATGACGGAAGTGATTTACCGGAAGTGCTTCGATTGAGACAGCTACCCAATGCAACAGTCATCGTACAGCCACGCCTCGTTCTGTTGTGTGCAGACCTCCACCACCTTGCCCAGCAGGAGCTTGCTGAGGGTTACGAACTGCCCTCTCCAAGCCTGTGCCGCTCCGACTTCACCAGTGGCGCTGTGAAAGGTTTGGATACAAGTTTTGGGTCGAGGCTCGAGTTTTTCGTACGATTCCACCGGTGTCGCTCGGAAGTGCGCTTTCACTTAGTTTTCGCTTCAAAAATTTCGCAGCGGCGCAGGTACCTGTGCTCAAGTTCAACGAGATGCATTGGAGACGAATGCTCCCTTGGATTTCCGAGCCAACAGCAGAAGCAATTCGCACGCATGTCCAGCAAAACTTACGGCGGAGTTGAGGAGCATTAAGGCTGGGGAGACAGCGATACTTACAGATGTAACATCTACGTTGCTCTATGTGACCAGCTGAAAGCCTAGTTCTGCAGAGATTCGATAACACGGATGGAATCGTCCAGTGTCTTGTCGTCCTTGCAGAAGGCGAGGCGCACGACACCCGGAGCGAGACGGTTCTCCGGGCGACTGAAGAAGGGCGATGAGGGGATCACCGCAAGATGGCCCGCCTTCACCAGCTTGTACGCAAACTGGTAGTCCGGGAACTCCTGCAGACGCCACAAGGCAAACGACATGAGTTACAAGTCAACCTCAGATCAGAGCGAATATCAACACACCGTCTTCGGGGTGTCCGGCGTGATCTGGATGCCACGGAACTCGTCGTAGAACGGCAGACCCTCCACGTTGCAGCACACGAAGTACCCGCCCTCCGGAACAATGGGGCGCCAGTTGTACGCCTGGAGCGCATCGCACAGGCGGTTGCGCTTGGCCTGCAGCATGTAAAGTTAGTGTACAGTATCACAATAATTTATCGCGTTTGACGTTGTACCTGCAGCGTCTCCCTCAGCTCATCATAGTATCCGTTGTGCTTCGCCTCACGGAAAACCGAAGCCAGCGCCACTTCGAACGGTGTGGTGCCACAAAAGGGCACCGTGCTGTGCGCCTTGGTGACACCTCCCACAAGGTGCGCGGGACCCACCGCGTAGCCTGCGCGCCAGCCCGTGCACGAGAAGGTCTTTCCCGCACTGAAGAGTGAGATGGTGCGATCGAAGAAGCCCGGCAGTGCAGCAATGCGTTCGTGCTCGAGTCCGTCGTACGTCATGAACTCATACACTTCGTCGGCCAGCACGATGACGTTCGGGTGGCGTTCCAGCACCTCTGCAAGCTGCACCAGCTCCTCCTTGGAGAAGACTTTTCCCGTCGGGTTGTGGGGCGTGTTGAGCACGAGCATCTTGGTCTTGGGGGTTATCATGGCCTCCAGCTTGTCCAGATCCACCTGGAAGTCGTGGGACGTGAAGCGTTCGTCCACTTGGGCGTCTTCACTCAGGAAAGCTGCTCTTTGGCCGGATTGAACTTGAAAGGGACACCACTAGACTTGACTCCGTGCAGCTGTGATACCGTCACGTAGGCGTCGAAATACGGCTCGAAAGTGAGCACCTCGTCCCCGGTTCCAGTACCGCTGCCATAATGGACGCGATCCCCTCCTGAGCGCCGTTGAACGTCACGATCTCCTTCATGGGGTCCAGTTCCCGGTTTAAGAGGGGCGAGTACATCTCTGCCAACGTCTCCACGTAGCTCACGTGGCCTCCAGGTCTCGTGTACTGGTTGTTGCCGTCATTGATGGCGTCGATGGCCGCCTGCTTGACGAACTGCGGCGTCTGGAAGGACGGGAAGCCCTGGCCCAAGTTCACGGCCCCGTGCTGGGCCGCCAAAGCTGAGAACTCGGCGAACACGTTGTCGGGGAGAGTCCGCACGCGCGTGGAGATGCCACGAGCGCGGTGGAGCGCCGGGAGGAAGGACGGGAGCTTGGACACGGGCAGCATGACACAGGAAAAATGGTCAAGTGATACGCAATGACGAGCTTCAAGATGTGTTCTTGTAGAGGGACTTGGTGTGGACGCTGGATAGAAATTCGCACGTTTAGAAATACTCGTCCACCGATGTTAGAAATTCGCATGGTGCGCTATGGCGAGTGGCTTAAAATACGATTTTTCAATTCTAGCCAATCTCCATAGCGCGACATCACTCCATGTCTTTCTGAATAGCTTGCCATGGCGGACGCTCGCCCACCCAGCAAGAAGCAGCACCGCAAGCTGGAGAAGGCTCGGTGGCTGGCCGAGCGGAAGGCTGTTCGGTTGGCTGAAGGAAGTATGTCCTCCAAGCGAAAGCGTCGAAACCAGCGTCAAAGTCGCGGGGTTGCGAGTGGAGCTCCGTCCGCCGCCGTCCACTACCAAGTGTGCGCGTCCGCCACTTGTGCCAATCGACTGGCTGGCAGCTCCTGCGCTGTGCGCAGCGTTGAGCCGTACGTGCATCGCTTTGCACTGTTTGTGAAAGGCCGTTGGGCCGGTCGCTCATTGCGCGAAGTCTTTGCAAGCGAATTCCCGACGCTCTCGACCGCCTACTGCGTGCGAGCAGCTCAGCTGGGACTTGTCCGCGTCAATGGAGCGGCAGTGGATCTGGACACGGCCATCAAAAGTGGAGACTTCTTTGAGCACCTCAAGCATCGCCATGAGCCGAGTGTCCATTTCCCAGTGGAAGGCGCCGCGAACGTGTCCGACTTGACGTCGCTGTCCACAACATGGCTACATTTGGAAACGGACGATTTGATGGTGGTGGACAAGCCGTCGGGGATTCCTGTTCACCCGACGGGTAGTTTTCACCTTAACTCGCTGACTCAAATGCTGCAACATGATCGACGGATACTTTCAACGTCCGATGAAGAGAAGGATGCAGAGCTGGAGCTGTTTCCAGTGCATCGGCTGGATCGACTCACGTCGGGGCTGCTGCTGCTACCCAAGTCAGCGGATAAGGCGCGTAGTCTCAGTGCAGAATTGACCGCGACGTCGTCGGAGGAAGGTGCAGGAAGTCGATCAGTGCAGAAGTACTATGTGGCGAGAGTGAAGGGAGAGTTCCCCGATAGTGAAGCAGGTTTTGCACGTGTGGAGGGGTTGGACTCGGGGCTAGTGAAGATTGACAAGGTGGAGGATAACTACTGGCGCGTGACAGCACCGATTGGCTTGATGTCACCTCGACAAGGACATGTACGCTGTGTGATTGACGCAGCTGATTCCAAGTCTTGCGTGACGCTGATGCGGCGGCGTGAAGCCCTGGGAGGCGAGAGTATCGTGGAGTGTCTGCTGGTGACGGGGCGTACACACCAGATCCGAGTACATTTGCAGCATCTAGGGTTCCCGATTGTGAATGATCCGTTGTATGGACCTGCAGATGACAGCAAAGTATCATCGAACACGAGCATTGAGATCCCTGCATCTTATGCGCCAGACGTTGTAGAAGACGATGCAGATGCAGTCGATGAAGGCCAAAGTGAAGACGAGGAGCAGCAATGCATCCGTGTGTGTGCCTTTGCATGTCCAAGAGAAAAGGAGTGTTGCTGCCTGAGGAAGAGGACACTGTGTTATGGCTGCACTCGTATCGGTATGAGTCACCCCTGTGGTCCTTCGAAGTTCCGCTGCCGCACTGGGCCACTTTGTCAGCAACAACCAGGACAGGGTTAATCAATTGAGCATATTCTCCCTAAGTACCTAGAAGAATTTTGCTGTACAAGTACAACATGGATCCCCTCTCGATAAGTTAAACGGTCTATTAGTCAAAACACACACAAGCTAGACACGAAGCATGAACAGCTCAATTGCTGAGCGAAAACATGGGCGAGATCAGTGACGACTCAAAGCGCAGCACCAGGAACAGAATCTCCATGAGCCAGTACTTGACGCCGCCCTTGGGGATGTTGACGTAGTTGCCTCCGTACTGCACGACACAGCCAACCTCCGGTCGGTTCGGATCACTCGGCATGAAGCGCAGCACCGTGAGTGACTGGGTCCAGATGTCCGTGGCGCATACACGCTCCTTCACATCCGGCAGGTCCAGTGTCCGTATGAAGTAGACAAAGTCGTGTTCCCTTCTCACACGACTGATGACCTCAATTGCCCGCGAGACACGACCCGTCTGTGGGTAGCAGATCACTCGGTAGATGATGATCGCATCGTCGCACACTTGCTGCAACAAGTGTTTCTAAAAAACACACACAAAAATAAAAACAGCGTTAGAAACGCTCCTCTCCTCCAGCATTAACCACTCTCCACTCACCCGAATAAACAGCGACGGACTGAAGAAGCTCGCATAGCTGTCCGTGGTCAATCTCTGCCACGTGGTGTTCCACAAACTCTCCGCACAGACATGCGGGAACGCCTTGTGCAGCGTAAACTTAACGCTGGTGTTCTCCACACGGCGTCTGTCCGACCAGCCCATGACATTAATCCCCGAGACTTCCATGGCTTCCTGCGTCAATATGGCGTCCACACTCTCCAGCGTCTGACACACCAATTCCTGCCACTGCTGCACCGTGAACGATTGAAACTGCTGTTCCACCTGCTTCGCCTCCTTTTGGAAGATCATTTCAAGAGCTTCGAGCGTCGGCACGGCGGGGGTGGCCGCCTGGACGTCCGCCTCATACTGCAGCATCTGATTCTCCGTCTGCAGCGCCTCCCGCTCGCTCGAGAGCTTGAGAACAGCCACCTGCCGCTCCAGCGCCACGATGGACTTCTTGACGCCCGCCAGCATCGCCTTCTTGCGCTGCATGAACCTTCTCTGCACCTCTCGATGCTTCATGCGCTTCTCCTCCACCGTCACGCGCTTGCGCCCTCCGCGCGGCTTCTTCTTGGCGAGAAGCGGCTCTGGGGTGGCGGACGAGTCGGACGAGTCCGCGAACGACGACGAGCTGGGCGACGGCAGCAGCAAACTCTCGAAGATCTGCTGGTCCGTGTCGCTCCAGTCTTCGGGCAGGAAGTCGCGCTGGGCGTCGTGGAGCTCGAAGGCCAGCGGCGCGTGCGGGGGAAGGGCGACGTCACGGACGGCGAGGAGCTCGTCATGCTGGAGGAATTTGGGCTTCTGAGCTGAAACCTAGAGAGAGGAAGACGAGAGGACTGGATTAAGTACGAAGCTCTGATTGGGAGCAGAGACGAGGACGAACGACCTGTGAGAATAGATTGCAGGAGAGAAGTGATTGAGAGTTTGAGTGGGGAAACAAGGTGGGTTGCACCTGTGAGAGTTGATGTGGGCGAGAGACAGGGTGAAAGCTGTCACGGGCTCCGATCTTCCAGCCGACTTGATACAGTACCAAGATGCACTTGCTGAGTGTCAGACACTGGAACGTCTGCACGGGCAAAGAACGTATGGCAGACGTGCAGAGGGAGAGTATTGATGGTTGACTCGGTTGGTTAGACGCAGCATGAAAGGACTCGGCAGATCCGACTTGGGATTTCGAGCTTGTGTTTGTGTTCGGGGAGTGGACGTGGCCGTTAAATAAGCCGATCCGGCTATCCCGTGGATTGGGCAAGCGATGCTGACTACATAAACCCCCAAAAACGCATGCACTGGCAGAAAGCAATAGGCCAACAACTCACATTGTACAGTATTGTTTCACTATTGAACAATGGTCCATCGCTGCTGCTGTAACCCCGTATTGCCGGACAATTGCTGCTGCAGTTGGGGCAGTGAGATCTTCTTCGTTCGAGTCGGGTGACCGAATGGATGGGTGAGTAATGCACGACTATCGAGCTGAAGCCACGACGCTCGGATAGTGTTCACAGTGTTCGAGAGGTTCGGTTGCTGCGTGGTCGCCTTGATTCCTGAGACCTGTCGTCGGCGATGACTGCAGTTGGTGTGAGCGGGGCGGTGACCTCAACGCCGATAATCGGGTCTTGGCACATGACAGACCCGTGTAACCCCGTCGTCTCTGCTACTGTGGAGGTCACTGTATCGCGAGTATAATAGACTGGAAGTGTTGATTTGCGGTTGTTCTGAGGTGTCCACGCTGGAACTGTCGACTTGTGAAGTGAAGTTTTTAAATTTTGATTTAATCTTATCGGATATGCTTTCTAAGGGCATTTGTCAGTTTGGTGCACTCGGCCACATTAATGCACTCGCAATAACTGCCAATGCTATTCGGCAAAAGCAATCCTCTCATAACGTTAACGTAGTATATTTTTGTCCCTTTTGCCTAATATCATTGGCTGTTATTGCGAGTGCACTAATGTGGTCAAGTGCACCAAACTGGCAAATTTCCTTAGTACAGTACCGATACCCGTAGAAATAAATTTTTCTACCGACAGTGCGAAGGGCAGACAGTCACGTTTGGATTTGAGCTGTTATTGTGCCTTGCATTACTTTTGCCCTTCGTTTTAGCTCAGATATCGTAGTGGTCGGAAAAGATAAATCCGACCTTGTCTCGGTTAGGTTAAATTAAGTCGGAGCCCCATCCCATGTTTTGCCACACCAAATTTTACCTAAATCGGACCCCTGTTCTCGACCACCAGTGGTATCAAGCAACAGCACAGCAGCCACCGCCCCGGCGGCCGTTTTCGACGACACCACAGCCGGCGCCCCCACGAACCCTCGCGTGTACAGCTCCACCCTCCGGCGTATCGTTAAGAGCAGGTAAGCTCCTTGGGCGCTCATGTTTGTTGTTTAATGCGATACACGTGCTCTGACACTGCCGTTTCTTTTGTCACGGATCTTAATGCTACAGGATGAGTTACTGGGAAATGCAAATAGCTGTTCAGCACACGTTCGTGGTAAGCTGTTGTGTGCAGTTTTCTCTAACAACTCTAACTCTATAGCTACAGGTTTTATCGCCACAAGAATCTGATCGGATAAGAGGCTGAAGGAGGACGGATACGTATGTTGGAGAGAAGACATCTTTTCTCGAGTGGAGTTGGCTTGCTCGTACGTAGATGCGGAGGTGTCTGAGCGATTCGGTGTACACTGTGCGGACACGTGGCTACAAGACAGCCAGCCCAGCATATTTTGTAAGTCTATTCCGTGGTCATTGGTATAGGTGGTATACTGTAGTAACCGAACGTGTTCTTCTTGTGTGTCGTGCCATACAGACAACAGTCTATTTGAAATACACTCTTGTTCACGCCATTCGAAAACAAGCTCTTCATTGCTCAGTCACGCGGGCTGGTACAGGCTCTCATAATGGAGACAAGTGCTACACCAGCACCCAATTCAAGGACAGATTTGCCGAGGGTTTTGACAGCTTGTTTGACTGTTCGCATTGGAGAACCGCATGGCAATGCTCGTGGTGGGTGGAAACGAGATGTAATGTTTGATGTTGATGAAAGATACGACGTTTTCCGCGCAAAATGCATCACGAAGCTAAACGAGCTGGCAACAAGCGCAGAGGTATTGAAGCGGAAGAACAGATCACGTTGGGCGAAGACAGCGACATCTATCTCAAGAGATCAGGAAACGAGAACCAGGACAAGTATGGACGCCTGTCGACAGCGAGTTTTGTGGAATCACTACAACGCCGCTGGAAACAACTCAAGCCAAGTGATCGAGCGCCGAAAATCAATTTAAGTTCTTGGCGTTTCTGTACGTGCGCAACACTACACCGGCCGCGTCTTCAGCAGCGTTTCAGCGGGCTACGGAGAAGGGTGTTCAACAAGCTCGTTTGCAGCGGCTGGCACACGAATCGGCTAACGCTGTTAGTTTTGGGGCAGTTACATCCCACCACCTCGACATTGTGAATGCCCGAAGACCGGACGCCGCCTCTTTTCACGTGCCCGACGATAATACGACTGCCCAAGCTATGGAAGTCGATCGACAACGAGAAGAGGTGGAGCTCCAGCAAGCTCAAGATGCCGAAGCCGCTCGTGGATACCAGTCGAGGTTGATGTGATTTCGCTGAGAAGAGCAGTTGGCTTGCCCGACCATAATATCTTCTCGGCCGGAATTTATCATGACTTCACACCAAATGCACCTACCCAACCTGAACTGGACGATGAAGAACACAAAGAAGAAGCTGATGAAGGAGATGAGGAGGATAACGATTCGATGATGGAAGGCATCATAGAAACCGTAGCATTATAGATCTAGTTATCTTGATGTTGTACGGTGCACGAACTGATTAAATCATCAAAAAAAAATATCTCACTTCTGAGCGGTGAACTGCTATACCCACAATGCTGAAAAGACCCCAAAAAGCTATCTACGTCTCGGCGAGTACACTTCTTCAAAGCCACGTCCAGGACCAATTCAGGGTAGAGTGGAAATACAAGGTTCGCATACCTTTGAATCCACCGTTTCAGAAGATCAAATGCTTGCTCTATCGGATTTAACTGGGGACAATATGGGGGCAGGAATATCAATCGCGCTCCACATGCATGTACAGCAGCTTCCAACTCCGGATAGACGTGTATCTTGGCATTGTCTAATATCACAATCGACCGTGGTAGTGGCCACGGGTTCAACTGCGGAATATCATGCTTTAGAAAAGCTTAATGAAACTTCCCTCGCGTAAAAGCCCCTCCGTCCATTCCCACCCTATAAAGCCCGACACATCTAGCGCTGCCATGATGGACAGACGCTTTCCACGACGAAACGGCAACCGGACTATTGCTTTTGTATTTCGGCGCGACCACGCGTAACGTCGAAACGCATGACGGCCATCCTTAGAAGTCTCATCCAAAAATTCCAACTGCTCGGCATACGAATACAGTGGTAGCAGCTTTTCTTTGTAAATGCGAATCTCGGCAGGAACAGCTTCGCGGGCAGCCTTCGAAAGCACTTTGCGAGTCAGGTTCAAGTCGAAGTTGAGTGCACGGCGAATAGTTGACGTAGAGACGGTTTTTAGAAGAGGAAATTGTGTCTTGATGCTGTCGCGTAGCTCCTCCAGGTAAAATGTGGGGTGACCTTCTACGTACGTCTGTACAAATTGAAAGGGACAACGAGTGTGGATACCTGTAAACACAAATTGAGCACAGCATTAGTTTTTACGCCCCTACAAGTTGGTGGTCTTGGTCTCCAGAGTATTTCGAGAGCTCTTCGAGCAACTCGCTGTAATTTGGCTGATAGATGGAAGCGGACCCGGAAACGTGTACAAGGCTGCCTGGCATAACGCGGTGCACCCGAGGGAACCAGTGACCCCCTTTTGTTGTAGTTTTCGCCCCACATCTGAAGAAATGATACGTGTAGCAATGACGGAAAGTAAGGGAAGACTACGAATCTCGGCTCAAGGCCTGGGTAAGATGGAGTTATGGGAAGCCCATACCAGTTCACTACAATCGATGATCAAAGAAAAACCCAAGCCTAAGGACCAACGACCAGTCCCCGAACAGAGGGCAAGCAGCTTCTGGATCGATTCGCACACATTAGGATTTACGACAACGACTTCCCCATGGAACCCAAATCTCCCACAAGATGCACATTATCTTCTCGGTTCGGCATGGAATGACAACGCAGTGGTTACGGATGGAAATGGCAAACCACTACGAAAGCATGACTCCCCATGATTAATGTGTGCAAATTGCGTGATATTATCACCTTTAATGGACGAGACTATCCTGAAGTCGGAATTCACTGCATTAAATTACGTCCACCATTGAATGACAACGACAGCATCACCAAATTTCCAACTTGTATCAAGAATTGGTGCACTAGCATTATGTCTAGCATCCCGTGGAACCTTTGGAGTATCAAAGAGGAGGTTATCAAACCGTGGGCACTCCCTGATCTAAAGGACAAGCTTTATTGGTCTGTACAGAGTGATGGAGTAGATCCGATAATAGCGGCCAGTCTAGGAAGCAGCCGAGGACCACAGGTATTCCGCATGACTACAGGGCACACTGGACTCTCGTGGCAAGTTGCGTGGATTGACAAGGATTTTCAAACAAGCGAGGATTGTAAAGACCTACAAGTGTGGGGGAAAAAGGTAGGCTGGACTTTTCTAGCGGACCCACGAATCAGTCCCTATCCATGGACAGCTCATCCGGCGACGTTCGCTAAACACGTTGAGGCAGCCCTCCGGAAACAAAGAACGAAACGATCGAAGCTCTACAGCCCGTACAACTTGAATGCACTCGTCGAGAAGATTCAAACTCGAGCCACCACATCGACTTGGGGACAAGCAGCCCTTCAGCAACATCCTTCACAGTTCTGGAATCGTGAAGGTCTATTCACAGATTACCAAAACTGGACGAGTTATCGGATTGCACTCGGTGTTCTCAACGTACGTCACGCTGGGTGGCCGAAGAACCGGCAGTGCCCAGACCCAGACTGCGCTTGCCTCGAGGAAACCACGGATCACATTATATGGCAGTGCGCAAAAGCTGCAACAGCGTGGAAGTCGTGGGTCAGTCAATGGTTGGGGGAGAGTGTTCCAACAACCAATTGCAGAGCCTCCGATCCGCTATTGCAGGTAGAGTTGCGCCGCCGATATATCTTGCCGTCCTCTCGATTGCACACCAGTGCATAGGACGATGGACCTATAGTCACACTGCAGCAATGAACCTCCTCTGGAAAATCTGGACGACAACGACACCAGCGATGCTCTGGAGACTTCGATTTGAAGCCGTCTTCAAAAACAAAATTAGCAATGAAGCAACAACAAGAGCTGCCATCATGTCGGCTGGGACGTACCAAGTACAGGCAATTGTCAGTGCTTGGAAACGCAACCCGGCGAAGCGACATCAAGCAATATGCCTGGATGTGTGCCAGCAAATTATGAACACGGCTGTATACAGCCCACCAACCAAAACGATCCAAGCATGGGTGTTGGAGGTGGCCTACAAGACCAATACACGGGGGCTGAACAGGAGGTTGGGTACTTTATACCCATATCCAGAACACAACGTGGGAGGCGGCAAGAGCAGGTAGCCTCTGTCTAGATGGACAAGCCAACCAAGTCACGGTCGCAAAGCGATTCACCATGCCATCCAGGAATTGGCAGCGGAGACAGCTTTACCGCAGGTTTTCCTGCGCGTTGTAACCCTGGACAAAAAGATCCGGAAACAAGTTGACAAAGGCGGGGGCAAACTCGCTTCGCTTCGGACAACACTGAACAACTTGTTTGGTATTTTGTGGGAACAACCGACTCGGGCAAGGCTCAAAAGCGGCCAAGTTTCTAGCAACCACGGGCGTGAACCAGAACTTTCAACTGCGGACAAATGTCCATAGCACCATTCATGACTTCATCCGAAACACGGTGCCGCAACATTCGAGTGTTGCGGGCACTCACAAACAGACTCCGAACATAGTGTCGAGTCTCATTGCATATCAGGCTTCTATAGAAAACAAAAGATAAACACCAAATAGAAGCCAAATTAACCACCACGTAGCGATGCAGGACAGGTTGCTGTCTGAAATGGCCAAAACATCGAACATGGCTACACCTTTTCAATATGTTTGAAATCCACCCAATCAACTTCAGAGCCGCGACCGAGATGGACCTCCTGGAGAGCCGCGAGGCGTCGCTGCGTGCCAAGGTGCTGGGCGGTTCCGCGCCTTCCCCGCCCTCGCGCTCCTCGAGCGTCTGCGCAGCCTCCAGACGCATCTGGACCAGCTCTCCTCGTCCGTCTCCGGGTCCTCCAAGCTGCGCGAGCTCTGTGCGTACAGTACAGCCTTTGTTTTGGTCGTTCAATATCAAGTTAGAGATTCTCTGACGTCTTTTGCAGATCAGGAGCACGAGGCCCAGCTGCAACTCTCGTCTGCGAACGCCTTCGCCCACAGCAGCTCCCGCGCAGGTGACGAGCTCAAGCGCGCGGCCATTCTGAGCTCCGCGGACCAACTGCAGCAGGTTTCCGCCCAATTGCAGCAGCTGCAGCAGCTCTCGAGCGTGTTGGACCAGTTGAAAGCCCCCGACGCCCAGCAGCGGACGCAAGTGACGCAGCTGGAAGCTCAGAGCGAACTGCAGGGCGAACGCGCCTTGGCACTGCATTCCAGAGTGGAGAAGGTGCTGGCCACGTACCAGCAGATGATGCTCGTGCTCTCGGAGAAGTGCGTCGAGTACAACGCGCTGCTGGATCAGCTGCAGGTGTGAAGAGAGCCTACCGGTAGTCATGATACACTTTATGCAACGACGAACGGACAGACTGGTTGGTACGCATTGTGAGACGCGTTATGGGATAATTAACGACACAAACTCGCCGTTGTGGTGATAGCTCCACGACGGCGAGTTTCCAACCTCAAGCTCTAGTCAATCTCCCTAGTGGATCCAGACTCTGTGAAAGTGCAGACCTCTTGCGGATCCACTTGCTCGCGGAAGATGTCGACGAATGTGAGGTAGTATGCGTGGTCCTTGACACTAAAGTCCGTCAGAATGGACTTCTCATCTTGGGCAGTCACCTTGAACTGATCTGCCGCGTCAATAAACTTCATCGCGTCCAGCTCTTTATAGCTCAGCCCCGTAATCTCCACGAACTTGCGGATGCGCATGTCGCGAGCTAGCTTTAACACTGTCACGCCGTCCGGCGACTCGACAGTCTCGTCGTCAATAATGTTGGCGTTGAGTTCCGAGTCGGATGTCATGCTGCGGCGATTCCAGTTAGCGGAGCCCAATGAGACGTACACATCGTCAATAAGGACCAGCTTCGTGTGGATGTAGATGTCGAGGTCCTTCTTAGTGGTGTAAATCTGCACCTTGTTCGGGAACTTCTCCTTCATGGGCCCGATCATCTCGTAAAGGTATTTTTCGTATCCCGCGGCCTTGAGAAGAGCGTCAGGTGGCTGCACCAGTACAACCAGGCGCTGGATTCTGGGCAGGACTTCCATGAGTGCGTCCAGGAGCTCGGGTACGTAGATGAAATACTGGTCTTCGATGTAGATGAAGTTCTTGGCGTTTTTGAGTGCTTTGATGCGAGCCTTGAAGAGGGATTGTTCTCCGCGTGGCGCAAATTCCTTGTAGTGCTTGTAGTTACAGCTGAAGGTTCGCACAATTTGGATATTTTGGTGGCCAAGCTTAGACGAAGTGTTGCTGCTGGCGTACTCGATCGGTGGCAGCTTCTCGTAGTCCGGATTGTCAAAGTCGAGCAGGTCGTCTCCAAGTCCCTGACACGGTTTGTAGTCCGAGTTCCAGCGCTGGATGAAGTTGTTGGCCACTTCTTTCGATGCTGGTCCGTGGATTCTGAAGTGTGCGTCCATCCAGCCCTTGTTGGGGTACGGGATGTTGGCAGCTTCACGGATGGCTGTGTTGTTGTGGTAAATGGTGTCCCATCGGTCGTTGGTGAGGTCGATGCCACCTACGTAAGAAATGGGATGTTCATCTGCGCCAGTAGACTTGTTAGCTGCGATGAGGATCGTCTTCTGGTGGTGGGACGACGAAGCAATCGGAACTCGGTCGTCGAAGAGGAAGACAGCCTTGGCTCCGTTGACTTTGGACGGAGGGATTTCGTTGATAGCATCACGCGCGTTGGTGTTCTGGGAGGTGAGCAAGTAGTTCGACCATGACAAGAGGTTGACGTGCCCACCACGCTCCACGATACCCTTGAACATTACGTCAAAGCCTGTCTTGGCGCCGGTAGGGTCAATGTCAGCCTCAAATGGAATGACACACGTATCCCATCCTGAATACATGACGCGGTCGCCTTCCTTCGTGGCCGAGAAATCTTCTACGACGGCAGTGAAGAACTCGTTTGCCACAGTGTAAACCGTAACTTTGTTGCCTGTCGTGAACGTCTGCAAACCTTCACGCGGGATACCTCCGCGCGACTCGACAATTTCTTCCTCCGTGATGAACCAGTCGGTGGCTTTGAGCAGAGGTTGAGTTACTTTGATGTCGGTGCCGTCCGAGAGATCACTGCCAGCTTCGGTTGCTTCCGTCTCGTTCACTTTTGTTGTTTCCTGAGTGCTGGAACCTGAACCGGATTCGTCGTCGTCACCTCCGAACAGCGACCTAAAGGACCACGCCGTCGATGGTGTCGGCACAATTATCAGCGCACACACCAAAGCAAGAACGAGCTTCGTACTGCGTCGCGGAGTACGGACTTTCATAGTCGGGTATACTCAGCCTTCTGTGAGCGGCTCGAGAGGGAAGTAATTGTGGCATGAGACTTGCTGTACGATTAGTTGTCAGGCGCCAATAAAGTCGGACCACGACTCGGAAAACACCGAGAGACCAACAACAGCAAAAAATACACGGGCACAATTCCGCGATATACCATTTTGCAGTTAACATGTGAATTCCAACATTCGAGCGAGAGTAAAGCTCCGGGACTTGCATGATGATGTATTAGAAAAGTAAATGTACCAGTATTGCTCTGCCTGTAGGGCCATTTAATGGCCCTACGCATCGAAAACTTCGGAAGCTCAAATTTTGAGCTTCCGAGACAGAGTTGTAAGAGGAAGTACTGTACCGTGCAGTATGAGTATGATCTGGCTTGTGCCTGTGATGCCAGCTTGTTTTTAGGATAGACCCTCGGATGTGCAAGAATTGGCTCTCACTGATTGCGTTCGACTCACTTGTGAGCCAACAAGTGAGCCAACAAGTGAGTCGAACGCAATCAGTGAGCCAATTCTTGCACATCCGAGGGTCTATCCTAAAACAAGCTGGCATCACAGGCACGCCTCATACTACGCACTTCCTCTTACAAACTCTGTCTCGGAAGCTCAAAATTTGAGCTTCAAGCTCGTGCGTAGGGCCATTAAATGGCTTACAGGCAGGCAATACTGGTACATTTACTTTTCTAATACATCATCATGCAAGTCCCGGATTCGCTCGAATGTTGGAATTCACATGTTAACTGCAAAATGGTATATCGCGGAATTACCCGTGTATTTTCTGTTGTCTCGGTGTTTGAGTCGTGGTCCGGCGCCTGACAACTAATCGTACAGCAAGTCTCATGCCTGTTCCTCTCGAGCCGCTCACGAAGGCTGGTATACCCGACTATGGTCGCGACTGTCGTTCGCGCTTTGTGTGCGCTGATAATTGTGCCGACATCGACGGCGTGGTCCTTTAGCTGTTCGGAGGTGACGACGACTCCGGTTCAGGTTCCAGCACTCAGAAACAACAAAGTGAACGAGACGGAAGCAACCGAAGCGGCGGATCTCTCGACGGCACCAGAAATCGCTCAACTCTCAAGCCACCGACTGGTTCGGAGGAAGAAATTGTCGAGTCGCGCGGAGGTATCCGCGTGAAGCGCAGACGTTCACGACAGGCAACAAAGTTACGGTTTACACTGTGGCAAACGAGTTCTTCACTGCCGTCGTAGAAGATTCTCGGCCACGAAGGAAGGCGACCGCGTCATGTATTCAGATGGGATACGTGTGTCATTCCATTTGAGGCTGACATTGACCCTACCGGCGCCAAGACAGGCTTTGACATGGCAAGGGTATCGTGGAGCGTGGTGGGCACGTCAACCTCTGTCATGGTCGAACTGCTCACCTCCCAGAACACCAACGCGCGTGATGCTATCAACGAAATCCCTCCGTCCAAAGTCAACGGAGCTGTCTTTCTTCGACGACCGAGTTCCGATTGCTTCGTCGTCCCACCACCAGAAGACGATCCTCATCGCAGCTAACAAGTCCACTGGCGCAGATGAACATCCCATTTCTTACGTAGGTGGCATCGACCTCACCGACGACCGATGGGACACCATTTACCACAACAACACAGCCATCCGTGAAGCTGCCAACATCCCGTACCGCAACAAGGGCTGGATGGACGCACACTTCAGAATCCACGGACCAGCATCGAAAGAAGTGGCCAACAACTTCATCCAGCGCTGGAACTCGACTACAAACCGTGTCAGGGACTTGGAGACGAGCTGACCTTGACAATCCGGACTACGAGAAGCTGCCACCGATCGAGTACGCCAGCAGCTTCGACGGCCACCAAAATATCCAAATTGTGCGAACCTTCAGCTGTAACTACAAGCACTACAAGGAATTTGCGCCACGCGGAGAACAATCCCTCTTCAAGCTCGCATCAAAACGCCAAGAACTTCATCTACATCGAAGACCAGTAT